>CM034361.1:119115767-119536580 GCA_019925275.1 Mytilus edulis
CCGGAAGTGAGATATTTTTTTCAAATGCCTCTCTATCTCAAATGAAAGAGTAATAGTTGAGGAAGATCTATGCCAAATTTCATGCTTGTAGCAGGATGTGCACAATTCGTCTGAAATATGCTTGTATCCGCCGGACTATTATAACTTAGTTGTTCTTAATTATAGATTAACCTTTAATTTCATTAACTATATTGAGAAATCTACATCAAAGATGCTAAGTTAATCATCGTAACTGCATAAGGTTTGTTCAAAAACAGTGTTTGAAGATCATAGACAAATAAGATTTCGTTATTTATTATTTTGTACTTTAATGAAGGTCAGCGATAGTAATGACAACCATAAAGGACAGTCAATTCAAGTATCTAAATAAGAAAATGTCTGATTCAAGTAGAGAATATTACAGTTGTTATCCTATCGTTTAATGTGTTTTATCTTTTGATTTTGGCAAATGATAACGGACTTTCAGTTTTGAATTTTCCTCGGAGTTTGATATTTTTACTATTTTTTTTTCTTTTTACAGCATATGCAGTCGAGAGAAATTGAAATTAAAGAAAAAGAAGAAAAGATGACAGTTTTACTTATGATATGTATAGAGCAAATAAACAGATGACATAGATATATGTCTGACCTGTCATTTTGATTTTTTAATGAAATACAAATTTTAAAATAGAAATCATAATTTCTTAAACATGATTCTTACAGTGAAAAAATGTAAATGTCCCAAGACCTAAGGTAAAATAATTTCTGTTGTAAGTAACTTTTAAAATGGTAATGTAACTGCATGAAAAATAAATTGCTAATCTTAACAAAGGTTCCCCTTAAACTGACCGTGTACAAATGTAATTTCATCCCCCTTCTTGCTATTTTATGTTTAAGATCTAATTCGGGAGATCACAATTTTGTGAAAAGAGGACGGGGTGTATTTACGAAAGTTGGAACATATGCATCGTCAAACAGATGTTCCATAACAGTCAATAAATAAACTCATCATAGATACCAGGATTGAAATTTGGTATTTGAGCCAGACAAGCTTTTTCGTCTATAAAAGACTCATCAGTGGCGCTCGAATTAAAACAGTTAAAAAGGTCAAATAAAGTACGAATCTGAAGAGCATTGAGGACCAGATATTCTAAAAGTTTTGCCAAATACAGCTAAGGTAATATATTCCTCACGTCGAAAAGCCTTAATATTTAAAAAATTCAAAGTTTTGTACACAGTCAACTCATAATTATGATCATATCAATAATAGTTCATGTCAAAGCAGAGGTTCTGACTAATGAATAATGAACTGGTGATACCCTCGGGAATAATAACCCACCATCATTGGCATCGTCCCAGTGGTTGTAAATAAACGCATCATACATACCAGGACTGAAATTTTGTATTTGCGCAAAAACCTTTATTAGGACTCATATGAAAAACACAAGTACAGTCGAAGAGAAGAACCCAACATACCATTTTATTAAATCTAGAAACAAAAGAAACTTAGTAACAGCTATCAATATCCGAATCCATCTACGGTCAACTTTGTCTTTAGTGTCATGACTATTTTGAAATCTATCAGTTGATTTAACTATTTTTAAATCTATCAATTGATTTAACTATATCAAATATCTATCAATTGATTCAATTCTTTTGAAATCTTTTAATTGATTCAATTCTTTTGAAATCTTTCAATTGATTCAATTCTTTTGAAATCTTTCAATTGATTTAATAAAATTGAGAATGGAAATGGGGAATGTGTCAAAGAGACAACAACCCGACCAAATAAAAAAACAACAGCAGAGGGTCACCAACAGGTCTTCAATGTAGCGAGAAATTCCCGCACCCGGAGGCGTCCTTCAGCTGGCCCCTAAACAAATATATACTAGTCCAGTGATAATGAACGCCATACTAATTTCCAAATTGTACACAAGAAACTAAAATTAAAATAATACAAGACTAACAAAGGCCAGAGGCTCCTGACTTGGGACAGGCGCAAAAATGCGGCGGGGTTAAGCATGTTTGTGAGATCTCAACCCTCCCCCTATACCTCTAACCAATATAGAAAAGTAAACGCATAACAATACGCACATTAAAATTCAGTTCAAGAGAAGTCCGAGTCTGATGTCAGAAGATGTAACAAAAGAAAATAAACAAAATGACAATAATACATAAATAACAACAGACTACTAGCAGTTAACTGACATGCCAGCTCCAGACTTCAATTAAACTGACTGAAAGATTATGATTTCATCATATGAACATCAGGCACAATCCTTCCCGTTAGGGGTTTAGTATCATACCATCATAACATATATGAGAAGAACATAACCCGTGTCATGCCAACAACTGTTTTTAGAATAAATGTGTTTAGATCCGATGCAAAGACCTTATCAGTGACTCAATATTAACGCCAAAATATGCAATCTTTAATGACTTGACAACAGTATCATAATTATATCCCTTCTTAATAAGTCTATTCAAAGGTTTTGTAAGTTTCTGAGGTGAATACTGACACCTTTGTGCTTTATAAAGAATATTTCCATAAAAAATTGGATGTGAAATACCTGAACGTATTAGAAGTCTGCATGTTGAGCTATATTTACGAATGATGTCTTTATACCGATGATATAATTTAGTAAATGTTATGACTAGTTTGTGATATCGAAAACCCTGGTGTAATAATTTTTCAGTAATACATAAATTTCTCTCGTTAAAATCTAAAACATTGTTACATACACGAGCGAATCGTACAAGTTGAGATATATAAACACCGTAAGATGGTGACAAGGGAACGTCACCATCTAAAAACGGATAATTAACGATAGGAAATGAAAAATCATCCCTTTTATCATAAATTTTAGTAGTCAGCTTTCCATTAGTGATATAGATATCAAGATCGAGAAAAGGGCAGTGGTCATTGTTAGTATTAGCTTTATTTAAAGTAAGTTCAACAGGATAAATTTCATTAATATACATACTGAAGTCGTCATTATTGAGAGCCAAAATATCATCCAAATATCTAAAAGTATTATTAAATTTGTTTATCAGATGTTGTTTCGATGGGTCTTTGCTTATTTTTGTCATCAATTGTAACTCATAGCAATACAAAAACAGGTCCGCAATAGGTGGTGCACAGTTAGTCCCCATTGGAATTCCGATAATCTGACAAAAATGTTATCTAGTAAAAATTCAAGGGCATATATAGTATCAAAGCATGTCCAATTAACATAGTTTTTTGTTTATTGCTACTAAAAAATGACCTAAAAGAGTTTGAACATATATATTCACATTCTGATTTTTTGAATGCCCATTCAATTAGGTGTGTGAATTTTTTCTTAATGAGAATGTGAGGCAATGTGGTATACAGGGTAGAAAAATCAAAACTTTGAACAGATTCAAAATCACCAATATAAGCATGCAATTTATCAAGTACTTCCAACGAGTTCTTGACACTCCAAAAGTAATTTATTCCACTATTTTCGAAGGCCTTATTTGAACAATTTATTATCAGGTTTTTAATTGTACCAAGTGTGCTGGTAAGAAGAATAGACAATTTATTAGTTGAACAATGGCTTGAAGACGAAATAAATCTATATTTGTAAGGGGTTTTGTGTAGCTTCGGAAGCCAATACATAGTTGGGACTTTCATTGTATTTGGCTCTGCTTGTAAAGCGGTGGCTAAAAGTTTATGTTTGTTACAGATTTCGTTTTCTGAAAATGGAGTCAGTTGGAATGTTGGTGAATTGGTGATTTCCTTTTTCAGAACCTCAATGTAAAATTTACGTCAAACAATAATAATATTATTAGCAGCTTTATCGGCCGGGACAAAAACAAATTCCTTGGCTAGTTCTTTTAGTTTATGTTTGATACGAGAAATAGGTTTATTGTGGTTATTGTTTATAGTAAAATGTTCTTTAAAATGTTGAATACGTATATCAACTATCTTCATTACTGAATTAAAAAAAGAGCCCAAAGATTTTTTGTCAGCTTTTTCCCGTTTTATCCATTTCATACAGTAAGTATGGAGTGAGTCGTGGATGATATTACGACACTCATTCCAATTAATAATTGACGCGGGACGATATTTAGGTCCTTTACTGAGGAATGATTTTAACTCTCGGTCTTGAACGATGTTAAGATCTCCTGTTATAACATGGGAAATGGGTCCATAAATATATTCGGAATGACTGCAATTACATGAAGTAGGTGTATTTTCACTGATATTAACATCTTTACACAATTGACTATAATTAAACACAAATTTCCGGGTAGATTTCTTGTAAATATAACAAATAAGAGGTAGCTCAGTATTGTCAAAATATCCAGGAATTTGTTCTTTAACAGAATGGTCGTTAAATATACCGGCAATATTTACAAAATCAAAGCCTTTTTTGACATACTTAATTTTAATAAAATGTTTTTTATGATCTTCAGGGCGATCAATTTTGGGAAATAATTTAGAAAAACAATATGCCATAATAATTTGAACAATTTCATACTTAGGACTGCTATATGAAATTGTGTTGCAATCCTCCAAAATTTTATTTAACTTATTAACCGGTAACGAACAGAGTTTTGTTAACAGATAATGTCTGCCGTTGTTTTTTTAAATAGAAATTAGGTCCGAAATATTGGTAAGATTGGCCCGAAACTTTCTTTGATTGCGATTTGTTCTACGACCGTGAGAACGTTTTTTACGAACAGTTTTAGAAACTATATCCAAAATGTTAACGGAATTGGTTCTAGATATATTACCAATTCCCATGATATTATCATTTAGACCGAGAGGGTAAACTGATTTAACTATGTTTAAATCTATCAATTGATTTTAAAAAAGATATGTTAAAAACCGCACCAGTACAGAAGCTCTATTTTTAGCTGACGATACGCTCGGAAACGAGAAGGTTATGTTATAGATAATGCATATTTTAAGGTTTTTCTTGTCGTAGAACACACCGAGGGGTGTCAGGATTGATGAAATGAAAGACCGACCGTAGGGAGGTCTTTCTTTGAGCAATCCTGACACCCCGAGGTGTGTTCTACGACAAGAAAAATCTTAATATATGCATTATCTGACTTATATACCGTCAAAAAAATATCATTTTTTTATAAATATTTGCAAAATTTAGTATCCTATTTTACCGACAACACTAGAGTGGGATATGCCTTTCTAATGCGTTCATGTTTTAATAATCCCTACGGCTCTTTAGAATGTGAATCTAGATATAAACCTTTTAAAAAATATTATCCATACACAATAAAAAATATTACTGTAACTGCATGAAGTAAGACACAAATGTATAGTTACCATCCGATAACGGTGTATGACAAATACAAGACACATTGTAAGTAGTTTATTGTACCACTTAGTTTATGTAAAAGGGGAGGGGTAAGTTTTTTTTTTCTATTTGTAATGTCATTTCTATCGCGGAAAAGTGGTTATCTTTTTACCAATTTTAATTGAATCGAATGAAAAATTCAGAAAGATTGTCTTTTGAAAAGCAATACATTTTATTAACAGATAATCAGGATATAATTATATATCCCCCCGCACCCGACCCTTTTCTGAGTTACGTTAATGTTATTTAATAGAATATAAGATTATCTTATAAGTTGATCATTTGATAGAATAAAAGGTATACATAAATTTTAAAAAGTTAAGAACTGACACGAAGATGAATATAAATACCTGTAGGTCACAGTATGATTTCCTATTCAGCGTTTATCATCCTGAACATGTATGAAATATTTGCCACTGGACGTTAAGCAAGCAACCAAAAATCAATCAACCTTTTCAGTGTGACTCAATAAGATTTTCAAAATCTAACACACGAATATGTTAAATCTGGCTTTTTATTTATGAAAGTCTATATTAAAATTCATCTCACATATATGATAATGTTTCTTCATTGTAGCGATAAATTAACAAAACTTCACGTTATTTGTTTCTAAAATTAAAATGCGTGCAATGAATGGACGTCAAGTTGGTTACCTATTCCCTATTCCCTATTCGTTACCTATTCGTTACCTATTCCCTATTCCCTATTCGTTACCTATTCGTTGCCTATTCCCTTTTCCCTATTCGTTACCTATTCGTTACCTATTCCCTATTCCCTATTCGTTACCTATTCGTTACCTATTCCCTATTCCCTATTCGTTACCTATTCGTTACTTATTCCCTATTCCCTATCGTTACCTATTCGTTACTTATTCCCTATTCCTTATTCGTTACTTATTCGATTTTTAATATCCTTCCCCCTTTTTACTTAAGTCTCCCAAACAAAGTTTGGAGACTTATTGTTTTTGCTCAGTTCTTATTATTTTTATTCTTCTTCTTCTTCCTCTTCTTCCTCTTCTTCTTCATCTTCTTCCGCCACTTTAAAAATGAACTTGTCCGCAGCATTTCTCCAAAACTACTTGTCGGATTTACTTAGGGTTTCATAAAATGTTAGACTAATATGTCTAGGTGAGCCATCAATCGTTCATTTGTGCATTGGGGTCTATTAAGGGGTATTTTTTTGGGGGGGCCGAAAGAAGGGAGGGGTTTACTATAGAACCCTATGGGATTTTATTTTCTAAAATTTTTAAATGAATATAACTTGAAAACTGTAAGTGATAGATACATGCAGCCTTCAGAAATGATTAAAGGACAATAAAACAAATCACATGAAATATAGGGGAGTCCCTGGGGGGTCATTCCTACCCCCTTCAATTCGAGAATATGCTTTTAACTTGTAAACGGTCAAGATCCCCACCCCTAAACCATATATATTCTTGTATGGGACAATAAAACTAATCAAATGAAATTAGGTAAAAGTTCCTGGGGGTCACCCCCACCCCGTTCAATTTGAGAATGTACTATTATCTTGTAAACGGTTCAGATCCCCACCCCTAAACCATATATATTCTTGAATAGGACGATAAAACAAATCAAATGAAATTAAATGGAAGTCCCTGGGGGTCATCCCCACCCCCGTTCAATTTTATAATGTGCTATTAATTTGTAAATGGTCCAGATCCCCACTCCTAAACCACATATTTTCTTGTAGGGGACAATAAAACAAATGAAATGAAATAAAAGGAAAGTCCCTAGGGGGCCACCCCACCCCCTCTTGTTTGAAAAATTTATAAACGGTCAACATCCCCACCCCTAAACTTTATATATTCTTGTAAGGGACAATAAAACTAATCAAATGAAATTAAATGGAAGTTTCTGGGGGTCACCCCCACCCCGTTCAATTTGAGAATGTACTTTTATCTTGTAAATGGTCCAGATTCCCACCCCTAAACCATATATATTCTTGTAGGGGACAATAAAACAAATGAAATGAAATGAAAGGAAAGTCCCTAGGGGGTCATCCCACCCCCTCTTGTTTGAAAACTTGTAAACGGTCAACATCCCCACCCCTAAACTTTATATATTCTTGTAAGGGACAATAAAACTAATCAAATGAAATTAAATGGAAGTTCCTTGGGGTCACCCCCACCCCGTTCAATTTGAGAATGTACTATTATCTTGTAAATGGTCCAGATCCCCACCCCTAAACCATATATGTTCTTGTAGGGGACAATAAAACAAATAAAATGAGATAAAAGGGAAGTACTGAGGGGTCATCCCACCCCCTCTTGTTTGAAAACTTGTAAACGGTCAACATCTCCACCCCTAAACCATATATATTCTTGTAGGGGACAATAAAACAAATAAAATGAAATATAGGTAAAGTCCCTGGGGGTCACCACCTACCCCTCCTGTTTGAATACTTGTAAATGGTGGAGATCCCCACCAGTAAGCCATATATATTCTTGTATGGGACAAATAATCAAATCAAATGAACATGGGACCATAGGAATTGCGAGTTATTGGAGCTTTGTTTGGGAGACTTCGTAACAGCATCCTGTTACAATTACTTCTTGTTGTTTATACTCTTATATCTGGTAATAGTTCTAAATTTGTTGAGGTAAAATGATCTTTTTATCACCTATTTATATGTGTTTGTGCTCAACCGATCCTTTTACTTTATGTTCGATACTCATTTGTTCCTTATTTGATTTTTATACGTTCTACCTTTTAACTGCTTTATGTCCGTATGTTTGAAGATGGATCTTGGTTCAAAGGGATGAAATCCCCGTTTTAGCGCTTGCATAAAAAAAAGATGTGGTATGATTGCCAATGAGGCAACAACCCACAATAGACCAAAATGACACAGAAACTATCAACTATAGGTCAATGTACGGCCTTCAACAATGAGCATAGCCCAAACCGTGTAGTCACCTATAACAGGCCCAGATATGACAATTTCAAACAATTCAAACAACAAAACTAACGGCCGTATTTCATATATAAAAAAATAAACGGAAAACAAATATGTAACACAAAAACAAACGATAACTACTTAATTTCAGGCTCTTGTCTAGGGACAGGCACATACTAACATAATGTGGTGGGGTTAAACATGTTAGCAGGGTGTACATCGTTTCGGAGCATGCTATAACCTTGTTTAATTCGTTCCATCACTCGCTTATAATTCGCTTATAATACGTGTATCATACGTTGCACCTTTTAAAACATGATTTTCAATTGTTTTGTTGTCTCTGGTGGTAGATTTGGGTTCTTAGAGGGGATATACCTCTATAAGCGCATATGTACCCGTTCCAGCGCTCGGATAATACCCTGTTACCTATTCGTTACTTATTCGCTTTTAATACGTTTGTTGTACGTTGCACCTTTTAGAAAAGGATTTTCAATTGTGTTCATGTCTCTGGTGGTAATAATGTGTTCTTAGAGATGAAATGACCCTATTAGCGCGCATGTACCCGTTCCAGCGCTCGGTTCATATCCTGTTACCTATTCGTTACCTATTCGTTACCTATTCGTTACCTATTCGTTACCTATTCGTTCCCTATTCACTTATAATACATTTGTTGTACGTTGCACCTTTTAGAAAAGGATTTTCAATTGTGTTCATGTCTCTGGTGGTTACAATATGTTCTTAGAGATGAAATGACCCTATTAGCGCGCATGTACCCGTTCCAGCGCTCGGTTAATACCCTGTTACCTATTCGTTACCTATTCGTTACCTATTCGCTTATAATACATTTGTTGTACGTTGCACCTTTTAGAAAAGGATTTTCACTTGTGTTCATGTCTCTGGTGGTAACAATGTGTAATTAGAGATGAAATGACCCTATTAGCGTGCATGTACCCGTTCCAGCGCTCGGATAATATCCTGTTACTTATTCGTTCCTTATTCGCTTTTAATGCGCGGGTTAAGTATACGTTGCACCTTGAAATAAATCGTTTTTTAATTGTGTTCATGTCTCTGGTGGTAACAATGTGTTCTTAGAGACGAAATGAACCTATTAGAGCGCATGTACCCGTTCCAGCGCTCGGTTAATACCCTGTTACCTATTCGTTACCTATTCGTTACTTATTCGCTTAAAATAAGTATGTTGTACGTTGCACCTTTTAGAAAAAAAATTTCAATTGTGTTCATGTCTCTGGTGGTAACAATGTGTAATTAGAAATGAAATGACCCTATTAGCGTGCATGTACCCGTTCCAGTGCTCGGTTATTACCCTGTTACCTATTCGTTACCTATTCGTTACCTATTCACTTATAATACGTTTGTAGTACGTTGCACCTTTTAGAAAAGGATTTTCAATTGTGTCCATGTCTCTGGTGGTAACAATGTGTTCGTAGAGATGAATTGACCCTATTAGCGCGCATGTACCCGTTCCAGCGCTCGGTTAATACCCTGTTACCTATTCGTTACCTATTCGTTACCTATTCACTTATAATACGTTTGTTGTACGTTGCACCTTTTAGAAAAGGATTTTCAATTGTGTCCATGTCTCTGGTGGTAACAATGTGTTCTTAGAGATGAATTGACCCTATTAGCGCGCATGTACCCGTTCCAGTGTAACGAATATTTAACAGGGTATTATCCGAGCGCTGGAACGGGTACATATGCGCTTATAAAGTTATATCACCTCTACAAACCCAAATCTACCACCAGAGACAACAAAACAATTGAAAATCATGTTTTAAAAGGTGCAACGTATGACAAACGTATTAAAAGCGAATAAGTAACGAATAAGTAACAGGGTATTATCCGCGCGCTAGAACGGGTACATATGCGCTTATAGAGTTATATCACCTCTAAGAACCCACATCTACCACCAGAGACAACAAAACAATTGAAAATCATGTTTTAAAAGGTGCAACGTATGATACACGTATTATAAGCGAAGACATTGTTACCACCAGAGACATGGACACAATTGAAAATACTTTTCTAAAAGGTGCAACGTACAACAAACGTATTATAAGTGAATAGGTAACGAATAGGTAACGAATAGGTAACAGGATATTAACCGAGCGCTGGAACGAGTACATGCGCGCTAATAGGGTCATTTCATCTCTAATGACACATTGTTACCTCCAGAGACATGAACACAAATTAAAATCTTTTTCTAAAAGGTGCAACGTACAACAAACGTATTATAAGCGAATAAGAAACGAATTAGTAACGAATAGGTAACAGGGTATTAACCGAGCGCTGGAACGGGTATATGCGCGCTTATAGGGTCATTTCATCTCTAAGAACACATTGTTACCACCAGAGACATCAAGACAATTAAAAAACAATTTATTTCAAGGTGCAACGTATACTTACCCCGCGCATTAAAAGCGAATAAGGAACGAATAGGTAACAGGGTATTATCCGCGCGCTGGAACGGGTAAATGCACGCAAATAGAGTCATTGTCTCTCTGAGAAGACATTGTTACCACCAGAGACATGGACACAATTGAAAATCCTTTTCTAAAAGGTGCAACGTACAACAAACGTATTATAAGTGAATAGGTAACGAATAGGTAACAGGATATTAACCGAGCGCTGGAACGAGTACATGCGCGCTAATAGGGTCATTTCATCTCTAATGACACATTGTTACCACCAGAGACATGAACACAAGTGAAAATCCTTTTCTTAAAGCTGCAACGTACAACAAACGTATTTAAAGCGAATAAGTAACGAATAGGTAACAGGGTATTAATCGAGCGCTGGAACGGGTACATATGCGCTAATAGGGTCATTTCATCTCTAAGAACACATTGTTACCACCAGAGACATGAACACAATTGAAAATCCTTTTCTAAAAGGTGCAACGTACAACAAACGTATTATAAGTGAGTAGGTAACGAATAGGTAACGAATAGGTAACAGGGTATTAACCGAGCGCTGTAACGGGTACATGCGCGCTAAAAGCGAATAAGGAACAAATAAGTAACCGGGTATTATCCGAGCGCTGGAACGGGTAATAGGCGCTAATAGGGGTATTTCATCTATAAGAACACATTATGACCACAAGAGATATGAACACAATTTAAAATCCGTTTCTTAAAGGTGCAACGTACAACAAACGTATTAAAAGCGAATAAGTAACGAATAGGTAACAGGGTATTAACCGAGCGCTGGAACGGGTACATGCACGCTAATAGGGTCATTTCATCTCTAATTACACATTGTTACCACCAGAGACATGAACACAAGTGAAAATCCTTTTCTAAAAGGTGCAACGTACAACAAACGTATTATAAGTGAATAGGTAACGAATAGGTAACAGGGCATTTACCGAGCGCTGGAACGGGTACATGCGCTCTAATAGGGTCATTTCGTCTCTAATTACACATTGTTACCACCAGAGACATGAACACAATTAAAAAACGATTTATTTCAAGGTGCAACGTATATTTACCCCGCGCATTAAAAGCGAATAAGGAACGAATAAGTAACAGGGTATTATCCGAGCGCTGGAACGGGTACATACGCGCTAATAGGGATATTTCATCTATAAGAACACATTATTACCACCAGAGATATGAACACAATTGAAAATCCTTTTCTTAAAGGTGCAACGTACAACAAACGTATTAAAAACGAATAAGTAACGAATATTTAACAGGGTATTATCCGAGCGCTGGAACGGGTACATATGCGCTTATAGAGTTATATCACCTCTAAGAACCCACATCTACCACCAGAGACAACAAAACAATTGAAAATCATGTTTTAAAAGGTGCAACGTATGATACACGTATTATAAGCGAATTATAAGCGAGTGATGGAACGAATTAAACAAGGTTATAGCATGCTCCGAAACGATGTACACCCTGCTAACATGTTTAACCCCACCACATTATGTTAGTATGTGCCTGTCCCTAGACAAGAGCCTGAAATTAAGTAGTTATCGTTTGTTTTTGTGTTACCTATTTGTTTTCCGTTTATTTTTTTGTATATGAAATACGGCCGTTAGTTTTGTTGTTTGAATTGTTTGAAATTGTCATATCTGGGCCTGTTATAGTTGACTACACGGTTTGGGCTATGCTCATTGTTGAAGGCCGAACATTGACCTATAGTTGATAGTTTCTGTGTCATTTTGGTCTATTGTGGGTTGTTGTCTCATTGGCAATCATACCACATCTTTTTTTTTATGCAAGCGCTAACACGGTGATTTCACCCCTTCGAACCAAGATCCATCTTCAAACATACGGACATAAAGCAGTAAAAAGGTAGAACGTATATAAATCAAATAAGGAACAAATGAGTATCGAACATAAAGTAAAAGGATCGGTTGAGCACAAACACATATAAATAGGTGATAAAAAGATCATTTTACCTCAACAAATTTAGAACTATTACCAGATATAAGAGTATAAACAACAAGAAGTAATTGTAACAGGATGCTGTTACGAAGTCTCCCAAACAAAGCTCCCATGACTCGCAATTCATATGGTCCAATGTTCATTTGATTTGATTTTTTGTCCCATACAAGAATATATATGGCTTACTGGTGGGGATCTCCACCATTTACAAGTATTCAAACAGGAGGGGGTGGTGGTGACCCCAAGGGACTTTACCTACATTTCATTTTATTTGTTTTATTGTCCCCTACAAGAACATATATGGTTTAGGGGTGGGATGACCCCCTAAGGACTTCCGTTTTATCTCATTTTATTTGTTTTATTGTCCCCTACAAGAACATATCATATCTTATATAGTTTAGGGGTGGGGATCTGGACCATTTACAAGATAATAGTACATTCTCAAATTGAACGGGGTGGGGGTGATTAGTTTTATTGTCCCTTGAAAGAATAAATATAGTTTAGGGGTGGGGATTGTGACCGTTTACAAGTTTTCAAACAAGAGGGGGTGGGTTGACCCCCTAGGGACTTTCCTTTTATTTCATTTCATTTGTTTTATTGTCCCCTCCAAGAATATATATGGTTTAGGGGTGGGGATCTGGACCATTTACAAGATAATAGTACATTCTCAAATTGAACGGGGTGGGAGTGACCCCAAGGAACTTCTATTTAATTTCATTTGATTAGTTTTATTGTCCCTTACAAGAATATATATAGTTTAGGGGTGGGGATGTTGACCGTTTATAAGTTTTCAAACAAGAGGGGGTGGGGTGACCCCCTAGGGACTTTCCTTTTATTTCATTTCATTTGTTTTATTGTCCCCTACAAGAAAATATATGGTTTAGGGGTGGGGATCTGGACCATTCACAAGATAATAGTACATTCTCAAATTGAACGGGGTGGGGTGACCCCCAGGAACTTCCATTTAATTTCATTTAATTGGTTTGATTGTCCCCTACAAGAATATATATGGTTTAGGGGTGGGGATCTGGACCGTTTACAAGATAATAGCACATTCTAAAATTGAACGGGGTGGGGATGACCCCTGGGGACTTCCATTTAATTTCATTTGATTTGTTTTATCGTCCTATTCAAGAATATATATGGTTTAGGGTGGGGATCTGGACCGTTTACAAGATAATAGTACATTCTTAAATTGAACGGGGTGGGGTGACCCCCAGGAACTTTTATTTAATTTCATTTGATTAGTTTTATTGTCCCATACAAGAATATATATGGTTTAGGGGTGGGGATCTGGACCGTTTACAAGTTAAAAGCATATTCTCGAATTGAAGGGGGTAGGGATGACCCCCCTCTAGGACTCCCCTATATTTCATGTGATTTGTTTTATTGTCCTTTAATCATTTCTGAAGATTGCATGTATCTATCACTTACAGTTTTCAAGTTATATTCATTTGAAAATTTTAGAAAATAAAATCCCATAGGGTTCTATAGTAAACCCCTCCCTTCTTTCTGCCCCCAAAAATACCCCTTAATAGACCCCAATGCACAAATGAACAATTGATGGCTCACCTAGACATATTAGTCTAACATTTTATGAAACCCTAAGTAAATCTGACAAGTAGTTTTGGAGAAATGCTGCGGACAAGTTCATTTTTAAAGTGGCGGAAGAAGAAGAGGAAGAAGAGGAAGAAGAAGAAGAATAAAAATAATAAGAACTGAGCAAAAACAATAAGTCACGAATAGGTAACGAATAGGGAATAGGGAATATGTAACGAATAGGGAATAGGGAATAGGTAACGAATAGGTAACGAATAGGGAATAGGGAATAGGTAACGAATAGGGAATAGGGAATAGGTAACGAATAGGTAACGAATAGGGAATAGGGAATAGGTAACGAACAGGGAATAGGGAATAGGTAACCAACTTGACGTTAATGTGCAATGAAGGTTTCTTTTACATCTATCATCGAATGAACTTTAAGAAATAAATTTTCAAATCGGCAACAAAAAACTATCAGACGAATAAAATTTTGAAGTAAATTATAGATTGTATTTTTATCAAGGAAAATAATGACCTCATACAGGTCATTATTTTATGCCTTTGAGCATATTTCATTGAAACATGGTATCGTTCGGGTTGATTCTGAAAAAAAAAATACCTGTTGTTCTGAAAGAAAATAACTCCATATAGGTATATAAGAATGTGTTGAAACCGAACTCATGGGCACTCCAATCTAAAAGACTAGTATAAAAACAAAACAAAATTGAGCATTAAAGCAGACACGCCATACAGAGAAAGGTTGTCATTTGACCTCTCTTCGAAACATGAAAATAAACTATTTGTGGATTTTTTAATTGTTTATCAGTGTTTCTGAGTTATATGCGCTATATCATCACATTGGTTACAATGTTATGCCTTGATTATCCAAGGAAAAAAATACATGTTTTGAGTTCATATTTTTTCTGCTGCAACCAATCAATACATCATTTCTATAAAAGAAAACAGGAAACAAGATTAATATGATCGATGAATAAATAATAATAACGTATTCCGCTGTTCGCCGAGTTGGAAGCCTCCTATAATGTCTAATGATTTCATACTGAACGGATATATGGTTTCCAAGTTATTCGTCTGAGAAGTATATCTCATTGTCTCTTGTCATTTTCAATAAATTACTGATGATGATTTGTAAAACTCCTTAGGCACGTATGATTTTGAGATTGAGAAGATAAAAAACGCCAAATCATGTTAAGTGTTCCTATCTTTTCTCTGACATATAATTTCAATCTAATTGGGGGGGGGGAGTAAAAAACAAAAAAATACCAAACTCCAAGGACTACAGAAAGTCCATGATCAAATGGCAAATCAAAAGCTCAAACACATCAAACGAATTGATAGAAACTTTCATATGTACCTCACTTGGTATAAGCATTGTCTAATGTAGTATCCGTATATTTCCAAAATTCATCAATGTGAACAAAAAATTAACAATTCCTTGTATTTCTATAAAACATTGTTACCTTAATCATAAATAGTGTATCCGTGAACATGGTGAATACTCACAAAAATCTGCACTTCACCTTAGATTCTTTTATAGACCCCTATATACACATTCTTTAATGATATATTGAACAATTATGCATTGCAAATCATTCTGTTCTTTTATCTATTTATTTTTGTTTTAAATATAAAATCATTTATGAATCCATTTTCCCCTGAACAACGTACTGGTCCATTTAAATTTCTTTGTTAAACAGCTATTTAAACCTACACTTGTATCATTATCCCCCTTCACACAAGGTACATGGTCTAGTAAACCTTTTATTTACTATCACGTGTTCACAATTATTTAGAATGACTAGTATTATAGAAATATGAAAAACTACTATGCATATCGAATAACAGTACACACGGAAAAATAAATTAAATAATTTGAAAACTTTATACTGTACGAACCGGATGTTATTTTTAGATTTGAGACATTCTAGGTCATGGGGAAATGTACAGGTCTCTGTCTGTTTTAGTTAAAGTGGTGTCTTAAAATAAAGTTTTAAAGTCTTTAAACACTTCATTTTTTTAATATATGAGTTGCAAAAATGGTTGTCAGCGCAGACAAAATACTTGTCTTTACAAAAATCAGTCATGGTTTTTGTTCAAGAAGTTATTGAAAATATGACTAAGTTAAACATTCTGTAATTATACCTTTTAAGCATGGAATCTTTTCTTTTTAATGGAGGAATCAAATCCTAAAGAAGATTCACAATCATCTATATCTATATCAATTTCAGAGGTCAGTGAACAAAAATACTTACGATAATCTGTCTGAATCAGCGATCCATGCACAATACAAATATTCACAACGGTAACTACAATAAATTGTACAGAAGACGATAAACACAGAGTTTCTCTAAACTTGAGAAAACTGGCACCCAGTCTGAACGAATGATATCCTATAAATATTTAAAGTGTAACAGGAAACAATTCAAATGAAACCAGAAAACATTTGATGACGTCTTTCATTTTGTCACATGATCTAACATTATCAGGTGTTACAATTTAAACAAGTTGATTGGTTGTAAATTACTAATAATTTCACGTTTGTTGCTTTTGATTGCGATGCGAAGCTAATGCTTCTAAACGATGTGCACGTGATGTTTGGCTAAAACGTTTTATTTTGTCAGTTTTTACGGAAATTATTCAAAAAACAAAAAGAAATTAACAAATTGCTTCAAATCGAATTCAATTTGCGATTTGTTAGTACAATTTATTTGCGATACATTAAAAAATTATAAACAAATCAGAGTTTGCCAATTTCCCGAAAAATGGTTTCTTCGTGATTTCTTTCATTTCTTTGATTCGTATGCAATTTGTTTCTGGGTTCGTGTGATTTCTTTATAATTTGAGCTACGTCTTATAGAAATCGACGTTATGCAAATGAATATCCATTTATCTGTAAACTCATTTCGGGTTGAAAAAAATCTATATGCAAAGTCTTTTTGAAAATTGAGACAATAAAAAAAGAACCCTACAAAACAGATCTAGACCTAAATTCATCTTAATTTGAATGTTACAAAATCAATCAAAGTAATAGCAATGCACATGTTTAAGTGCACTTACATAACGTCGATTTCTATTCGACACAGCACTTTTGTTTACTTGGAATATCGTATGAAAAGAATTTAACAGTAAATTGGTGGAAAATACACTGACTATCAACCAATCAAAACCTGAGACTACTATAACTGTGTTATAGTAGTCTCAGTCAAAACCAAGGATTCTTACATGAGGTGTTATTACATCAAAAAATTTCATAACATTATATCAGTTGTTTTTATAATATAGCATCTTTCGTTATAGCGCTACCGGTTTTATTAAAACAGCCTGTGGTCCATTTGTGAATACCACTACTGTTTGGCTCGTTCATTTTTGAACTACCTAGACATATTCAGTATCTTAGTGATCTCTTCAACATGAAAATAAAGGCAACAGTAGTATACCGCTTTTCGAAATTTATAAATCGATTGAGAAAAAAAACGGTACAAACAAAACACATCAATATAAGAAGATAACAACGACACAACAGAAACACTAAACTGCAGCACACACAGAAACGAACTTTAATATACCAATGGCCATTTTCCTGACTTGGTACAAGACATTTTTAAGAAAAATGGTGGTTTGAACTGGTTTTGTGGCTCGCCATTCCTCCCACTTTTATGGCAATGTTAAATACAACATTAAAATGACAACATAACATGACAGGCCTACAATACAAATAAATGGATGAACATACAGTGGACAAAGAAACACACAATTATGCGTCCATCTTATATAAGAAAACTGTTTGGTAAAAAACTGTGTTACATGGAACATGTCTTTTGATTGGGCCTTCCTTAATTATAATGGAGTAAACTGTGGTACATAATTGACGTTGTCGATTAGATGCTTTTCCAACTGGTGTGTGATTGATTCAGCTATGTTTGATGAGATTTCTTCTATTCCAAGGTCGATGGGTTGTACATTTGTTTGGATCTTCGTCGACTCTATACCTTATGTTCCTGGTAGGCTAATGCATAAGGACATGCCTTTTAATCGTACATTTTTCTCAAATGTCTGAAAAGTCATTCATCTGCCAGTCTTGGCGGCATACTCCATAATATATCTCACTTTACTGATTTAGATTTGTTAGATTTTGCTCTCGATATTTTTCTATGCCCTAAGGCCTAATCAATACGAACTCCATCAAAAACTGGGGTTGATTCAAGGTGCTCCGGAAAAGTAAGCAGATCCTGCTCTACATGTGGCACCTGTCGTTTTGCTCATGTCATTACAATCCCTGTTATTCAGTCTTATTTGGAAGGTCACATTCGTGAAAAGTGGACGGGATTGTAGAACTTATCCGCTACCATCTCTGAAACGGAAATTCCATAACGGCCAACCACCTCGTGATGGCATCCGTTAAACTAACGATGGGATGACTTCAACTTCACCACTTGGAAATCTTGGTTACTAGTAATAGTCATGCCGGTATTGACTCGTTCCAATTGAAACCGTCAGCTTTGATTTGAATTAATCAAAGTAGTGCATTCATTTATTGTTGAATGGTTTATTCTTAACCCTTCTTGGATTACATCAATAAATCTGTTATTTCCTTATATTGTTATATGTCAGTTTGGTATGTCAAGTCGTTTGGTAAAGTTAACATACTTTTATGAGAGTTATCTCTCCTTAACCAGTCTTTGGTGTATTGATATGCGGATTGCATTCCGTATTTGTATGATATGTTAGTTTATCTTGTTCTCTTGTTTTATCGTAACGATTGGATATGGATGTGTTTTGAAGAATAGAACATCATTAATTTGAACTGTTGTTTAATTATTTATGCCAAGTTAAGCATAAAATGGTGGAGGAACCCGGTTGTTAGTAAGAACATTCAAACACATTACTTATAACAAAACAACATCTATTTAAGCACGATCCTGTGAAATTAACCCCAGTGGGAAGGCGGCCATGCGGTCGGACACGTGGAAGTATTGCATTTTCTTGCGTACATAGCCTATGGAAAATCATTGATAGACTTTGAACTGATTATTATAATTTCGATGTATTACGATTGGGATGATGATAGAGTAAGGTACAGTGACAGTGAGGAAGACTTGTACATAAACCCTTCGTATCGAGATATAACAATTCTAGACAATACTTTTGTAAACACATACCTTACAACATCGATAAACCATGATTCCGCAAATATACCTGCCTTCAATGATTTACCTAATTCTTTGAACGATCAACCCAATAAAAGCAAACCACCAAAGAAAAACATTATGGACAAATTATCCTCCTGTAAAAAGTTTTCCGGATACCCCAAAGACAATGGCTCAAAATTTATAAAAGAATTTGAATCCTTTGCCACTCTCCATGAGCTTGATGATGCCAAAATTCTAGCAGCATTTCACCTCCATCTTCAGGGCCCCGCTCTAACATGGTACAACTGACTAACTTCTGATTTAGACTGGCAAACAATAAAAGAACTTTTTAACGCTAAATATGTTAAATTCAACTGGGAAAATCCATCCGTCGTTATTGAAAATCAGTTATTCAATAGTTTGAAATTAAACCCCGGACAAGAGATCGAAGATTTTTATTGTCAGCTCGTAGAAAAAGCGGACTTGCTTTCCAAACCTGAACACGAAGTCATGTCAAAATTTGTTGATGTGTTGCCTGACAAACTTGCATTTTATGTCCGCGCAAGTAAACCAAAAGATGCATCAGACGCATTAACACTAGCGAAAACAGGCGAGGCGTATAAATACAGGGAATGTGAAAATACAGTTGCCGCCGCACGGAATATTTCAGCAAGCCAATCCGAAATTTCAAGTTTAAGATCTCAAATGAATCAGCTGACCGATCTCGTGAGTGACATGAAAACACAAAAACAAACAGACTACAATGTAAAACCACCGATGGGTTACAATAATTTTTCTCACAACACATATCCAAGCGCACCACGCCGAAATTTGCCCTGCTATAAATGTAATACAACAGGACATTTCAAAAGAAATTGGAATTGGAACGGTACGGGAAATCTCTCTCCTCAAAACATATGCCAGTTATGCTCTCAAAATGGACACGTTGCTTTGCAGTGTTTCATTTTCGGACAAACAGTTCAACACAATGACACTAACATGCAATGCCAAATATGCAGACAGACGGGACATTCGGCAAAAGAATGCGGTCAACTTCAGAAGGGAAACTCTTTCCTCCTGGGGGCCACACATCACGCTCCCCTAGGAGACCGTCCATAAGTGCTTCAAGAATTCGGAGTAGATCTAGATCTCGTGTAAATAAATGTATGAATGTAAATAAAGATTTTTGTGTTGAGAATATGACATTGTATACTGGTGAAAATGATGTAATTACGTCATCCGAAAATGATTCTGGTACTGATTCCTTCATTTCTTCGGACTCTAAATTTTTATATTTAACTGTTCGTTTTGATTCTTTGAAAGTTTCTGCATTGGTTGATACAGGAAGTTCAGTGAACATTATTTCAGAACAACTTTATGATTCGTTGCCGTATAGTAAGAAGTCAGATTTTAATGCAGATGTTCGTGAGTCCATTGTTTTAGCTAACAGTCAAAAGATTGAAGTTGTTGGTACGGCTTACGTACACATGAATATTTCAAGAGCCAATCATCGTGTTTTTACTTATATTTTGAAAATGTCATCACATCCTATTATTTTGGGAACAAACTATTTAATTGCGAATAAAATGGTGATTGATTTTAGTGAAATGTCCGCTGTTCCAAAAACATCAAATAGATATTGTACAAAAAGGACAACGATTTTACCACATACAGAGACAATTATATGGGGAAAAGTTCCGTCAAATATTTATTATGGAAAACAAGGAATTTGTACGTCTAGTAAATATATTGTATCTAGAGGATTGGTTATTTCTAAAGGAGTCGTTTCTGTGTCAAAAGGTAGACTTATTCCAATTAAAATATTAAATCCAAACAGTTGTAGTATTGACTTGTAAAAAGGAAAAACATTAGCTATGTTTGACGAAATTACATCTGAACACTCGCTTCTTCCGTTCAACGATACTACAGATCATTGCGTTCAAAACGTGAATTTGATAAACGATACAAATAGTGTAAACGGTAAAAGTGACCCGGTTAAGCTTGATTCTACTGTACAATCTGAGAATAACAACACGTTTAACAGTGAAATCACGGATTTTATTGCGAATTTTCTGTTTGAAAAATCTAATTTGGACAAAGTTCAGCGTAACGATTTACACAAGTTTTTGTACAGCAATAAAGACATTTTTGTGACAAAGTCAGATCCTGCTTTAGGATTCACGGATTTAGTTAAACATAAAATACTGTTGAAACCTGATGCCAAACCGAAGTATCAGAAACCTTATCGTTTGTCGCCCGATAAAAAGGACGTTTTAGGGCATCATTTGGACAATTTGCTTGAGCAAGGAATTATTTCTCCTGTATTTCCAGATGAAGACCTACCGATAACAAGTCCGATTGTGCTAGTTACTAAGCGTGTACATGGAACAAAACAAGGACCTCCATATGACAAAGACTCCAGTCTTTCGCAATTTCGTTTTTGATGCGACTTCAGATATCTAAATTCTCAGTGTAAAATTTTCTCATATAATATACCGGATTTACAAGACTTAACAGAATCTTTTTCACAAAGAAAACCAAATTTCATAACATCCATTGACATGAGTTCCGGATTTTTCCAAATGAAAATAGACCCTTCAAGTTCGAAATATACGGCTTTCAATACATGTTTTGGGACATACAAATTCAATCGATTACCCATGGGACTTAGCTCAGCACCGAACTCGTTTCAACTTTTAATGGACAAAGTTTTGTCCGGACTAACTTTCAGGTCATGTCTTTGCTATTTGGACGATGTGTTAATCTGTTCAGAGACATTTCAAGAACATATTAAAGACTTGACCGATGTATTCAATCGTTTTAGAAGTGCTGGTCTTAAACTGAACCCGAAAAAGTGTCAATTTGCAGAACAGTCATGTATATTTCTTGGACACCATATTTCGTCAAAAGGAATAAAACCGCCCCCAGATCGTGTCCAAGCTTTACAAACATATCCGTCACCTCGAAATTTAAAAGAACTCCGCAGAGCTTTAGGTTTATTTGGATGGTTCCGAAAGTTTATACCGAACTATAGTGAAATAACTCAATCATTGACAAAATTATTGCGAAAAGGCGCCTTATTTCAATGGAACAAAGAACAAGAAACGGCATTAAATGCACTTAAAACACGTTTACTCAACTCGGAAATCTTAGCCTTTCCTCAATTTAACCTTCCGTTTTATTTGGCCGTTGATTCATCTTCAAAAGGGATAGGATATATGTTGTACCAAAAATATCCTGATGAAAATAAAAACATTGAAAAAGTTAGAGTAGTCCGTTTTGGTTCGAAAGCTTTAAATCATTGGCAAAGGTCATACGGTCCAACTAAACTCGAGCTATTAGGAGTCGTTACAAGCGTTACTGATTGTTCAAGTTACCTAAGAGGCAATGAATTCATCGTTGAGTGTGACCACAAGGCATTGCGACCGCTAATTGAAAAACAACTGAAAGGAGCGATATATGATCGTTGGCTTGCAATATTACAACAGTACAATTTCGAAATTCGTTACAAACTAGCCGCGCAAATGCAAGTACCGGATGCATTATCTCGTTGTATTGGAAGTGATGTGTCCGGTGAGAATTCAAGTCCGGCGGAAGATGACCTCTTTTTCCCGTATGTTCAGGAAACGACAGGACAAATTAGTATTTCGAATCCCGTTGAGAACAATACACAAACTTTAAACTTTATCGACTTTGAAACAGAAGAAACCGATCTTGACGCAGGATATACAGCCGATACCGAAGATGAATATATTTCTCCAAAATTTAACGAAAATCACTGCATTAGTACAGTATTTACATTGCCTAAATATAGCCCGATTGAGCAGACAGAGGATGAAGCGAATCGTATTGAATTAGAATTTTTCGATTCTCCGTGTGAAGATTCAACTGCGCTTTTGAAACCGACGTTGCAACAAAAATGTAAACATTCCGCCGATGCTCAGGACGTAGCAAAGGTGGAAATTGAATGTATTACTGAAGATCAATGTTTTGCACTAAACAACATAGACAATATTAGTATGTTAAAACCGTTGGAAGCCATAGATGGAACTTATTTGATGAATGAAAGTGCTCATAATTGCGATACTCAAGACAATGTTTTACATGAATTTGACCCTTTGAAAGTTAAGACACAAGATGAACAATTAAACAACGAAATAGATTGCAATTCGGCATTGAACTTGCACGAGCGTGAATGGTTGAAATTCACAAATGCTTCCAATTTAAATGACATTTCTGTAAATGCAGTGCAGAAAATTTTATTAGGTGAAAAAAGTGACTAATGAACTTACAAATGAAAGTCAAAAGGATAATGATACATCGACAGAGGACGATACATCGATTGAAAATAAACCTGTTCCGATAGTTTCAAGTGACGACGAACTTGTGAAACGAAGCATAGAACTATTTAAGCGAAGTGATTTTAGTCCACACAGTGTGAAAGAATTGCAACGAAATGATGTTAATTTACGACAAATTATTGACTATCTTGAAAATCAAGTTTTGCCACATTTACAACGAGATGCACGACGGCTTATACTACGTTCTGCAGATTATTTACTGATGAATAATTTGCTTTTTCACAACCGAAATGCTAAGTGCAAACGAACTAGAGACCACAAGCCAAAATACCAGTTAGCTTTACCGAAAATACTCATAAGACCAATTATGGAAATTTTTCACGATTCGCCTATGGGAGGCCATGGAGGCATACAAAACACTATAGATTTAATAAGTGAGCATTTTTATTTCGACAAATTGCCATCTCTTGTAACCGAATATGTCAAATCCTGTCATGACTGTCAATCTAGAAAAATGACAAAAGCTCATACTAAAACTGGAATTATATCGTACCGTACACCTTCTGGACCATTTCAAATATGGCAAGTTGACCTCTATGGACCTTTACCGACATCACAAAGATCGTATACACACATTTTATCAGCTATAGATATGTTCAGTAAATTTGTATATAATGTGCCTATTCCAAACTGTGACGCAATGACAGTTTCGTATGCTCTTTTTGATATGTTTTGTCAATTTGGTGTTTGTGATACAATTATATCTGACAATGGAAGTGAGTTCATTTCAAACTGTACTAAGGAAGTTTGTAAATTGCTTGAAATTCGTCAAAATTTTACGCCCAGTATGATACATCATTGTTTAGGAGCATGCGAGAGAACTCATCGAACGTTAGCCGAGAGACTAACTCCATACATTCAAAAAGGAACGCAATGGGACAGTGTGCTACCTGCCATTACGTTTTCAATGAACGCCTCAATAAATTCCTCTACAAAATATTCGCCTTATGAGATTATATACGGAACAAGACCTAAATTTCCGCTTTGTTTGTCACATCAAACCGATTTCTCAACTTTACCTGACGATTATCGTGACTATGTAGAAAAACAGGCCAAAAAGTTAGATATAATTAGAGAAGAAATTCGTACCAATGCACAACGATCAGGAGAACTTATGATGGATCGATATAACAAAAAGACTAATCCGTTGTATTTATCTGTTGGAGACTATGTATATATGCTTGAAGATCCGAGTGGCCCAGGACGAAAGTTTCAACCAAAATACAGTGGACCCTTTATCGTAAACGCTATAAAATCACCTCACATTGTGAATCTTAAAGAACCATCTTCCGGCAAAATTCTTAAATATGACACACATTTGGATAGACTAAAAATTGCATATGTTCGTGCACCCGAACCGTCAGACTATTTTTTATCAAACGTTCATACAGCCGAAATTAACCGTGAATAGATCCTTCTACAGACAGTGATTCAGAACATACAGAAGCTATCCCACCGTTACCACAGACTCAACCGGTTGTCAGACCTTCAACACGAACTAGAAAACGTCCTATTCGTTTTCAACTTTCCACTTTAGATACAAACTCGTCCGATGAATTTACGACCCAATCAGACACTTATTATAAAGTTAAGAGAATTTTGTCTCAACGTAAAATAAATGGAAAAACTGAATACCGTGTGCAATTTAAAGGTGAACCGGCACAAAATGCGTTGTGGATTCCATTTGAACAGCTAAATGAACATACAAAGAAGATGGTACAGTCCAAACCACCGCCATGTGCTAACTAATTGTGTATTTTTTTATGAACATTAATAAATTATGTTTTATGGCATTTAAAACCATGTTAATTTTGACAAGAACTATTTCAAGGACTAAATTCTTTAAAAGAACAATGTGTTTAATTGTAATTTCGTTTAACAGTAATAATATGTGTATAAATTGATAGTGAAATTTTTGTGAGAAAAGGAAACAAATATTGACAATGTAATCAATGGGTGTCAGTTGATCGGAAAAAGTATTTTGTAAATAGATTTGTTGAAGTATTACTCTGTAATAAGAATTTGTTTTATACAAAATATCGAGAGAATATTTTCGTAAATATTGCTATGATAGCAGTTTTAAAAGATTTTTACTTCAAAGTTACTGTTTTTGATTTTTTGTTGAAGTTTTATTCTTAATTGTATATTTTTTAGTTACGGATCAGTTACGATTTGAGAAGAGAAGTTAATTTAGTAGAGAAAGTTTTGAATTTAAGTAATTCATTTTGTTGAAGAAAAATATATTTTAACGTTTGCTTTCAAATGAATAGTCATTTTTGAAGTTTGATTAATAGCAAATATTGCATTTATGCAATTAAAAGGAAAATACTGCGTTTTAAGGAGCATTTATATTGTTGTCATTTGTAATGACGGATTTGGTGTACAATACCAGAAATAACCTATTTTTTATGGTTGTATTTTTTGAGGCAGCGTATATGGCCATTGTGTTGCTTTAATTGTATTTCCATTTAATAAGAGCCAAGGTCTCTGCTGGTGTCATCATTTATTAAAGTTTGCTCTGTATAACCAATTGTATTGTGGAATATGCAGTAGGAAGTGATTTTTATTTTGAGTATAGTAAATCATTTGATATTGATTGAATGAATAATAGCTTGGAAAACAAATTAGCCATCTTTATTTTTTATGAAAATAATAGATTTTTGAACTATTTTAAATGACCAAACGCCTTGACCATTGAAAACAAACGGGGTTTGTTTATTTGTTCGGGGGGATGTTATATGTCAGTTTGGTATGTCAAGTCGTTTGGTAAAGTTAACATACTTTTATGAGAGTTATCTCTCCTTAACCAGTCTTTGGTGTATTGATATGCGGATTGCATTCCGTATTTGTATGATATGTTAGTTTATCTTGTTCTCTTGTTTTATTGTAACGATTGGATATGGATGTGTTTTGAAGAATAGAACATCATTAATTTGAACTGTTGTTTAATTATTTATGCCAAGTTAAGCATAAAAATATCTTGACTTCCATCTCGAAATCGATAATGAGGTTTGGTTGATGATTTCAGCTTGTCAATTTTATATTTTTTATTTCTATGTAGCAACATTCCAGCATCATGTGCATATATTTCTCCCAATTGATACGATATTCCAGAGCTTGCATTGCCTATAATTATTTCCTTGATAGAGGGTTGTCGCTCACAAGGACGCTATTAAAACCAAGAGTTCCAAGTGATTAAGATGAATTCTAATGCAACAACGTTTGTAACGTTCATTTTGATTGGATAACGTCACTTTCTTACATGGCATCAATTGACAATTGATGCTATGGGACGTACGCGCAAGCGCAGACGGCATTTGACAGATTTTAAATACATGTTTTAACGTTGTTTTCTGTCAGTTTCATTAGAATGGAGATAACAATATTGTATTTTAAGCTCCGACGGCATCAATTTGGGATTTGATGGTCGCAAATACCCGTTTACTGTCTCCGCTAACGCGTCGCCAGTAAACTTAATTTGCGACCATCAAATCCCCAATTGATGCCGTCGGAGCTTAAAATACAATACAGTTATCTCCTAAATCGTCACTCCGGAAATTTTAAAGACGTAATTACGAATGCATTGTAGATGGTTATGTAATATCTGCTCCGATTGTTTTAATCACAATCATTTTCTCTTTTCCTCGAATGTGAACTACCGGATTAGATTTATCACCAGGTCTGTACTTACATGAACAAATGGAAGGGTATCACATGGGAAGCCGGATCTGCTTACCATTCCGGGACACATTAGATCAACCCTGTTTCTTTGTGTGAATCTTGTTATTCAATTGTTAGACTTCTATGTTGTATTTTATTAACTATTCTTTGTCTTTGTATCATTTTTCGTTTTTGTTACGGCATTGACAGTTTGTTTTCGACTTTTGCGATTAACTTGTCCTTTTGGTATATTTTGTCTCTCTTTTACCGTCGATACATATATGCCTTTATCTAGAAATTGATCTTGATGGTAGGTTGAAAACGAAAGTGATAATTTCAATTACTAAATTATGAACTTTCCATTTCTATGTAGCATCAGTTCAGCGGCGCGTGCATACGGATTATATGATATATCTCTCACTTGATTCGATATTCCAGGGCTTGTATTTCCTATCATGTTTACATGATGGAGGGTTGCATACAAGGAAGCAATTAAAACCAAAAGTTCCAAGTTGTGAAGTCGAAATCATCCATTCGTAAGTTTTACGGATGCCATTCCAAATTGGTTGGCCGTTATAGAATGTCCGTTTCATAGATGATAGTAGATATGTTTCTAATGTCGTAAATACAATCCCTTCCCTTTTTCCCGAACGTGACCTACAAAATTAGACGTATCACCAGGTTTGTACTTATACGACGGATGTCACATGTAGAGAAGGATCTGCTTGCCCTTCCGGCGCACATGAGATCACCCAAAGTTTCTTTGTGGGGTTCGTGTTTCTCAATCTTTAGTTTTCTATCTTGTGTGTAATGTACTATAATTTGCCTGTTTGTCTTTTTTCTTTTTAAGCCATTGTCAGTTGTCATTGGCATTGTCAGTTTGTTTTCTACTAATGAGTTTGAATGTTACTCTTGTACCATTTGCCTCTCTTGTCTAAGTTGACTCTCGTTAGTTTGATTGTTTTACATGTTAGGCTAACTGATCTCAGACTGTAAGAAAAGGAAGATTTGAAGCTAGCTTTCAAAGGTTTCCTTAGGAATTTCACATCTGACATTAATCAGTCAGATGGTATTTCTCCTATCTGCATTATATTTTTTTGGTTGTTTCTAATCTTATTTAGAAGCCTTTTGTATGTCATTTCTTAATGATCATTTTATGGTACACCATTTTTACCTATCTTTTTAATTTTTCGAATAATTGTCTATACTACAGAATTATTATTATAAGGAAAAAATAGTTTTTAGATCACAGTGTTAAACCATCTATAAGGAGTCTGACAATAAAGGCAATGTTGACCAACTTGTGAATCCTTTTAAAGTTTCTCTCTATCCACTTTGACATAAAACACTCAAGGATATAGGGGTAAATTCAGTAAATAGATATACGTCATCAGGGACCGTCCATTTGGGGGAGAGCTTTCTTTCTAAAACTGAAGTCATGTGCTCTTCTGATTGGTAGATAATGTTTGTAATAAATATTTTTTGGTAGATGGATCAAAACTAGAGTTGAAAAAAAAAATGCTGAATGTACTATTTTTTCCCCTACAGGGTTGAAAAGTAATGGGGGTCAGTATAGGAATTCAGTGTAAACAAGGCCATGTGAATGCCCAAAAATGCCGCATGACCCTATGTTTTTATTGTTTCAAAAGATAGGGCTACATTTGTACTTTCATGAATGATATATGAAAGTTTTTAATTTCTAAAGGTAAATCAGGTATAAATTTATTTCCACACATAGATAAGCATTGAAGTCAATGGGAGATTTTTTACTGAATTTACCCTCATAACTCCTATTAAGGTTTCGGTTGACAATTTCAGTCATGTTGATTTAAGCTTCCTACACGATACAAAACAAGGGAGAAATATGTAATTTAGGGTAATCACTTCTATATGGGGACAAATTTCTCTCTATCTGGTATTGTTTACAAGACAATACCTAAAACTGCGATATCAAAATAGATAAAATTTCAAAAGCAATAACTCCGAAATTGGTTGTTTATTTTTTCTGAAAAATAATTTCATTGTAGCCAGGGGGTTCGAGTGGTTCGTACAATCCACCAACCCCCACCCCAACCCCACGAAAGAAAATAACCACTTTTAAATCGACGTTTTGTTTGAACTGTAACTGTTGAAGTTGAGTATGGTTGTATCCACCCACCCCCTTTCATTCCCCCTTGAAAATTCCTGGATACGGGTCTTGAGCTAGATAAAGGCCACAGTAGTATACCGCTGTTAAAAACTCATAAATCCATGGACAAAAAACAAAATCGGAATAACAAACTCAAACTGAGGGAAACGCATTAAATACAAGAGGAGAACAACGACACAACACTAAAATTTAACACACACAGAAACGGACCAAGCATCAGACAAAATGCCACGAGAATAACAAATATAACATCAAAACCAAATACATGAATTTGGGATAGACAAGTACCGTGACACGTCTTATCGCAATGTGAATTTACACTAAAAAATAAGAGAAAACAAACGACGCAACGTTAAAATGTAACACACACAGAAACGAACTATAATATAACAATGGCCATGTTCCTGACTTGGTACAGGACATTTTTAAAGGGGAAAATGGTGGGTTGAACCTGGTTTTGTGGCATGCCAAACCTCCCTCTTTTATAGCCATGTGAAATATAACATCAAAATGACAACACAACAGGACTACAATATAAATAAATTGGAGAACACAATTGACAAAGAAACACACGAACAACAGCCAACAAAAGGTAACAAGTTCAAAATTTTAATACGCCAGAAGTGCATTTTGTCCACACAAGACCTACTAGTGACGCCCAGATACAAAAGTTTGAAAGCCGAAACAAGTACAAAGTTGAACAGCATCGAGGACCAAAAGATCAAAAAAGTTGTGCCAAAAAACGGCCAGGGTTTTCTGTTAGTTACCAGAACATCCCTATTATTTAGAATAATTTATACTTTTGCAAACAGTAAATTTTATAAAATGACTATACAAAAGATGTACATGATAAAACTGAAGTATTTTAAAACTAATTACAGGAAACGGGGAAAGCTGACAAAAAATCTTTGGACTCTTGTTTTAATTCAGAAGATAGTTGATATACGTATTAAACATTTTAAAGAACACTTTACTATTAACAATAACCACAATAAACCTATTTCTCGTATCAGGCATAAACTAAAAGAACTAGCCAAGGAATTTCTTTTTGTCCCGGCAGATAACGGCTGACACCATTTTCAGAAAACGACATCTGTAACAAACATAAACTTTTAGCTACCGCTTTACAAGCAGAACCAAACACAATGAAAGTCCCAACTATGTATTGGCTTCCGAAGCTATACAAAACACCTTACACATATAGATTTATTTCTTCTTCAAGCCATTGTTTCACTTCTAAATTGTCTATTCTTCTTACCAGTACACTTGGTACAATCAAAAACCTGATAATAAATTGTTCAAATAAGGCCTTCGAAAATAGTGGAATTAATTACTTTTGGAGTGTCAAGAACTCGTTAGAAGTACTTGATAAATTGCATGCTTATATTGGTGATTTCGAATCTGTTCAAAGTTTTGATTGTGCTACACTATATACCACATTGTCTCACATTCTCATTAAGAAAAAAATCACACACCTAATCAAATGGGCATTTAAAAAGTCAGAATGTGAATGAATATATATGTTCAAACTCTTTTAGGTCAGTTTTTTAGTACCAATAAACAAAAAAAACTATGTCAATTGGTCATGCTTTGATACTGTATCTGCCTTTGAATTTTTACTAGACATCATTTTTGTTCGCTTTGGAGATTCCGTATATCGTCAGGTTATCGGAATTCCAATTGGGACTAACTGTGCACCACTTATTGCGGACCTGTTTTTGTATTGCTATGAGTTACAATTTATGACAAAAATCAGCAAAGACCCATCGAAACAACATCTGATAAATAAATTTAATACTACTTTTAGATATTTGGATGATATTTTGGCTCTCAATAATGACGACTTCAGTATGTATACTAAAGAAATGTATCCTGTTGAACTTACTTTAAATAAAGCTAACACTAGCAAATGACCTCTGTCTTTTCCTCGATCTTGGTATCTTTATCACTACCGGAAAGCTTTATACTAAAATTTATGATAAAAGAGATGATTTTTCATTCCCTATCGTTAATTATCCATTTTTAGATGGTGACGTTCCCTTGTCAACATCTTACGGTGTTTATATATCTCAACTTGTACGATTCGCTCGTGTATGTAACAATGTTTTAGATTTTAACGAGAGAAATTTATGTATTACTGAAAAATTACACCAGGGTTTTCGATATCACAAACTAGTCAAAACATTTACTAAATTTTATCATCGGTATAAGGACATCATTCTTAAATATAGCTCAACGTGCAAACTTCTTATACGTTCAGGTATTTCACATCCAATTTTTTATGGAAATATTCTTTATAAAGCACAAAAATGTCAATCTTCACCTCAGAAACTTACAAAACCTTTAAATAGACTTATAATAAGGGATCTAGTTACGATACCGTTGTCAGGTCATTAAAGATTGGATATTTTGGCGTTAATATTGAGTCACTTATAGGGTCTTTGCATCGGAACTACATTTATTAAAACACGGGTTATGTTCTTCTCATATATGTTATGATGGTATGATACTAAACCCCTAAAAGGAAGGATTGTGCCTGATATTCATATGATGAAATCATAATCTTTCAATCAGTTTAATTGAAGTCTGGAGCTGGCATGTCAGTTAACTGCTAGTAATCTGTTGTTATTTATGTATTATTGTCATTTTGTTTATTTTCTTTGGTTACATCTTCTGACATCAGACTCGGACTTCTCTTGAACTGAATTTTAATGTGCGTATTCTTATGCGTTTACTTTTCTACATTAGCTAGAGATATAGGGGGAGTGTTGAGATCTCATAAGAATGTTTAACCCCACCGCATTTTTGCGCCTGTCCCAAGTCAGGAGCCTCTGGCCTTCGTTAGTCTTGTATTATTTTAATTTTAGTTTCTTGTGTACAAATTTGGAGTTTAGTATGGCGTTCATTATCACTGAACTAGTATATATTTGTTTAGGGGCCAGCTGAAGGACGCCTCCGGGTGCAGGAATTTCTCGCTACATTGAAAACCTGTTGGTGACATCCTGCTGTTGTTTTTTTTCTATGATCGGGTTGTTGTCTCTTTGACACATTCCACATTTCCATTCTCAATTTTAAAAAATCACTAATGATCTAGTTATCAATATTGATGCAACATCTAGGCTGATTCCAATAAGCTGAGCATCAAGCGCAACTTTGTAGAACAGACACCAGGAAAATGTCATTCTACCCAAAATCATAGGGATGCCTTACAACTTCCCACATTTGAGATTTTCAAAATTCATATTAGGAATAAAAATGTAGAATTTTTATGTAAAATATATGTTTTCATGGTATACCGACACTACAACTTCATTACTCACATTTCCGACCAATTGCCTCGGTGGTTCTGTATATAGCTAGGGATTATAGACTCTGCTCTAATGAGTAGCTATTAAATAGAACTACAGCGGAAGGATAAATAATTATAGGGCCAAGCCTTCATTAAGGCCGAAAATTACGTCCGCAACTGAACGGGAAAATGGTCAAATTTGATAAATACGCATTGGTACGGGGCGCCGAATGGGACTCTTGTGGTTTTGTACAAAATTCAATTCTGTCATAACAAAATCATTTTTGTCTTACAAAACTATGTGCTACAGACTTGTTTTGTGAGAACTTCAATTTTGTGATGACAAAATTCATTTGTGTAGACAAAATTCATTTTTGTCATGACAAAATTCATTTTTGTAGACAAAATTCATATTTGTCATGACAAAAGTCAATTTTGTCTAAAAGGTATGTAAATATAAACATATTTGCATACAAAATTGACTTTTGTTACCTGATATGGAAATTAAATCACAAAAGTCAATTGTGTGAGGTAAGATTCAATTTTGTGAGACAAAATTGACTTTTGTGAGACAAAATTAACTTTTCTGAGACAAAATTGACTTTTGTGAGACAAAATTCAATTTTGCAATTTTGTTGAGACAAAAGTCAATTTTGTTAATTTTGTTGAGACAAAAGTCAATTCTGTCAATTTTGTTGAGACAAAAATCAATTTTGTTGAGACAAAAGTCAATTTTGTTAATTTTGTTGAGACAAAAGTCAATTTTGTCAATTTTGTTGAGACAAAAGTCAATTTTGTCAATTTTGTTGAGACAAAAGTCAATTTTGTGACGACAAAATTCATTTTTGTGACGACAAAATTCAATTTTGTAACAACAAAATTGACTTTTATGTGACAAAATTTACTTTCGTGAGACAAAAATCAATTTTGTTGAGACAAAATTCAATTTTGTCAATTTTGTTGAGACAAAAGTCAATTTTGTCAATCTTGTCTCACAAAAGTCAATTTTGTCAATTGTCAATTTTGTTGAGACAAAATTCATTTTTGTCAATTTTGTGTAACAAAAGTCGATTTTGTATGCAAATTAGTTCACAGAAACCAAACTAAACTAATTTGAATACAAAATTGACTTTTGTCGCCCAATTTTCAAATTAGGTAACAAAATTCAAGTCTGTGTAACAAAAATGAATTTTGTCATGACAAAAGTGACTTTTGTCCGCTGATAGATAATTTTGTATGACAAAATTTTAAATTTGTAGTATGATACAAATTTTGTTAAACTGAACTTATTTTTGTTGAACAAAAGTCACTTTTGTCCGTACAAAATTGAATTTTGAGTACAAAACCACAAGAGTCCCATTCGGCGCCCCGTAATTGGGGTCAACCACTTGTTCAAACCCATTGCCTCGGCACTTCTGTATGGCTAGAGATTATAGACTCTTCTCTAATAAATAGCTATTGAATAGTTCTACAACGAGACGGCAAAGAATGTCTGCGGTAAACATTCCTAAAGGACGAAAATTTCAGCGTGCAAAACATGGAAATAAAGACGTTACGCACGTTATTGCGTCATCAACCAGTCCACACTTATAAACAGCTTTTCTATAAAATCATCACAGTTAAGTTATATAAAATTTATATCCATAAACTAAATAAGATAAATACTTTTCCGAAAAAAATAAAAAATGTTTTATCAAATTTTACAACAGTCTAAAATAAGGACAATATGTTGACAAAACGTCAAAAATATGCGTGTCAGACGTAACAGATCTAGACTATACGCACAATAACTTTTACAGGGGTGATTGTGTTCTTCAAAACAGTGTTATATCCGTGGACATTCGAATGAATGATATGCTTTATTATTTAAGTATTACAATATTACGGAATATGCGTTCCTGTAACGACCAATGCTATCTTTTGTAAAAAAAAAACAAATAGTGTTCATTATGGTCAGATTTAGGAAAATGTTAAGTTATCAAAATTTATAGGTTTTAAAATATAAGATTATATGAAATTTCTTTTGTGTAAATTATGCTCACAAAAGTACATAGATAGACCATATCAAATTCATTTTTTGCAGCACTCACACCACATATAAAAATGCAACGGCTTCAAACAAATGTCTTGCAAGATGAACAGAACTGAACAGAACAGAACATATTTTATTTCCAATTAAGGCCCCACAGGGGGCATACAGAGCATACATGAATAAGGAAAAAGAATATTGATTTGCATAGATACATAGATACACACAATTTTTTACATACAGTTTATGCTGATTATCAAATATAGAAAAATTTGGAATTCTTTGGCAAACAAAGTCAAAGAGAGCATCTCTATCTGATTTAAAATTTTCACAGTTAGTTAAAAAATGGATTTCATCTTCAACACAGCCAGATGAGCATATTTTGCATTCTTTCATTTCGTGAAATATTTGAAATACGACCAACTTCAATTTGAAGCTTATGAGCAGAAATACGTAATTTGCATATAGATCTTCTAAAATCAAAGTTCTTAATTAAAGAAAGATAATTTTAACCTGTCCAATGTCCAATGTCGGATTTCGCCGCTTTTTACAAATAAACTGTCATTTTCAACGTTATTTATTGAAATTTTAGATTTGTTGCATGCCAAATAGTGTTTTTTCGTAATTGTACTTTAACTCGACAAAACAGCTAAATACTTTTTGATAATTTGCGTAGTCAAAACGACTTCGTTTTCAAGAAAATGAAATGTTTTGCAAGTTTGTCCACCGGACGATTTTCATACGTTTTCAACGTTGTCGATTCGGGACGCTAAATATGGTGGATCATCTGTATATATTCCTCAGATAGAATTTTTTTGATAGTCAGTTACTATCAACAAGATCACACAGTTTTAAAAAAATCCAATGACTGGGTTGTTCGTTTTGTCATATTTGATGAGGTTCTAAAAAAATGTGTATTACGAGAGGATAAACAATCGTCTTTTTCTAAGGAGTAGGTCCGGTAAGGGCCGATTTTGGCCTCAAATTTCAGGTTCATCGAACGAAAGATTTTTGACACTTTTTAAACACTTAAGTGTCTATTTAAATTGATTCAATTTTTTTGCGAGTATGGTCTCGAGGAAACGATGATAGTCCGTCGGAAGGGGACGATAAATGGCTGACCCGTGTTAAGAGAGAGCCATATCTCTTGCACGTTAAAGACACCCTTGTAGATTTCGAAAAAGAGCAGGCTAATGCCGCTACAAGGCAGCACTCGCACCCGCAAAGTGGAAAGGGATTAATATAAGTTGCAAAACTTGTTTCCCAATCCACTATAAATAAATATGTTTAAACTAAACTATCAAATACAACTTACATTTCAATATTATGAATGAACACGAATGCGGCCACTTTCATTTAAGACGGAAACCGTCTGAAATTTAACTAAAATGCTCAAATTGTGAAGATTTCAGTAATTTAGCATGACTTAATGATGTGAGTTCCCGATATATGTGCATTGTACTGTCAAAAACTGCCATATTTATGTAGCAGAAGCATTCTTCTTTCCAATAAATAACTAAAAGTTTACATTTTAACAATTTTGTAAAACTGCTATATTTTGGGGCCAAAAAGGGATCTTACTGAACCTACTCCTTTGGGAAACGTTAAACTGCGATTTTTTTATTCCTCTGCAACAAGTTCATATAAATATAGAACTTGAAAGTCAAAATAAAATTGGGTCTGAAGCGTTAACAAGTGAGATGAATATAATTAACTTTTTTCTGACAATCGTTTCATTTCTTAACCTATAGGCTAATTGTTCCGTTTTTATAAGCAGGACCTGTTTAACTTGGGGAAACAGTGCATTTTATTACGTTTTATGTCAATTGGTCTCTGGTAGAGATGTTTCGTTGGCACTCATTATACCGTATGTATATATATATCTTCTCATTTCATATAACGTGACGGTACCCAAATTGCACCTATTTTGACAGTTTTTTCACCTACGTTTTTTTATGATCAAGAAAAAAATGTCCATACTGTGTTTATTTTGTAGCCTTATCCTTCTTTATTGTATAGGTACACCAATTTAATTTTTAATCCATATTGAGTCATAAAAAAATGGGTTTGAATCAACCTCCAAACTATCCATGATTCTGTAATGAGGAGTACCCAAATTGCATCCATGCTTAAATTCACATCGTCAAAAGTCTAATAACCGAGCTTTTGTTTAATTTCTTCAAATATTTTGAACAAGTGGATATTAGTCCATGCTTACTCTCCATATTTTACGAAATGGATACTTATAATATATTGTATTTGCTAATTTTAAGAAGATGACGCTTTGATGACGTCGCATGATGACGTTTTCGTACATTTTGCTTTTTCAGTAAACAGTCCATCTGTGGTTTTGTGTATATCTAAATATGTTTACCTATGTTAAAAGACGTGCATAGTATCAAATCATAAAAAATACAAAGTGATTAGTCTCTAGGAAATCTTGTAGGATTTCTGTTGCTATTTTTTCTAAATAGGTGCAATTTGGGTACTCGGTGCAATTTGGGTACCCTTACGTTAGACTAATCATCGGCATTACCCAAATACGATATATTTTGTTGTCTGTTGCTTACGTTACTTTCAGTGGGAAATATTCATGCATATTCGGTACAACCAAACACTAAGAAGTTTCCATCCATATTGATGTACCAAACAAAAATTCTAAGCGAAATAAGAAAAATATACACAATAATCATTAATCGCCGTAAAACGTACGAATTTGACGTTACCCGCATTTGAGACGCAATATCGTGCGTAAGGTCAAAGCCAAATTCGATAAATTACGCTTGGGCCAGACATTAGCCAAATCAATTGTGATTTAATATCTAAACCACTAAAATTTTTAAATCGTTGTTTTATTTCATTTAAAAAGTTGAAACGAATATTTGAAAGTTTGTGGCACTGAAGAAGAAAATGAATTTCATCCTCAACCTCAGTACCGCACAATTTACAGATACGTTCTGACACTGTCAGATTTTTGTACCTTCCCCTCTCAATCTCTAAATCGTGAGCACTGATACGGAATTTTGTTAAATAATGTCTATATCTAAAATTTTCCTGCAAAAGGTAATTTTCTAAGCAAAATCTGCTTTTAAAAAGTCTATAAGTTCTGAGCTTGTTACCATATAGTTTATTGCCTCTGAAATCATTATTAAGCTCAGTTTGCCATGCATATTAAATCATATTTTGATTGCATCTTTTTGCATAAATATTTTTTTAACTTCGTCTTTAAATTAAGTGCATAATTTTCATTGATGCTAAAGTATTTAAATAAAGTTTGAATACTGGTATACCAGCTCTTTTTCTGCTCATCATGTAGAGATTTTGAGAGGTTGAAAGCCTCATGCATCGTTGACAATGTAATGGAATTTGATGCGACTGTCATACAAGTGAGAGGTTTAGCTAGCTATAAAACCAGGTTCAATCCACCATTTTCTACATTAGAAAATGCCTGTACCAAGTCAGGAATATGACAGTTGTTATCCATTCGTTTGATGTGTTTGGACTTTTGATTTTGCCTTTTGATTTTTGATTTTCCTTTTTGAATTTTCCTCGGAGTTCAGTATTTTTGTGTTTTTACTTTTTAATAATAAGTCATCAGATTTTTTTAAACGTATATAATATTGAATAGTACTACAATGTGTAATAGGGTAAGGAATTTTTACAGAAAGTTCCTGCTTGACGCTAGTGCAAAATAGACAAAAACACTCTTTTTACAGAGCACCTGTATATAGGATTATTACTTTTACAAAACTGTATAGACCTATATTTCATTTTTTTTTTTTTTTTGACTTCATGCGCAACACGTTGAGATCAGTTGATCTCAGTTGGATGTAGACTGGTTCGCCTGTCTAGATCAATGTGCATATTACATATTTCATAGAACAAGATGATTATATATAAATATAGCGGGATCCCAGTCTAAGTTGGATGCGGTAAAAGATCAAAGAAATCCGGAAATTATTTGATAGGCCTTCCGTTATGATCAGGGTTTTAGTATTGGTATATCGTATGACCAAACATGACAAAAAGCCAAGGTGATTTTTATAAATTTCAGTTTTAAGATCTTTTAAGGTTTCTGAGAAATGGGAATTATTTCATAAAAAGGGTAGATTTTCAAGTTTTTGTACAATAACTCAAAAGTACATTGAGTAGCTATATATATAGTTATCCTGAATCTTTGGTCATGTTGGTGACTGCATCCTTTTACCTGTTTACTATATAGTTTTGGTTGGTTTTTTTTGTAAATTTCTGATGTGACATTTAGGAGTTATGACTTATGGATCTTTATTTGTACTTAGTTAGGAATATCAACTTGGATAAGGTACTAGTTGGATTTACTAAGAGATACTCTTGTATGTATACTTTGTCAGTAAAACAAATGGAAACAGAATTAAACCCATTTTATTTATTGTTGGTCCTTGCCCTATGAAGATTATGAAGATTAACCCTCAACGTTATTGGCTAGGACTAGATGTCCAAGGAATTTTATATGATTAATAGCTCATTTATATATTTACTCAATGTAATAAATGTAAGCTGACAATTATCGAATCAAGTAGTTAATATCTTTAGAAAAATTATTACTCCCACAACAGTATTTGAGAACTGTATAAAAAGCACATTTAATTATTACCCAAGGGGTGATGATTATAAATTACTGATGCCTTCATTCATTTTCTGATGCACAGCCAACACAGGGTGCAATATTAATAAATTTGTTCCTATTGAAAAATATTATCTTATCACATTTGTCTTGGACGAGGTGACTTTATTAGGTAACAAACAGTCATGCTAATGTTGCTAGGATAAAATTGAAAAAAATAATCAGGAGTTATGAGAGGAAATACAATACTTTGCAAAAAAGGAAGGATGACATTTAGGTTAAAAAAAAGTCAGGATAAACTAATAAAATAAAGGCAGGACCAAATATAGTAAAAAATAAAAATGCAGGACAGAGATTACAATTAAAAAAAAATCTCATCCTATCCTCCCCCTCCAACCAATAAAAATCAAATGGTAGCTCCCTTATGAAGATTTTTTTCTTCAGAATGTCACTTAAAGATTTTTGTTGCACTTTTAAAAAACAGCTGTGAAACAGTGAATTATGAAATTTTATGTATTTTCAGAATGTAACTTAAACCTATATCAGAAATTTTTTCAGAACTTTGTGAACTCTATAAATTATTTAAACATTTAAATTTTATTTATTTTCAGAATGTCACTCAAACCTATATCTGTTGTGAACTCTATGAGTTATGAAGATTTCATATCTTTATTTGGCAATGTGATAGAGCACTGCTCCTTATGTGCTGCAGCAGTATGGAGAGATCGTCCATTCTCTGACATCAACAGTCTTCACAAGTCTTTCTGTCAGTTTGCTGATCAACTTCCTATTGGGGGTATGTATTACCTGTAAAAGGGAGGGCAAAAGATACCAGAGGGACATTCAAACTCATAGATAAAAAAAAACCAAGAGGCTGTCACAACGACAGCAAACCGGATTTATTAACATTTATTTGTATCCTGCCAATATCACAAGAACCATAACTGATGAATGGTGAAAGTCAAAATCGTCATTATTGAACTTGACCTCCATTTTGTCATCAGTAACAACATATTAAAATTTGAAAAGCTTAGGTTGAATGGTTCATGAGTAAATGCACGGACACAACTGGAAAAGCCATTTTTCAATCTTCCAAGAACCATAACTCCTGAACGGTAAAAGTCAAAATCGTCATTATTGAACTTGACCTCCATTTTGTCATCAGTAACAACATATTAAAATTTGGGAAGCTTTGGTTGATCAGTTCATGTGTAAATGCATCAACACAACTGGAAATGCCAATTTTCGATCTTTCAAGAACCATAACTCCTGAACGGTAAAAGTCAAAATTGTCATTATTGAACTTGACCTCCATTTTGTCATCAGTAACAACATATTAAAATTTGAAAAGCTTTGGTTGAACAGTTCATGAGTAAATGCACGGACACGACTGGAAAAGCCATTTTTTAATTTTTCAAGAACCATAACTCCTGAACGGTAAAAGTCAAAATCGTCATTATTGAACTTGACCTCCATTTTGTCATCAGTAACAACATATTAAAATTTGGGAAGCTTTGGTTGAACAGTTCATGCGTAAATGCACGGACACGACTGGAAATGCCATTTTTCAATCTTTCAAGAACCATAACTCCTGAACGGTAAAAGTCAAAATCGTCATTATTGAACTTGACCTTCATTTTGTTGTCTGTAACAACATATTAAAATTTGAAAAGCTTTGGTTGAACAGTTCATGAGTAAATGCACGGACAACATTTAGTTGCCGGCCGTCCGCCATACATCCCCAAATCAATAACCGACATTTTTGTCACAAAAATCTGGTTAAAAATGACAACATCATGGATTTAAAAAAAGAAAAAGAAAAACAGACTAATAATAGTACACAAGACACAACATGGCAAACTAAAAACTAGGCAAACAAAAACCCACCAAAAACTGTGAGTGACCTCAACTTCTCTGGAAGGGTAGTCAGATCCTGTTCCACATATAACAGGCTATTATTTGAACTTTGAATTATTTTTAATTATGGAATTTGCTTGATTTCTTATTATTGAATTTTTTAATAAATTCTATGATTATTCTGTACTGAAATGTTCTGTGCTGCTCACAACACTTTCTATTACAAAGAAAATAGTATATTTTCAATAGAATGTACTGTGCCGCGCACAACACTATCTAACCAAAATACATTGTATGGAAAGTGTTATTAACCACTCAAAAGATTTTAATACCAAATAATCATGAAATTTATTATAAATTTTAAACACAAGAAATCAAGCAAATTCCATAATTAAAAGTAATTCCAAGTTCAAATAATAGCCTGTTATATGTCATGTTGCTAATGTTATTATGTGAAAATCTCAGGAGGGGGGTACATGTATTTTCTTTCCTGTAAATCTCACCAATAAATATTTACCTGATTATCTCCCTTATTTACCCAATTTTCTCCCTTATTTACCCAATTATCTCCCTTATTTACCTGATATCTCTCTTACTTTCTAACAATGCCTGATCTCTTCTCAGACTTGTCAAGTGAATTACAAAGCGACTGAACAGGGTGATATAGGCGTAGGGAAGGACAATGAAACTAGTTATCTCCCTTAATTACCTGCTTATCTCCCTTAGCATAATATAGCATTATACATGAATGCACCTAAACCAAAGATAATATTTGTTATCGCTATTTTGTGCATTTTTCCTTTGATCTTTTTAGTATGATAATTTTTCATATCATGCTACTGGCTCAAGATGAAAATTTTCACTATAAACTAAGGAGGCATGTGGCGTTGCTAATGAAATTGACATGAAATTGACAACGTCGTCATAGGTATAATAGGGATAAACAGATTATCATTGGTCATCTCAACTCGATTGCGTTTCTCGCTTTTGTCGTACCGGCTCAGTTGAGAAAATCAATCTTGTTCAGATGATCAACGATAATCTATAAATAAAAGTGATTTTTACTATGTTGTATTTTGTATACTGTTGTTAGTCTTATGGTCTTTTTCTTTTTTTTTTATGCCATGGCGTTGTCAGTTTATTTTTCACATGAGTTTGAATCTCTTTTTGGTATCTTCCATACTATAAAACTATAAAAGAGCATTCATCAAGTGTTGTTAAAGATAAAGACATCAAGGAATGTAGCCTAACCAAACAAGCTGCATACTTTTAATGCAAATATTTAGGCTAAATGATTCAGTATCTATACTAATAAAAAAGCAAGTTCCAAATTTATTAGCCAACATGATGTAAAAACAATGAATAAACTTTGTAGGACAATGGATGTTGTTTAAAAAATACAACATTCTAAGCCCTTTTGTTTTCCACATAATTAATCTTACCAATAATTAACAAGTTCAAGGTTGAATCAGATACCAATATCATACATCACAGCTATAAATTCCATTCAAGCCGCAGTTATTAAGGCTTTAGTACCATATCTCCTTTGCTCTCTGAATTGACTGACAGATATGTCATTGCTTTTTAAGATGAACAAAATCGTAATTTTTAATTCTAAATATTTTTTTCAGGAAAAGAAGGTATTTTAAGACTACATCCGGACTTGGCAGGAAGACTGGCCATGTCTGGTGGACTGACCAATGAATCCACAAAGGAACAACAAAGTGCAGGTCTAAATACACTTACTGACCAAGAAAAAAATACCATGCATCATTTAAATCAACAATATAAACAAAAGTTTGGCTTCCCTTTTGTCATATGTGCTCGAGAAAACAAGAAGGAAGCCATTTTGACTGGGCTTGAGCGGAGATTGAATAATTCGGGAGAAACTGAGGCAGTAACAGGGGTGGAGGAAGTTAAAAAGATCTGTCGACTGAGACTGTTAGATATTGTGGACTCTTCTTCAAAGCTGTGATATATATATTTGCATATAAGTAGAGAGAGAGAGAGATAGATATGTATTTTTTTAATGAGATAATTAATTTTACCAATTGTCAATGGAAAGAGTGATTATAAAGAGATTTAAAACAAAATTTGATTTGTCAATATTGTCATTTACTGGTAATTGAAATAAAAGCCCACTTCTTTTTCACAACATGCACAATAAAATCTGTGTCTAGAAATTCAAAAACAAATTGTTTATAATCAGACTCAAAAATTAAAAAGTTTACATAAACAAGAACCAAGAGTCTGGTAAAAATATGCCAATTTGATTTTGATTTTATTTTTATTGCATAAAGCCACTTAAAACACTCTTGCCTATATCATGAGGTCAGCTTTTATTGGTGGATTGAAAGCCAGAGTACCAGGAGGGAACTGGCAGTCCATAGTCAATTAAGATTGAAGTCTAGAGATCCTGACAAATACAAGTGTTGAACTCAAAACCTCATTGTTATCAGGCTAGTGGTACAGTAGGTCAACGTGGCCACTAACCAGTTTAAAGCCTTTATACAAATATGTAAGGCAAAATTCAAAAATAATATAATTATTGATTTCTGTCATACTGATGTCTTATACAATTGATAGATGTTACCTGGTAGATTTATAAAGCTTTTAGATTTTGTCGCGCATGCAACTTTTGTTGCAAAAAGCTCAACATAGGGATAGAGATCTAGCGGCGGCCTTAACTAGCTTCTTAAAAAGTGTTATATTTTAGAAGGTGGAAGACCTGGATGCTCCATACTTTGTATACAGATGCTTTATGTTACGGAGATTCCATCTGTCACATGTCCATTGTCCTTCACCTCATTTTCATGGTTCAGTGACTTCTTAAAAGTTAAAAGTTAAGATTTTTTGTAATGTTAATTTGTTTCAGTAAAAGGATAAATATGTTTTGTATGTGTGTATCTTGCAAGGTCCTCATGCCTGCATGTCAGACGGTTTTCACTTGAAATTGACCTCATTTCATGGGTCAGTGAACAAGGTTAAGTTTTGGTGGTGAAGTCCATATCTCAGATACTATAAGCAATATGTCTAATATAGTTGGTGTATGGAAGAATTGTAAGGTGTACATGTCCAACTGGAAGGTGACACCTGACCTTGACCTCACTTTCATGGTTCAGTGGTTAAAGTTAAGTTTTTGTGTTTTGGTCTGTTTATCTTATACTGCAATAGGTGTTCTTTATTTGGTGTATGAGATGATTGTTAGGTGTAAATGTCCAACTGGCATGTGTTATCTGACCTTGACCTCATTTTCATGGGTCAGTGGTCATAGTTGAGTTTTTTTTGTGGGGGTTTTCTTCTTTTTTTTCGAATGCTTTTGGCAATAGGTCAACTATATTTGGCTCACACCCAACAACAAGCTATAAAGGGCCCCGAAATTACTAGTGTAAAACCATTCAAACGGGCTTAATTATATTTGGGTGACAGAAAACATGAAAGACTTGTGTTGGCCAGTGAACCTTGCAAATTATGGGTAGTTCAGATTAACATGTACACAATATACTGTCCTATACACCAAATATAGCTAACCTATTACTCAAAGACCTATAATCTGAAAGATTTAACATGTAGGGACATGTAACCTGTTGAACCCATTGTCTGTCTAATTAACCAAAATAACTGATCAATGACTTTATATTGAACCATATTACTACCATGGAAACTCCTCATAAATACCAGGATTAAAATTTTGTAAGACAAAAGTAAATTTTGTCTACAAAAGACTCATCAGTAACGCTCAAATAAAAAAAGTTAAGAAGGCTAAAAAAAGCAGGAATTGAGCTGAAGAGCATTGAGAAACAGAAATTCCCCAGTAAATGACCACAGAACCAGGAACCAAGGTCAAGGTCGGGTAATCCCTGTCTAACAGTCATGCATACCTTTCAATCTAAATACCAAATACAGTTGTCCTACTACTCATAAATAAAAAATGTTGGATGATCAGAAAATAAGGCACTAAAATGTATTCTACATATCAAATTCTTCAATTCATTAAACTACTATGATCTACTATATAACTGAATATCAAGGGCTATATATGCTGTCACCAGTTCAGCCTACTATTAATATAGGGAAATGCCTGCACCAAGTCAGGAATATGACAGTTGTTTTTCCATAAACAATCCGAACTTCTCTGATTGGGTTCCATTAATATATCCCCCAGAACTCGAAATTAAAGAAACAACAGACACGGCTTCCTCTGCCTCATTTTTAGACTTGAATCTCGAATTTGACATACACAGTCATCTCAGTACCAGAATCTATGACAAACGAGACGATTTTAATTTTGAAATTATAAATTTCCCCTACCTTAGTAGCAATATACCAACTTCACCTGCATATGGGATATATATTTCCCAACTTATTCGATACTCAAGAGCTTGCAGCTCATACTCAGACTTTGTAAAACGCCATCAGTGTCTGAGTAGAAAGTTGATGAACCAGGGGTATGTCAAAGAACGTCTCGTCCTTCTCTTAAAAAAGTTCATCGGAAGGTACCAAGATCTTGTTGATAAATATTCCGTATCAACTTCACAAATAATACACGATGGTCTTGATGTATAGATTCTGCGTACTGATGTTGTTTATCATCTCAACAACGTGTTTTATTGTTCATTCATTTGTCTTTGTTCTATTATTAATATTACTTTTACTGTTGGATTGTTTTATGTGATATCCATTTAATGTGGCTCGGGACTTATACATCCCGTCAATGTGTTTGTATTGTTTTTCATTTTTTGGTGGTGTGTTTTGTATATGCGACTTTTTGTATTTCTTTGGTTCTTATAACGTGACTCTGTACTTAAAAGATCCCGTCAGTATGATATTGTTCTATTTTATGTCATTATGATATATTTCTATTATGAATTACAAAATCATTAAATCGCGTAGTGGAAATAACTATTTGTGGATTTTAATAAATCTATGTAACTTTTGGACTATTTTAAAAATATCGGTCTATTTCTGAATTTTATTCTTACATACTTTTGATTTTTTAACCCTGTATGCTATCATTGCCTATGTGATAAATATGTGACGTATAAAATTTTCTGACGTCAGACACGCAAATCAATGAATGTGTTTGTGGATAGATGTTTTTGTGTTCTTTTAAATTGTTCCTTTTTAAAATTGTTACACGATGATGACTGCTGTACCCATATTTTGACTATTTTATTTATTGTGTCTGTTTAGTTAACGCATCGTTGTAAATATAAGGGAATTTGATGAGACTATCATCAAAGTGAGAGGGTTAGCGCTATAAAACCAGGTTTAATCCACCATTTTCTACATTTGAAAATGCCTGTACCACGTCAGAAATATGACAGTTCTTGTCCATTCGTTTTTTATGTGTTTTGTTATTTGATTTTGCCATGTGATGATCATGTGATTATGGACATTACGAATTGATTTTCCTCTAAGTTCAGTATTTTTGTGATTTTACTTTTTTCCATTCATTCTGTTTAATAGGTGATCATGGTGATATAGTCAAACGTTTGATTTTGTCAGTTTTTATGGATTTTCCACTTTTGTTAATACTAATTACTTTCTTCACAGACTTACACAAAAAAACATGAATGAAACACAAATAATTTATTATCACAGCAAACATTATTTTGATTTTTTCTTTTTTTGTCGATCAGCTTCCATTTCTGATCGTTTCTTGTCCATCTTCTTTTGTAATAATGCTTTCTGTTTAGCATCTGGCAATTTACTTGGTACACCACTGCCCCTATATAACACCCCTTCTTTGATAATGGTAGCTCTCGCATGTGCTTTAACAGCATCGCCACAACCATGAACCTCTGCCATAGAATGATTCAGACAGAATCGTCTCTGACAGAATTCACATGTATGACCCAAGGTCAAGGTCTTAACCTTACATTTGGTAAAGTTACATTTACTATCGAGTTCCTTCGTTGAGGCAATGAGTGCATCAAAGTCATCTGGATCCACATTTTGTAATTTAGCAATCACTTCTTTCTCAGCATTTGATTTCATATTTTTTGTTGTGGTTGGTGGCTTCTTTTGATTTTCTGGTCTATTTTTAGCACTTTCTTTTCTATTTTTATCACTACTAGCAGATTGTGTAGCCTCTTTCTGACGTCTAGCACAATGGATTTCATGAAGGCTATGATTAGCTCTGATGACATCTTTACTACAATGCTGACATATTAACTTGTCATTATTAGTAGGAGTTGCTTCCCTTTGTGATTTAATTTCACCAAGATGGGTTGAGGTTGGTATTTCCTCCTGTTCCTTAGTTTGTTGTTTTTCAGATGAATCTTTTTCCTCAATAAATTTTATGCCTGGTTTGGAAACAACAAGATGCCTCTCTTTGTCAATACCCCTGCTGACATGAACAAGTCCTAATTTCTCCGACAACTAAAATAAAAAAGGAATGTTTACTTGTAAAAAAATACATTTAAAGTGAACAGGAACAGTATAATACTGGAATAGTTTATTTTGGCATCAGGTTGTGTCTGCAGTATTTCTCTTAGTATGACATTTAAAAAAAATTTAAGGTTTAATGGTGCTTTTCAATGGCCTTGTATAAAGCATTTGTATGGCAGTGTGACCTTTTGTGGCTAAATTCTATGTTCTTTGGTTGAATGCTGTTTCATTGGCCATCATACCACATCCTCTTATATTTGTGTAAGGTAATTGTAAAGTTTTCCAGTTAAATGTCTAGCACAAATATAGCTTCAAATTATACACATGGAAAATAACCTGATATAGGGAATATTATCAGTTACTTAGTGTGCTAGTGACCTAACAAGGTATATAAGGGGTAAGTAAATTCAATATGGGGTGAAAAGCTTTTAGTGACAAGAATACATGATGAATATAAAAATAAGATATTTGTTATGATTAACACATTTTGTATGTCCAAAGTCCGCAGCCTGTAATTCAGTGGTTGTTTTTTTTCTTTATTCATAAATCAGGTTGTTGGATTTCTCAATTGAATTGTTTCACATGTTTTTATGTCAGAACAATTTTTAAATATCTCACTTTAATAGGTGTTGCTCATTGTTAAAGGTAATGTATTGACCTATAGCTGCTTTTAAACATCCATTTCATTTGGTCTCAGCTGGATATTTGTCTCATTAGCATTAATCATACCACAACTTCTTATATTTATTATAAGACATCTATCTAACATGTATCACTAATATTATATATACCATACCTCGTGTATTATAAGTCGATCATACGAGTTTAATGATGCAGGAAACTCCATTATTTCTTGACTTGGATCTTTCACAAACTTGTCTAAATGTTCCTGATATTCCTGGGTTTTCTTCAATAATATGGCCTCATCCCTGTCAAAATTAAATATTGTTATTTTTTTGCATAGTTTTTGAAAGAAAAAAGTGCAAATATTTAATGTATGTATGAAAAAATGTAAAGAGAATCACTTTCAATCCCCCCTTTTTTAGTTGCTGAATTGATGTACTTTCAATTTATAGCAGTCTTTTAAAAAGCTTATAAATTTGCAACAGAGTAGCAAACATCCTTAAATAAGTTCAAAGGGGATATTTTTATGATTTCATTTGCATCAGGAAATACTGTAAACCAACTTATTTTCGCGAATACTTTATTTTGCGTTCTACCCTTTCTTGGCCACTTCGCGGCTATTTTATTTCGCGCTTTTCTTCTTTACTTGAAGGAAAGATCTAAGTTTTTACATGTTCGCGACGATTTATATTCGCTTTATTTTTCTACTCGCGAAAATAAATAGCTCGCGAAAATAAGTTGGTTTACAGTAAGGGAAAATATTTCCCAAGAGAAAATTTCACTCATCATACATATAGTATTATGCTCTAATATTTTCAAATTGATTATAATTAGTGTTTCCTTTACTAATTATCAGCAAATATTTTTGTTCTGTTACACTAATGTTCCAACATAAAGAGGATTAGAGCATTCACAAATCTAAAAATATAAGAGCATAATGCTATGGATAAAAAAAAAAGGTTATATCACAGCTATATATTTTTAATGTAATAGTGTATTATTTTTTAGATTAAATATGCTCTAGATTTCTCTTACGAATATTAAATATTGTCTCCACCCATATCATGACAGTTTACTTTTAAAATGAATTAAAAATGTTAAGCTATATTGTTATGAACACTTATGGTCCTACATCCTGTCAATACTCATATTTTGGCTTTAAACAGATTTTGCTTTTCTCTGCTGTTTTTGAAGTACATTTGTAATTACACTAAATTAGTTTGATGTCTACTGGTTGATATTAAAAGTCTTACAAAACATGCTTTATTTGTTAGTTGAAATAGGCTGTGATTCCACGTCATTTGGTTTCTGGTTGTCAACCTGATGAGTCAAACTCTTTCCAACTGATATTTACAGTTTGTTTTTGTTTTGTTCTGTTACACTAATGTTCTAACATAAAGAGGATTATAGCATTCACTAACACTTAAAACTTTGTTTGTGCTTGTTCCTAGTAAGGAGTCTGTATTTCAGATGTAGTTTTTGGTTCTTGTCTGTCATATTTGTTTTTTAGTTCATTGTTTTGTTATAAATTAGGCCATTAGTTTTCTGGATTAAACTCTTTCATATTTCTCATGTCTTGGCCTTTTATAGTGAACTATAAGGTATAGGTTTTTCTCATTGTGTAAGGCTGTACAGTTGCCTAAAATTGCTTACATCCACATCATTAGAACTCTGGTGAATAGTTGTCTCATTGGCAATCATTATTTATGAATCATATCACATTTCCTTGTTTCTATATTCAATTGAAAAAGAAAAAAACCTCTCAACAGTTCTTTTTGACACATCATTATCTCCATGACCTTTCAGTTGACCTCTATGTGCTGGTTTCTCAATCTGTTTTGGTTTCTGTTTCTGTTTTGGTTTTGCCCCTTGACCTTTCTGAGTGGTTATCTTCACAGACAGGAGGTCACTCAAATGATCAGGTCTTAATAGTTTGGCATTAACTACTCCCTCTGAAATGAAAATTAAAATGGGATTGATCTTGAGTTAATTAGTGTCAGTTTAACCTTTTATAATCTTCAGGTTTGGTTTCTATTTATTTAATTACGTCATAAACAAATACTATAAAAAAAAAACCAAGATACTTCACTATGAGGGTTCCTTCATTTCTGTATTCATTAATTCTTTAGGTATTTTTTTTCTATTTCTTTTTTTTTCACCATATTTTCTCTACTCTTAATTGTTTTGTCTATTCTTAATTTCTTTACCCATTTTTGTGTAGATTTGACCCCATCCATACCCTTTCTTAGGATACTGTTACATCACTTTAAACAGGAAGTGAATGAGGAATGGATGTGAAAACTACTTCACACCAAACACATACACAGTATGAATTGATATTAATTTCAACACAGAGTTATTTTTTTTTTATACATATATATGATTATAGAAAGTCAGCCAAACATTAACTTTTAAATACCTTCTATATACTGATGTGCCGTCTGTACTTCTCCATTACACGTCATATACTCCACTAACTCATTGTATTTACCTTCTATATACTGATGTGCCGTCTGCACTTCTCCATTACACGTCATATACTCCACTAACTCATTGTATTTACCTTCTATATACTGATTGTGCCGTCTGTACTTCTCCATTACACGTCATATACTCCACTAATGACTTAAGGAACTTGTCATGTCCGACTGTCTCACTATCACATACTACCATCAGATGTCTCCTGGCGCGGGTAATGGCTACATTAATTCTCCTCTTCTCTGCAAGGAATCCAACTTCACCTGTGGAGACAAATAATGTAAATGTAAAAGTTTTCATGCAATAGTATTTTAACATGTAAATATTCATGTAAAACTTTTTATAAAACTATTCATGTAAAATTTTCAATAACAATCCATGTAAAATATTCCATAGAATAACAATCCATGTAAAATATTCCATAGAATAACAATCCATGTAAAATATTCAATAAAATAACTTTCCATGTAAAATATTTAGTTGAAGTATTTGTGTCAGCACAGAGATATCAGTTCCTCAAGTGACATAAGTTCAGAAATGAGCTATTTAATGTGTATACCAAAGTATTCACTGAAATAATTAAATCACATCTGACGTTTAATTGTATGTCACAGGGGGTCAAAAGTGATTTCAGATTTAAATGTCTAGAATTTTTTGGCATTTACAAATGAGTTCCATTTTGGAAGTTAAAGGCCAGGTATACAAAATTTTTTTTAAAAAAGAATGGAAGGCTAGGGATTTTTTATTGTCTATGTGTATTTTTGAGAGGTACTTATTTATATAGTCTTTAGTTTTCTATTTTGTGGCTTCTGTATTATTACTTGTCTGTTTGTCTTTTTCTTTTTAGCCATGGCGTTGTCAGTTTATTTTCAATCTATGAGTTTTACTTTGGTAACCTTTCAATGACTATTTTAAATAACTTGTTGTTTGATTGCTATATTTCTGTTATTTATCACACATCTACTTTACATATTGATTGATTGATTGATGTTGTTAAACACCACTTTCAACAATATAAGCTGTACCCTCTCTGCAAGTTTTTATTGATGGATGATGCAAGACTGCCTGGATAAAACCAGACCTTTGGCATGAAAACTGGCAATCATAGTCAATTAAGATTGGAGTTAAACACACCTGTCATATGCCCGGTTGGAACACACAACCTTGATGACAGGCTAGTGCTACAGTAGATGACCACTCAGACCACTTGACCATTGAGACCCTTACTTGTATAAATTATTAATACAGACACTCGATACAGTATTAAAGTGGTTTATTTTCAGAGAATAAATCACAATATAAACCTGTTTGACATTTTTTTTTGCATTTTTCTGATTACTTCTAACAACTGATAAATTACCTTTAGGATTACTTATAACAATTGATAAATTACCTTTAGGATTACTTCTAACAACTGATAAATTACCTTTAGGATTACTTCTAACAATTGATAAATTACCTTTAGGATTACTTCTAACAATTGATAAATTACCTTTAGGATTACTTCTAACAATTGATAAATTACCTTTAGGATTACTTCTAACAATTGATAAATTACCTTTAGGATAACTTCTAACAATTGATAAATTACCTTTAGGATTACTTCTAACAATTGATAAATTACCTTTAGGATTACTTCTAACAATTGATAAATTACCTTTAGGATTACTTCTAACAATTGATAAATTACCTTTAGGATAACTTCTAACAATTGATAAATTACCTTTAGGATTACTTCTAACAATTGATAAATTACCTTTAGGATTACTTCTAACAACTGATAAATTACCTTTAGGATTACTTCTAACAATTGATAAATTACCTTTAGGATTACTTCTAACAATTGATAAATTACCTTTAGGATTACTTCTAACAATTGATATCTTACCTTTAGGATTACTTCTCACAAGTGATATTACTACTGCTTCCTTCTCTCTGCCCTGGAATCCATCAACTGATTTAACTTCTACTTTAGGGTAATTAGAAGACAATCGAAGTCTTAAAAGCTCAACCTGTAAAACATGTAATCTTTGTTAAATAAACAGAAGCTTCCCAATAATCAGAACAAATATAGTACTATAAAAAGGTACTGTCTCTATTTACACTCTACGTTACAAAGGTAATTTTGTTCTATGTACCCTAGCTTTAAAATGTAATGTCCAGTTTAATCAATCAACAAATTTTTACTGCAGTGTATATATAATTTTTTTTTCTTGGAGAAATGTATAACTGTGAAGACACTTATAAACAGGTCACCTTCTCCTGGAAGTAATAACAAAATGAATAAACTTAGCTCTAAGATAGATTAAAATATGAAATATTCCCCTTCTTGCTGCTAAAAGGAGTAAGTGTAAGATGAACACATTTTCTGACAATTTAAGGGGCAATAACAGCTGAATCTTTCTGAAGATGTCTATATAAATATATTACCTGTTGGTTGTAAGGGGCAATAACTACTACTAGTATATCTTTCTAAAGATGTGTTTATAAAGATCTTACTTGCAGGTTGTAAAAGGGCAATAACTGCTATATCTTTCTGAAGATGTTTATATAAAGGTTGTACTTGTAGATTGTAAGGAGCAATAACTGTTATATCTTTCAGAAGATGTCTATATAAATATATTACCTGTTGATTGTAAGGGGCAATAACTGCTATATCTTTCTGAATGTATCTATATAAAGCTCTTACTTGTAGATTCTAAGGGGCAATAACTGCTATATCTTTCTGAAAATGTCTATATAAAGGTTGTACTTGTAGATTGTAAGGGGCAATAACTACTATATCTTTCTAAAGATGTGTTTATAAAGATCTTATTTGCAGGTTGTAAAATGGCAATAACTACTATATCTTTCTAAAGATGTGTTTATAAAGATCTTACTTGCAGGTTGTAAAAGGGCAATAACTGCTATATCTTTCTGAATGTATCTATATAAAGCTCTTACTTGTAGATTGTAAGGGGCAATAACTGCTATATCATCCTGCTTCAGTCCATAAGATATTAGTTTTTCAACATGAGTAGCCACAATATCAGCTTCACCTGTTAAAAATTAAATTAATATTGCAGCTAAAACATTTCCTCTGTCAATTTTAGAAAAAGTAGGTGAAGGTGATTTTTTACACCAGGAATCAATATAATTAATTTCTATACCTAAATATCAATTTACCTTTATTAATGGTGTCAGACCACCAATTACTCCCTCCAATTTATAACGTATGTAAAAGTAGCCCTACTCTTGACACAAAATAGTGCTTTTGATGTCCTTGTTTACCTAAACTAAAAAAACAAATTTGGGATATACCTGGTTTCTATGAAGTTAAACTTAAGGTAAAATATTATGAAAGCTGTGAAAAATGCAAAATTTGGTTGAACAGATAGGGATATTTAATTGGTGGTCTGACACCTGAAGTCCTAGAACAAAAAGATGTCTCTCAAAATTATTAACAGAAATTAAGTTCTTAAAAAAATTTGTTTTCCAAACTTTACACATAAAAAAAAAGAAAATCACCAAACAAGAGACTCTGAACTTGTTCCATTTCCTCCTTAAGCTGAAAATGTGGAAATCAGTAAAATTAATTTTTGGCTTTCTTTTTCTAAACCATGTAAAATAAATAACAAAAAAAATAGTTGGAACCCTTCCTTTGCAAAGAGGAAATCAAAGAAACTGTCTAAATATTTCTTGCTGAATGCTTTATAATGAGTACTTTGTATTTAAGCCAAACCTTCATTTCCCTTAGATATTTCTTCTGGTAGATCTAATTCATACATTTCACATCCTGCTGTATCTATTAGTAACAGAGGCTCGGATGTTTCCTCATTATCTGTTATACCTGGGATGTCTCTACAATATTAATGTTATATTGATATGACAGTATAATATTTATAAATCATCGTTGATCATGTCAAAGAGGTTGATTCTCTCTTGAGCCAGTACGAAGAAAGTGAGAAAAGTAATTAAGTTGAGATGACCAATGATAATCTACTTATTGCTATTTTACATATGATTATGTGTGAATTTTATTGAAATGGGCATGTGTGCCATAATTTTTCATATCACTCTACTGTGCTGAAAAAGGAAATTATCAGTCAGTAATATCTAAGGAAAATTTTGTAAAATAGCAATAATTTAATTATTAACACGTTAAAATGCCAGACTTTGATTGGCTACTCTATCCCATGGCTATGCAGGAACCAATGTTTTGAATGTCACCCTGTCGTCCAGACCAATCAAAAATTGAAAAAATATAAAGGGAAATGAATTGAGTTTATATCAAATAATTAAAGAAAATACTCAATTTCTACATTTTGGCTCAGAACTTTTTCACAGACTGTATAAATAAAAAAAACTTGCTTCACTTCTGTTGATTTTTCTATTACCAGTAACATTGTTATAAGTGACGTCATAGTAAGATACTTTAAATTTCATGTTCATCAAATAAAAAATAATCCCATTTTTGTCAATTGTTAACAATGGCAATTATAATATACATTTCTGCATTCTCAGTATTAAAATATTTGTTTGGTTGTGTTCACAGTTTGGGCCTTAGGAAGGCAATTAAATCTTTGCTGTATTCATATTTGGTGCTAATTCACAGCCTAGTGCAATGCATTCAAATTGACCCTGAAAGGATCGCATATAGTAAATTGCATGGGAAATATTGAAATAATGAGATACTTTTCTGTCAAAAAAAAATAATCATTTATAATTAGCTAAGGATGCCTGTTCTGGAACTCATTCATCATTTGTTCTTCATTTGATCATCATTTTATATTGTTAATGTTGCATTGCATACATCGCTTTACGTGCTTCAGCTTTAGGAGTTTTATACAGGACAGTGTAGGAATCCGTGTTTCTTTCCCCTCTCTTCTGAGTGACAAAAACTGTTCAGCGAGTCGTGTGCACAACTACAAGGAACATTCATCGGACACGTTGTCCAAAGAAACAATTCGTGGCTAACCACAGCGTGAGTTACATTTAAAACATTACAAATCATGTCTTTACATTAGCGATGAACTGTTTTGATATATTTTTCTATGTTATAAAGAAACTATGAACATTTTACCGTTCAAACTGTTCGTATCTGCGAAAACACAATTAAATTCAAAACAGAACCCAACCTGTGCAAGAATATACATCTATTTATCATTATAAAGATCATTAACAGCTTTATATATCTACAAACTGTTTTATATCCGTATTTTAATGGACTTTAATTATCACTGAACACGTTGTAAAATTGTATTTATATTTGTATTTTCAGTTTTTCACCATTTGGATTGGTAGTGAAATAAAAGTCAGCTCCTGATTGTTTTATCTTTACTTAAACCCAGTCATCTAGGTTACACTCACTGGTCCGGCCAGTACCCTACATAGCCTTTAACTCTATAATATAGAAATGCTACTTCACAATGTAGGGAAAACAATAGGGGAGGATGGCCTACCAGGTGCATTAGGATTAATTATCTTATTTATTTTTTTTTGTGTTTTAACACCTCTTTTAAGAAACGCTTTTGGGGTATTTCTTGGCTGCCAGTTTTGGTGGAGGAAGCCGGAGTGCCAGAGAAAACAACTGACCATTTCATAATGAAACTGACAATCCTAGTCAATTGAAATTGGAGTTGAGTGCACCAACATGTTCAGGGTTTGAAACTCACAACCTCAGTGTTGACGGGCTAGTGATTATAGTAATAACTACTTAAACCACTAGGTCTTGGGGCCCTTCATTAGGATTAACATGATACCTTAGCAGATGATCCGAGACTGAAGGGTGAGCCACCAGTTTACCATCATATAACTGATCTGATGACCACTGCATGATGACCCGATTCATTCTGTATTGTGTTGTCAACATCCTCATTATCTGGTTGTCATAGAGACCAAGGACACGTTCCATCAAGGTCATCTCTAATCCACTCTTAGCAGCCCTGTGGTACAGAAAGTAGAAAAATGAAGCATAAAGAACTCATAAAACAATGATAGAGTATTTAGTTTAGGATAACTTCAGAGTAGACATCTACAGTTTCAACACACTGAGGGACCAGAAAAAAAATGTTGGATTAAGCAGGGTGTCGGAATACTCAGGTGTCAGATTAGGCAAGTTGCACTGTTTAGGGAAAATCTTGGCTCTGAGAGCAGTTTGCTTTTGATATAACATCCTGGAGAGCTGGCTTATAAGACAAATACAGAGGAATAATTATTATTAATGGGGTACCAGATTTACATCCTGGAGAGCTGGCTTATAAGACAAATACAGAGGAATAATTATTATAAATGGAGTACCAGATTTTATGGATTTCATGCTTAGATTTTCATGACTTACTCGTTACTCAGTATAGTAGGAGGTAACTGTAGATGGTCACCCGCCAGTATACATCTGGGTACTTACTCATTACTCAGTATAGTAGGAGGTCTTTGTAGATAGTCATCCGCCAGTATACATCTGGGTACTTACTCGTTACTCAGTATAGTAGGAAGTAACTGTACAGGGTCACCCGCCAGTATACATCTGGGTACTTACTCGTTACTCAGTATAGTAGGAGGTAACTGTAGATGGTCACCCGTCAGTATACATTTGGGTACTTACTCGTTACTCAGTATAGTAGGAGGTACTGTAGATGGTCACCCGCCAGTATACATCTGGGTACTTACTCGTTACTCAGTATAGTAGGAGGTAACTGTAGATGGTCACCCGCCAGTATACATCTGGGTACTTACTCGTTACTCAGTATAGTAGGAGGTCTTTGTAGATGGTCATCCGCCAGTATACATCTGGGTACTTACTCATTACTCAGTATAGTAGGAGGTAACTGTAGATGGTCACCCACCAGTATACATCTGGGTACTTACTCCTTACTCAGTATAGTGGGAGGTAACTGTAGATGATCACCCGCCAGTATACATCTGGGTACTTACTCGTTACTCAGTATAGTAGGAGGTCTTTGTAGATGGTCACCCACCAGTATACATCTGGGTACTTACTCGTTACTCAGTATAGTAGGAGGTAACTGTAGATGGTCACCCGCCAGTATACATCTGGGTACTTACTCGTTACTCAGTATAGTAGGAGGTAACTGTAGATGGTCACCCGCCAGTATACATCTGGGTACTTTCAACAGTGGAATCCAACAGGCTGCTTCTATTGCCTGGTAAATAGAAGAACAAATGAACCATTATTACATAAGGCTGCTTCTATTGCCTGGTAAATAGAAGAACAAAAGAATCATTAGTACATAAGGCTGCTTCTATTGCCTGGTAAATAGAAGAACAAAAGAACCATTAGTGCATAAGGCTGCTTCTATTGCTTGGTAAATAGAAGAATAAAAGAACCATTAGTGCATAAGGCTGCTTCTATTGCCTGGTAAATAGAAGAACAAAAGAATCATTAGTACATAAGGCTGCTTCTATTGCCTGGTAAATAGAAGAACAAAAGAACCATTAGTGCATAAGGCTGCTTCTATTGCCTGGTAAAAAGAAAAATAAAAGAACCATTAGTGCATAAGGCTGCTTCTATTGCCTGGTAAATAGAAGAACAAAAGAATCATTAGTGCATAAGGCTGCTTCTATTGCCTGGTAAATAGAAGAATAAAAGAACCATTAGTGCATAAGGCTGCTTCTATTGCCTGGTAAATAGAAGAACAAAAAATCATTAGTGCATAAGGCTGCTTCTATTGCCTGGTAAATAGAAGAATAAAAGAACCATTAGTGCATAAGGCTGCTTCTATTGCCTGGTAAATAGAAGAACAAAAGAACCATTAGTGCATAAGGCTGCTTCTATTGCCTGGTAAATAGAAGAACAAAAGAATCATTAGTGCATAAGGCTGCTTCTATTGCCTGGTAAATAGAAGAACAAAAGAACCATTAGTGCATAAGGCTGCTCCTATTGCCTGATAAATAGAAGAACAAAAGAACCATTAGTGCATAAGGCTGCTTCTATTGCCTGGTAAATAGAAGTACAAAAGAACCATTAGTGCATAAGGCTGCTGCTATTGCCTGGTAAATAGAAGAACAAAAGAACCATTAGTGCATAAGGCTGCTTCTATTGCCTGGTAAATAGAAGAACAAAAGAACCATTAGTGTATAAGGCTGCTTCTATTGCCTCGTAAATAGAAGAACAAAAGAATCATTAGTACATAAGGCTGCTTCTATTGCCTGGTAAATAGAAAAACAAAAGAACCATCAGTGCATAAGGCTGCTTCTATTGCTTGGTAAATAGAAGAACAAAAGAACCATTAGTACATAAGGCTGCTTCTATTGCCCGGTAAAAAGAAGAACAAAAGAACCATTAGTGCATAAGGCTGCTTCTATTGCCTGGTAAATAGAAAAATAAAAGAACCATTAGTGCATAAAGCTGCTTCTATTGCCTGGTAAATAGAAGAACAAAAGAACCATTAGTGCATAAGGCTGCTTCTATTGCCTGGTAAATAGAAGAACAAAAGAACCATTAGTGTATAAGGCTGCTTCTATTGCCTGGTAAATAGAAGAACAAAAGAACCATTAGTGCATAAGGCTGCTTCTATTGCCTGGTAAATAGAAGAACAAAAGAATCATTAGTACATAAGGCTGCTTCTATTGCCTGGTAAACAGAAGAACAAAAGAACCATTAGTGCATAAAGCTGCTTCTATTGCTTGGTAAATAGAAGAACAAAAGAACCATTAGTACATAAGGCTGCTTCTATTGCTTGGTAAATAGAAGAACAAAAGAACCATTAGTACATAACGCTGCTTCTATTGCCTGGTAAATAGAAGAACAAAAGAACCATTAGTGTATAAGCCAAGTTGTTTATTGTAGATTCAATTATTTTCGTTGCTACCAATTTTCATGGATTAAGGAAAATTTTCATTTATATTTGATTTCCTGGTTTAGTCAAAGTCTGCTTACATTTCTATATAACATTTGTAATTCATAGAATTGGACATTTGTGGTTCCGAGGTACCCACAAAATGGACAAAAATTGGTATCCAAGAATAATAATGATCCACAGTATATATTTTTAGGAGAAAGATTTATTTGTATCAGAATCTGTTTTTATTTGTTGTGTTTGTTTACGTTGTTTTTGTGATGTTAAACGAAGATAACTGCTGACATTTGGATTAGGGACAAACCACAATATAAATAATTTTGATAGAAAAAAGAATCCATAATATGTATATATTATGTATACTGTAAATTCAGAAATTATTGCGAGGTTTTAACTAAGGCAAATAATGCCACTTGGTAAGTATCGCAATAATAAGAACTCACACTTGAATGTTTGTGTTGTTTATTCTTTAGTTTTCTATGTTGTGTCATGTGTACTATTGTTTGTCTGTTTGTCCTTTTCATTTCTAGCCATGGCATGATCAGTTTATTTTCGATTTATAAGTTTGACTGTCCCTCTGGTATCTTTCGTCCATCTTTTAATATCTGACACATATATATTATTAAGCATAAAATGCATTAAATAGTCTAGCATTCTTGTACATTCTTCCAAAATTGCAATAATAAATGCACACAATAATTTGTATATTTACAGGATTGCAATGTGATTGACTAGGTTTCATATGAAGAAAAGTTCCATCAATTTCCTTAAAACCCAAATTTTAGCTAAATGTCAGTGTATTTAAACAGCTGTGACATGCATGTACATTCTACTTATTGACCTCAAATCCAATTGCAGTCTTTTCTCCTAAAGAAGAATTATCCTTGCAAGTTTGGTAAAGATGAAGGTTTTTTTACCTCAAAATCATTCAGGGTTTTTATCATCCCCATGCATATTATCCACCAAAGATTAGTAAAGATCTAAATTATGCATGACTAAACAAATATCGTCAAGAAACTAAACTTCTCCCAAAAGTTTGTCGATTTATAGTTATGGTAAACTTAACTTTCGACCTGCTGACTTAAAAAACAATAGCAGTTTTGCTATAATTCTATGGAGCATTTTCAAGCAAAGTTTGGTAAAGTTTGGACATATAGTTCAAATATACCATTCAGAAACCAAAAGTTTACCTTAATTTCAGTCTTTAAATATAGGAACAGATTTAAATGAAATTAAACCTTCATCAAGTAAACATGGGATCAAAAAAATGAAATGCCAATAATATAGCACATCTTTATATGTTCCCTTCCCATGGTATAAGGATCTATTTTGGTCATATGACTCTTGTGCCAAAAGAACTTTAATAACATGAGGCAAAAACATGGCGAGAGATAAATATCATAAAGGAGCTGTATCTGAGGAGAATATAATTTCCTAGGAATTTGTATATTGTAAATTCAGAAATCTTTGCATGCATTTATTATTGTGATTTTGTCATTTTCGACTAAAATGCGATTTTAATTTTAGCAACATTGAGAAAAATCCTGTTTAATTAACATACAAAATTTCAAAATGTGAGTAATAATTGCGAATATATCGCTATTTTGGTAATAATTTCTGAATTTACAGTATCGAATCTAAAAGTATGGGGATAAATAAACCAAATGGGTTACCCTTGTTTCACTTTCAATGTTGACATTCTTTTCTTTTTAATAGCTGAACAAGTGTACTCAAAATCTAGCTAAAAGGTTAAATTGAAGGTCGCATGAATAAGATTCAATGAGGCCAAATTATTGACTTGCAAGACAATAATTTTTAAGTGATCTTTTTTAGCATCTTTTGGCAAAGAGTCAAACTGTCTGCTTATAATGAAATTCTGCTTTTATCAATCATGTCAACACTTCAAACAAAAAGAATGGTATTTAAGAAATTTGTTTCAACTGTAGCTTATATATTATTTTCAATAGATCAAGTTATAGATTTTATTAGACAGAAAGCAATATTGTTGCGAATAGTACGCAATTATAAGACATTGGACTTTTATTTGACATTGTTTATATAATATTACATTGTAATTTTAATTATAGTAAATGAATCATACTAGAATATTCTAGATGGATAGTGAAAGTACTTGTGTATATTTATGTTCAAGAAAGTGTTGGCAAATTCCGGAATTTACCCTCTTACTAAAAATAGATTATTTATCATTTCTCTAGTTAATTATAGTTTGTTCTAGATTTGGAATGTTCTTATGATTTTAGTATATAAGTTAAGGGTTTTTATGGATAATTATCATTGTCAAAATAGTAGTAACAGAAGCATAGAAGTATTATCAGTTGAATTAGAAAGAAAAAGACGGATTATTCCAATGTGGTATTTACAAACTGTACATACTGTAAATAACTGTTAGTTATTTGGATTAAAGATATAAAAGGATTCCGTGTTAGTCTGATTTCGCCACATTGTATGGTGCCGGAACCCGGGAGTTACAGAAAAAGAAATTTATAAAGAACACGGAAAAGAAGTAACCACAGAAAAGATGGCAGTCTCATATTTGAAAGGACTCTGTACAAGGTACAATAATTTGTTAGCTAAAGAATTAGATAAAAGTGGAGATATAATAGCACAAGGGATTCAAGATGAAAGTGTGATAACACAATTAAGGCAAGTTTTATCAGCAGAGAGACGATTAAAGGATTTTGCAGCAAAACTTGAAGATAGTATGAAAGAAATTTCACTTATATTAGAGGAAAAAGAAGATAAAGAAGGTGAAATTGTAAAATTTACAAAGGCAAGTGAAATATATTTTAAATTGCTTGACGGTGTAACACAGCGCTTAGACGAATTAAAAATATTCGAGGAAGAAATTCAGGATAAAATTACAGATACTAAGAAAACAGAATGGGCCACGGACCACAAGGTGGAGCATTTATTACAATTACAGACACAAATGCAAGAACAGATATTACAGTTTCAACAGTTACAACTCCAAGAATTACAGAGGAAAAGTCAACCTTCAACAGTAAGTGCAGTTAAACTTCCTAAATTAGACCTAGTTTCGTACAATGGAGATAAGTTAAAATGGACAGAATTTTGGGATTCATTTGAAGCAGCAGTGCACACAAATCAAAGCTTGACAAAAATAGAGAAATTAAATTACTTGAAAAGCAAACTTTTTGGAACAGCTAATTCTGCTATATCTGGCTTAACACTCTCCCATGAAAATTACGATGTAGCAATTTCAATACTAAAGGAAAGATTTGGAAATGTTCAATCTGTTGTCAACAAGCACTATTCAGATTTAATAAACCTTCAGTCAGCTTCAAATCAAACTACACATTTACGTAGACTTTATGATGACTTGGAACGACACTTACGTAGTTTGGACGCAATGCATCAAGATGTAACCCAAGACGTATTCATCTCGATGATAACATCTAAGCTACCAAAGGAAGTCCTTATTCAACTTGAAATACAGAAAGGTAACAATGAAAGATGGACAGTAGGGAAGTTAAGACAGTTTTTCAATAATTACATAACTGCTAGGGAAGCTGCAGAAAGTCAGTCTAAGGAAACACATACTAGTCCCAGTTCTGAAGAAAAGCAGCAGTCTAAAATCCAGTCGAACAACAGTAATTTTCAACCAAGAAAACACTTATCTGCAGAAGCTCTGATGACAATAAAGCCATTTGGAAAAAACTCAGGCAGTGGAAATTCAATGGTTTGCCGATATTGTGATGGACACCATTGGAGTGATGAGTGCAGAAAGTTCAGTACAATTGAAGACAGGAAGCAGAAAATCAAGGGTAGTTGTTATACATGCTTGAAACCAGGACATGTTAGTAGAGACTGTAAATTTGAAAAAGCATGCTATCATTGCAAACAGAAAAAGGGTCACCATAGAAGTCTATGCCCAAAGAAAATTCCCTCTCAACAGAAAGAAGTTTCACATCTAGCTGATGAAATGTGTGAAATAGCTTCAAGTGAAGAGAACGTACCAGAGAACAGCTTGTTGTCCTCCGGAGATATAGTTTTGATGCAGACAGCTCAAACAACTGTGTCAAATACAGAAGTTAATGAAACAGAAGTAGTAAGACTATTAATGGACTCCGGATCTCAGCGAACATATATAACAGAAAATTTGGCCAAGAGATTAAACTTGAAGAAGAAAGCTACAGAAGAGATAACTCTTGTAACATTTGGTGCAGATAAGCCAAAAACATTAAGAACACAAAAGGTGTCATTAAAGATCAGACTAAAAGATGGAGTTTGTATGCTTATTGATGCTAATGTTGTTCCTAAGATAACAGGATCAATACTAAGAAGACCTTTACAAATGGATGTATGTGAAAATGTGAAATACTTATGTAACAATCTGCAACTTGCTGACACACTGCCCAGTTGCTTAGAAAGTTCAACAATAGAGATTCTTATCGGAAATGATTATTATTTGGATATCATATTGCCACAGAAAATAGAAATTCAACAAGGGCTTTATCTACTTGGCTCTAAGCTAGGATGGATCCTTACAGGAAGGTCACAATTAAGTGATGAAGAAAGAGAGAACAAAATGACGATGACTGTAAATAGTTTATTATCTATAACAGAATGCTGTCTCCACTCTACAATTGACACATACCTGCAAATCGAGCCTTTAACAGAAGATTCCTTGAATTTGGAAAATATTGAAACAAAAGAATTTCGATATCCATCAGACGATGAAAACACTTTTACTAATTTTGTCACCTCACTCAAAATGGAAAATGAAAGAAGTCAGTGCAACACTCCAGCAAAGATTGGTGTAGTGTTACTAAAGGACAACCTTCCACATAAAGATTGGAAAATTGGCCGTATATGTCAATTAGTAGTCGGCCGAGATGGTAAAATAAGATCTGGTAAAGTTATGCTACCTAATAAGAAGAATTTAAACCGAGCTCTGAATATGCTATATCCTATAGAATGTGAGGAGTTAAATGAGGATTTAACAAACTCAGATACGGAAAAGGATACTGAGTTGATAAATGACAATACTAGTGCTACAAGAGAGAGATCACAAAGACAAGCAGCCCGAACAGCAATGAAGAAGATACAAAAACAGTTGGAATCGTGATAGACTTTCTTTGGCCTCTGGAGTGTTGCGAATAGTACGCAATTATAAGACATTGGACTTTTATTTGACATTGTTTATATAATATTACATTGTAATTTTAATTATAGTAAATGAATCATACTAGAATATTCTAGATGGATAGTGAAAGTACTTGTGTATATTTATGTTCAAGAAAGTGTTGGCAAATTCCGGAATTTACCCTCTTACTAAAAATAGATTATTTATCATTTCTCTAGTTAATTATAGTTTGTTCTAGATTTGGAATGTTCTTATGATTTTAGTATATAAGTTAAGGGTTTTTATGGATAATTATCATTGTAAAAATAGTAGTAACAGAAGCATAGAAGTATTATCAGTTGAATTAGAAAGAAAAAGATGGATTATTCCAATGTGGTATTTATAAACTGTACATACTGTAAATAACTGTTAGTTATTTGGATTAAAGATATAAAAGGATTCCGTGTTAGTCTGATTTCGCCACAAATATACTGACATTTCCCAACTAACCTGTGAACATTCATCAATGACCCCAAGGTCAAAGTGTTTATCATCTAACAGCTTCAGTGGCCCATCAGCAGACGCACCAGTCATGGTTGCCAAGACAACATCAGCTTTCTTCAGGATCTGTTTAATGGCCGTCTGCTCTCTCTGGACTAGTTCTTTTCTAAGAGATTTCATATCTTGTCTTAACCTCTGTCTCTCACCTTTGTCTCTGGTTTTCTTCAGTTTGGACTAATATAATATGAATTATACATCACATGAATTTATATAAAATAAAAGAATGATTATTAAAATGAAAATGGTTAAAGACACTTAATTTTTGTGGAGACTTGATAATATTGAAGAAGTTCTCATCTATTTTTTTTTGTAGTTGTGTCAAATTTCATGCAAGATGTATTTGAATATACCAGATGCTTACACAGGTGTTAATTGAGCTTCCTCTATAATGCTTTACTTTCCTTTTTATAGAAGTGCTAAAGATTTGATTGACATCTTAATGGATCATGATAATGATTGTCACATAAACTGCTGAGAAGAACATACTTTAAAAGTTCTGAGCATCCTTCAAGCATGTCCTTGTAAGAATAAATCTATGATCACTTGTCTCTGTTGAAATGAAATAGGTGTGTTGTAGTAGAAAGTAGTAATGAGAACACTATCAATCTCCACTTCATAAATGTATGACATCTGGTTTTCTGGTGTGCCCAAAAACAATCTAAATTAGTTTTCTCTAAATATAGTCAAACGAAGTACATAATGTCTAAAATCAGGCAATCCAAATTTTGCCCCTTACCATGGCTTTATCCATATCACTTCTGACATCCTCGACCAGCCTTGTATCATCACTGGTAGATAATATGGCGTCCAGTGAATACTTACCATAGCTTTATCCATATCACTTCTTACATCCTCGACCAGCCTTGTATCATCACTGGTAGATAATATGGCGTCCAGTGAATACTTACCATAGCTTTATCCATATCACTTCTGACATCCTCAACCAGCCTTGTATCATCACTGGTAGATAATATGGCGTCCAGTGAATACTTACCATAGCTTTATCCATATCACTTCTTACATCCTCGACCAGCCTTGTATCATCACTGGTAGATAATATGGCGTCCAGTGAATACTTACCATAGCTTTATCCATATCACTTCTGACATCCTCGACCAGCCTTGTATCATCACTGGTAGATAATATGGCGTCCAGTGAATACTTACCATAGCTTTATCCATATCACTTCTAACATCCTCAACCAGCCTTGTATCATCACTGGTAGATAATATGGCGTCCAGTGAATACTTACCATAGCTTTATCCATATCACTTCTGACATCCTCGACCAGCCTTGTATCATCACTGGTAGATAATATGGCGTCCAGTGAATACTTACCATAGCTTTATCCATATCACTTCTGACATCCTCAACCAGCCTTGTATCATCACTGGTAGATAATATGGCGTCCAGTGAATACTTACCATAGCTTTATCCATATCACTTCTGACATCCTTGACCAGCCTTGTATCATCGCTTGTAGATAATATGGCGTCCAGTGAATACTTACCATAGCTTTATCCATATCACTTCTAACATCCTCGACCAGCCTTGTATCATCACTTGTAGATAATATGGCGTCCAGTGAATACTTACCATGGCTTTATCCATATCACTTCTGACATCCTCGACCAGCCTTGTATCATCACTTGTAGATAATATGGCGTCCAGTGAATACTTACCATAGCTTTATCCATATCACTTCTGACATCCTTGACCAGCCTTGTATCATCACTGGTAGATAATATGGCGTCCAGTGAATACTTACCATAGCTTTATCCATATCAGTTCTGACATCCTCGACCAGCCTTGTATCATCGCTGGTAGATAATATGGCGTCCAGTGAATACTTACCATAGCTTTATCCATATCACTTCTGACATCCTCGACCAGCCTTGTATCATCACTGGTAGATAATATGGCGTCCAGTGAATACTTACCATAGCTTTATCCATATCACTTCTGACATCCTCGACCAGCCTTGTATCATCACTTGTAGATAATATGGCGTCCAGTGAATACTTACCATAGCTTTATCCATATCACTTCTGACATCCTCAACCATCCTTGTATCATCACTGGTAGATAATATGGCGTCCATTGAATACTTACCATAGCTTTATCCATATCAGTTCTGACATCCTCGACCAGCCTTGTATCATCGCTGGTAGATAATATGGCGTCCAGTGAATACTTACCATAGCTTTATCCATATCACTTCTGACATCCTCGACCAGCCTTGTATCATCACTGGTAGATAATATGGCGTCCAGTGAATACTTACCATAGCTTTATCCATATCACTTCTGACATCCTCGACCAGCCTTGTATCATCACTTGTAGATAATATGGCGTCCAGTGAATACTTACCATAGCTTTATCCATATCACTTCTGACATCCTCGACCAGCCTTGTATCATCGCTGGTAGATAATATGGCGTCCAGTGAATACTTACCATAGCTTTATCCATATCACTTCTGACATCCTCAACCAGCCTTGTATCATCACTGGTAGATAATATGGCGTCCAGTGAATACTTACCATAGCTTTATCCATATCACTTCTGACATCCTCGACCAGCCTTGTATCATCACTTGTAGATAATATAGCATCCAGTGAATACTTCTGAATATGTTTTAATACTCTGGCAGGGTGACCAAGTCTTACAATCTTCTGTTTATTAGCTGCTAATCTTTCTACTAAGTTATCTACTGCTATGTTGGAAGGAGCACAGGCTAAAATCTGTTAAAATGAAATCACTATTACAATATTACTGACAGCATCTTCCTTCTGGATACTGTAAAATGGGAAATTTTTGCTAACAATTTATGTCTGCTTATTTCGCCATTAACAAAAATATGTAAATACTTCCACACACAAATTTTTGTTCTTCATGCAATGACAAGAAAACATTGTTGACCCAGAGATATGTCTCGCCTTTATGTATTTTTGATAGTATAATGCAAATGTTGAAGTTGTATTACTAATTAGCAATACATTGACATGTTATCTATGCAAAACATCCAAAGTCAATGAACTATACCTGAAGGTGCCATCCCAAAATAACCTCCAAGGAAATGAGAAATGTCAATGACCTATGACTAAAGGTGCCGGCCCAAAATAACCTCCAAGGAAATGAGAAATGTCAATGAACTATGACTAAAGGTGCCGGCCCAAAATAACCTCCAAGGAAATGAGAAATGTCAATGACCTATGACTGAAGGTGCCGGCCCAAAATAACCTCCAAGGAAATGAGAAATGTCAATGACCTATGACTGAAGGTGCCGGACCAAAATAACCTCCAAGGAAATGAGAAATGTGAATGACCTATGACTAAAGGTGCCGGCCCAAAATAACCTCCAAGGAAATGAGAAATGTCAATGACCTATGACTTAAGGTGCCGGCCCAAAATAACCTCCAAGGAAATGAGAAATGTCAATGAACTATGACTAAAGGTGCTGGCCCAAAATAACCTCCAAGGAAATGAGAAATGTCAATGACCTATGACTAAAGGTGCCGGACCAAAATAACCTCCAAGGAAATGAGAAATGTCAATGACCTATGACTAAAGGTGCCGGCCCAAAATAACCTCCAAGGAAATAAAAAGACCAAAGTCGACCAAATACCCCCAGGAAATTGAAATGTCATGACTAGACTAAAGGTGCCGGCACCAAAATAACCTCCAAGGAAATGTGAAATGTCAATGACTATGACTAAGGTGCCGGACCAAAATAACCTCCAAGGAAATGTGAAATGTCAATGACTATGACTAAAGGTGCCGGACCAAAATAACCTCCAAGGAAATGAGAAATGTCAATGACCTATGACTAAAGGTGCCGGACCAAAATAACCTCCAAGGAAATGAAAATGTCAATGAACTATGACTAAAGGTGCCGGCCCAAAATAACCTCCAAGGAAATGGAAATGTCAATGACCTATGACTAAAGGTGCCGGCCCAAAATAACCTCCAAGGAAATGTGAAATGTCAATGAACTATGACTAAAGGTGCCGGCCAAAATAACCTCCAAGGAAATGTGAAATGTCAATGAACTATGACTAAAGGTGCCGGCCAAAATAACCTCCAAGGAAATGTGAAATGTCAATGACCTATGACTAAAGGTGCCGGACCAAAATAACCTCCAAGGAAATGAGAAATGTCAATGACCTATGACTAAAGGTGCCGGCCCAAAATAACCTCCAAGGAAATGAGAAATGTCAATGACCTATGACTAAAGGTGCCGGACCAAAATAACCTCCAAGGAAATGGAAATGTCAATGACCTATGACTAAAGGTGCCGGCCCAAAATAACCTCCAAGGAAATTGAAATGTCAATGACTATGACTAAAGGTGCCGGCCCAAAATAACCTCCAAGGAAATGTGAAATGTCAATGAACTATGACTAAAGGTGCCGGCCAAAATAACCTCCAAGGAAATGTGAAATGTCAATGAACTATGACTAAAGGTGCTGGCCCAAAATAACCTCCAAGGAAATGTGAAATGTCAATGAACTATGACTAAAGGTGCCTGGCACAAAATAACCTCCAAGGAAATGTGAAATGTCAATGAACTATGACTAAAGGTGCCATCCCAAAATAACCTCCAAGGAAATGTGAAATGTCAATGAACTATCACTAAAGGTGCCATCCCAAAATAACCTCCAAGGAAATGTGAAATGTCAATGACCTATGACTAAAGGTGCCGGCCCAAAATAACCTCCAAGGAAATGAGAAATGTCAATGAACTATGACTAAAGGTGCCATCCCAAAATAACCTCCAAGGAAATGAGAAATGTCAATGACCTATGACTAAAGGTGCCGGCCCAAAATAACCTCCAACGAAATGTGAAATGTCAATGAACTATGACTAAAGGTGCCGGCCCAAATAACCTCCAAGGAAATGTGAAATGTCAATGAAGTATGACTAAAGGTGCCGGACCAAAATAACCTCCAAGGAAATGTGAAATGTCAATGAACTATGACTAAAGGTGCCATCCCAAAATAACCTCCAAGGAAATGAGAAATGTCAATGAACTATGACTAAAGGTGCCGGCCCAAAATAACCTCCAAGGAAATGAGAAATGTCAATGAACTATGACTAAAGGTGCCATCCCAAAATAACCTCCAAGGAAATGTGAAATGTCAATGAACTATGACTAAAGGTGCCGGCCCAAAATAACCTCCAAGGAAATGAGAAATGTCAATGAACTATGACTAAAGGTGCCATCCCAAAATAACCTCCAAGGAAATGAGAAATGTCAATGACCTATGACTAAAGGTGCCGGCCCAAAATAACCTCCAAGGAAATGTGAAATGTCAATGAACTATGACTAAAGGTGCCGGCCCAAAATAACCTCCAAGGAAATGTGAAATGTCAATGAAGTATGACTAAAGGTGCCATCCCAAAATAACCTCCAAGGAAATGAGAAATGTCAATGACCTATGACTGAAGGTGCCGGCCCAAAATAACCTCCAAGGAAATGTGAAATGTCAATGAAGTATGACTAAAGGTGCCATCCCAAAATAACCTCCAAGGAAATGTGAAATGTCAATGAACTATGACTAAAGGTGCCATCCCAAAATAGCCTCCAAGGAAATGAGAAATGTCAATGACCTATGACTAAAGGTGCCGGCCCAAAATAACCTCCAAGGAAATGTGAAATGTCAATGAACTATGACTAAAGGTGCCATCCCAAAATAACCTCCAAGGAAATGAGAAATGTCAATGACCTATGACTAAAGGTGCCGGCCCAAAATACCTCCAAGGAAATGTGAAATGTCAATGAACTATGACTAAAGGTGCCATCCCAAAATAACCTCCAAGGAAATGTGAAATGTCAATGAACTATGACTAAAGGTGCCGGCCCAAAATAACCTCCAAGGAAATGTGAAAAGTCAATGAACTATGACTAAAGGTGCCGGCCCAAAATAACCTCCAAGGAAATGAGAAATGTCAATGACCTATGACTAAAGGTGCCGGCCCAAAATAACCTCCAAGGAAATGTGAAATGTCAATGAACTATGACTAAAGGTGCCATCCCAAAATAACCTCCAAGGAAATGTGAAATGTCAATGAACTATGACTAAAGGTGCCATCCCAAAATAACCTCCAAGGAAATGTGAAATGTCAATGAACTATGACTAAAGGTGCTGGCCCAAAATAACCTCCAAGGAAATGAGAAATGTCAATGACCTATGACTGAAGGTGCCGGACCAAAATAACCTCCAAGGAAATGTGAAATGTCAATGAACTATGACTAAAGGTGCCGGCCCAAAATAACCTCCAAGGAAATGAGAAATGTCAATGACCTATGACTGAAGGTGCCGGCCCAAAATAACCTCCAAGGAAATGTGAAATGTCAATGAACTATGACTAAAGGTGCTGGCCCAAAATAACCTCCAAGGAAATGTGAAATGTCAATGACCTATGACTAAAGGTGCCGGCCCAAAATAACCTCCAAGGAAATGAGAAATGTCAATGACCTATGACTGAAGGTGCCGGACCAAAATAACCTCCAAGGAAATGTGAAATGTCAATGACCTATGACTGAAGGTGCCGGACCAAAATAACCTCCAAGGAAATGTGAAATGTCTATGAACTATCACTAAAGGTGCCGGACCAAAATAACCTCCAAGGAAATGTGAAATGTCAATGCTAATAAAACTGCATACCTTATACCATTGACTTATCAATAATATCAGTGGTTTCCATTTAAATGACCTAAATTCAAAATTGCCTTGTAAACTATGCAAATGTTTCAAAGTCACCAACAATAATTAGGGGGTGGGACATACAAATGCTTATACAACTGCATACCAAATATTATTGACTCACTATTAGTGGTTCATCTTATACTCCAATTTGGAGAATAAAATAAGTTTAATGTTTATACTGACCTAATCACAAAATAATAATTAAAATGTTAACTTAGCAAAAATGTAAAAGTCAAGAGTCTATGACTGAAGGGGAGGGGCCAAATAAACGCCATGGGAATGAGATGTGCTAATTTTAATTAAACTGCATTCTAATTATAATTGACCTACCACTAGTGATTCCCCTTAAACTGACCTAATCACAAACTAATGAGATGCCCAATGCTTATTAAGATACTACTGATCCACTTTAACCATCAGCACCACTGTTTGAACAGCTTGAGTGGATGACAATAGAGAACAGAATCTTTAAAATTTAGGTTTAACACACAGGAAAATCACCAATATTGTTTGAGGAATAGGTCATGTACTATCGAAGTTGGTGTCTAAAAACTAATCAACACTGTACTTTGACAGATCCAGGATAGAGCATATAGGGCATACCCTTTGATTGAAAAAACAAAATCCACAATTTATATCATCTCTGAGCATCCAAAAAAAATGACAGATCAGTTTTTTTTCTAATTACAAATTTTCAAAAATCCTGGTGCCTTACCTTTTTACCTTGTTTGACTGCCTGGATAATGATTTCTATGATTGTTGTACTTACCTTTTTACCCTGTTTGACTGCCTGGATAATGATTTCTATGATTGTTGTAGTTTTGCCAGTACCTGGAGGTCCGTGAACAACAGCAATCTCTGGCTGACCCAAAGCAAATCTAACAGCCTCTTTCTGAGATTCATCTAAGTTACTATTTATATAATATATCTCTAAAAAGTAATGAAAAAAGGTATTTTCTAAATGGAAATCTATTACTAATTTATATTAGAAGTTATTTAATTTAACGATACTAACATAGTTTTTGTTAATATTCTAACAACAAGAATCACCAGCAAAGTGAACCATATCTTTTACAAAGTGGTCTGCTTGCCAAAAAAGGTAAAAAGGTCCATATTGTGACTTTCAGCTGATATTTTACATTATAAATCATTTTGTATTGAAATAAATTGCTTCACTGCTGAATACGACTGCAGAGGTCCAACTCTGAACAGTTGAGGCAAAAATGGACACAATATTCACGCTTGATAAAGATCTGAATTAGGATTGTAATTAAATATTTGACGCATAATAAGTTTCTGACACAGAATAACTGTAGCCAAAGAACTTAGAATAAGTTATAGAATTAGAATTTATATTCAATGTTTTGCTTTTGTGCAATACACTATACTGTTGGGAATGACCCCCCCCCCCCCCCCTTCCCTCCCAAAAAGATTATAATATTTATCCCCTTTTTTTCTTGCTCTTTTGATTTTGTGCAATAATATTTGAAGAAATTTTCATTTTAATTTTTGAAATCTGAATTGAGAAAAAAATTCCCCCCCCCCCAAATTTGTTTTTACTTCCCATCCCATAACTTTTTTTTCACCTCCCCTCATCCTTTTTCAAGAAAAAAAATCTTTCCCTCAAGATATGGTCATTATCCAGAAACCATATGTCTTCAGACGACAACAACGACGACGTTATACCAATATACAACTGCAAATTTTTTGATGTCGGACAGGGGGGGTTGTGAATAAATATATAGTCACATAAAATCTCAATTAAAAAACTTTCATGTAAAGAGAAAACTGTTACCTTTGCTTTCTAAAGGAGAAGATAACTCTGATTCCTGGAATAATACAGATGCTAGGTGGCTGCATGGCTGAGAATGACCTTGGCTTAGTCGGTTCAAAGCACTAAAGATAAAACACAAACAACTTTTATCTTAAGGAAGCTCGCTTGTCATGTTTTGGAATTTTGGTCAGATTTTCGGAATTCTTCTGTTTTATCCATTTGAATGCCTTAACAAAATTTGCCTGCTGACCCCAATTTTTCTTTTTATATTTCTTTTACATGTATAATGATAAGCTGTCTGTTAAAGTCTTATAAAATTTTAATTATTTTTTAATAGTTTTTGGGGACTTGTCAATGATAAAGCTAAGAAAAGTCAAGAGAGAACATTTTCCCGCCAAAATTTCAATGGCTAATATCTTGAAAACAAGCATGGTGACCTATATTTTTTTTTTGGCTCTTTTGATTCCTTTATTAATCCTCTATCAATATATGCTAGTTTTTTTAAAAGTTAATTACTTCGAAACTGAGAAGCCAGCTCCCTTAAGATTTTATTTTTTATTTTCAAATTCTGTGAAAAGTGTTAAAAATAGTTATAACATGATTAATATTGCCACATCATGTACCTGTATCAAAGAAATTGTAAATGTTTTTACAATGGATTTTAGATGAAGCAAATTTATGAATGAGATTGAAGACTTTTTAAAAGTCATTTCTTTCTGATTTGAACTCTGCACTTTCTTGGCCATGACATTTGAGAGATGACTATCAATGAAACATATACTGGTAACCCAACAACAAAATTATTTGAAACATAAATCTTTTTTCATTGGCAAACTCCAATACATATTACAAGTTCTAAATGTCCAACAGTCTTGGCTTTATTGTAACAGATTTCAACCGTAATAACAAAATATCTGACATTAAAGCTAAATAGTCCCAAAAGAGATGTAATAAATCAACTATCATACATATTGGTAAAGCCCTCAGGTCAGCATACCTAGTATTTACAGCCTGTAGATGTAGATATAAGAAGATGTGGTATGAGTGCCAATGAGACAACTGTCCATCCAAGTCACAATTTGTAAAAGTAAAACATAATAGGTCAAATTACGGTCTTCAACACTGAGCCTTGGTTCACACCGAACAGCAACCTATAAAGGGCCCCAAAATGACCATTCAAAAAATCCATTATTTTTGCTTCAATCCTTTACTTACTTTTTGATTCTTTTATATGTCACATCATTGGCTAATTTAGTCAGCTTGTACAGAGAATCATCGTCCAATGAAAACAAGTCCTGGCTGTCATCAAATGCAACATTGATCTCTGTCTGACTAACTCTTGTAATGATTCCAGACCCGGCACTATCTGTCTGTTGATCACTTGATGACGGACACAATCCTACTATATCACCTAAAATTTGTGAAATAAATTTTTTTTTAAATTTGTATTTTGCAATATCTGCTTTTGACTCTTTTAAATACAAACATAACTGCCCATTTGACTGGACATGGCTGGGTATTCATACATATTGTACTTCCAAACAGATGTCACTAAAGCATGGGTTTAACTGCCAACAGGAGAAGACCAGGTGACCATATTACTATACTCATTAGACTCTTGGGACTCCTACATTATTTGGAAAATACACATAATATCAATGATTCAATTAGACATCAATGTAATCTTCCTCTAATTTTCAGGAAAAAAAACTTTGACTTTAAAAAAAAAGACTGAAATCTATACTCCACTGATTAATACATTTATGACTATAGATGTGAATCCAGGATTTTAAAAAGGGGGAGGCAACATTAAGGATGGGCATGTAAAATTTGTATGTCTTAACCTATATGTAGCTACATAAGGGGGCTGAACCCCCTGCTCCCCGTTAATCCGCCTCATATTATAAATTTCATTAATCTAACTGGTACTGAGCCTTATGAGGATAAAATTGCTTTCAATTGCATTATAAATTTAAAATTTACCACTGCATTGTATTAAGCCTATCTAGACAATATTGTGAAATGAGTTATTTCCCTTAGTCCATAGAAAGAATGTTCATGTAGACCAAATAGATTCATACACCATGTACTTCTCTCTGTGACTTGTGTAAATTTAATTAAACATGTTTTCTATAAAAAAAGTTTTTTTCATTAAATGTTAATCTTAAATTTATCCTTTGGATTGTTTCACATTTTGTTTGAGGGGCATTAAAATAAACATGACAAGCAGTATCAAATTAAGAACTTAAGTATTCTGACATAGAGTACCGTATAGTGGGTAATTTTCACTGGGTGTTTATTTTTCGTTTATTTTGGCTGATTAAAGAAAATCGCGAAAAATTAATTCCGTGAAAAATTAATGCATTTTATAGTAGTTTCTAATAGCTAAAGCGTAGGTGGTAGGTCAATAACAGTATAGGTAAGTTTTATCAACAAAAACAACAAGGGCATTGAACATGTTGAACATGGATGTATTTTATACCAGAGTGCACACGCTGAAATGTCTCACCTTCTTTACTAATCATTGATAATATGTTGATAGTCCTTAATATAAGTCTTTATTACAACTGTCACATAAACATAACATAAAACAAGAAAATTAAACATTGACCAATGAACCATGAAAATGAGGTCAAGGTCAGATGAATCATGCCAGACAGGCATGTACAGCTAACAATTCTTCCATACAACAAATACAGTTGACCTATTGCAAACAGTATAAGAAAAAACAGAACTTAACACTGAGCAATGAACCTTGAAAAAGAGGTCAAGGTCAAATAAAACCTGCGGGACTCATATATATATCGTAAAATATTTCCATACACCAAATATAGTTGACTTATTGAATATAGTGTTCGAAAAAAAAGACCAAAACTCAAAAACTTAACTTTGACCACTGAACCATGAAAATGAGGTCAAGGTCAGATGACACCTGCCAGCTAGACATGTACACCTTACAATCATTCCATACACCAAATATTGTAGATCTATTGCATACAGTATAAGAATAACAGACCAAAACACAAAAACTTAACTCTAACCACTGAACCATGAAAATGAGGTCAAGGTCACATGACACCTGCCAGTTGGACATGTACACCTTACAGTCCTTCCATACACCAAATATACATGACCTATTGCTTATAGCATGTATAGTATATGAAATATGGACTTGACCACCAAAACTTAACCTTGTTCACCATTGTTCACTGATCCATAAAATGAGGTCAAGTTCAAGTGAAAACTGTCTGACGGGCATGAGGACCTTGCAAGGTACGCACATACTAAATATAGTTATCCTATTACTTATAATAAGAGAAAATTTAACATTACAAAAAATCTTAACTTTTTTTTCAAGTAGTCACTGAACCATGAAAATGAGGCCAAGGACATTTGACATGTGACTGACGGAAACTTTGTAACATGAGGCATCCATATACAAAGTATGAAGCATCCAGGTCTTCCACCTGCTAAAATATAAAGCTTTTAAGAAGTTAGCTGACGCCGCCGCAGCCACCAATACCAGATCACTATCCCTATGTCGAGCTTTCTTCAACAAAAGTCGCAGGCTCGACAAAATGACTGTCTAGTGTGTGTATCAATTATTGTCAAATAGATTATGAGAGTAGGGTACTCAATCAGGTAATTAACCTTATTAATTAGTGTTAAACTACATAAGAATTGTAAACCAGATTGAAAAATCCACCAAAATAAAAACCACCAAAATTTTTCATATACTCTGTGGCCCCTCAATCACCAAATTTTACACCCGCAAAAATAACCCGCTATACGGTATTTATTTTGCAAGTACCTGAAGTAATATTATGGGATGGAAATTCCTTTATACCACCAGAAGCCTCAAAAGATAAGATAGTTCTGCCATACAATCCTGTTTTACGTCCACTAATTCTAAGCTTTAACAGACAAACACCCCTTCTTTGCAATTCCTTGGGTGGTAACTTTTCTGTCAAAATTCTGAAATAAAACAAATTAACAAATTTTAGCATGTTGATATTAACTCAAATCCGGATCCTTGCTCAAATATAAGTCAAATTTCTTTATCTTTCACAAAGCAAAGCATCAGCATAGTGATAGTCAGAAATTAGAATGATACGTTATGAATCAGCAGATTTTTCATGTTTCATCGATCATCATTTGTAAGTTCAACCACAAGTTATAATTATATTTTACTTAGTTTAGTGGCTAAAATAACATTTATCTTGTCATTATTTGCTCAGTGTTCATCATGAAAACGATCACATTGATTTCAAATAATTTTAAGAAAGCACTGTGAGATGGGAGGCAGTTAATGTAATACTGACTTTTATTTTCTGAACAAGCTCATTTTTTGACAACTTCATAATTATTTCAAACGTTTTAATAGACGTCACTTAACTTTTGGGCCATTTTAAAAAAATGAAGCAAAAATGTGACATGGGGGGTCCAATTTCAAACTCAATATTTTGTATTTCTTTTTGTCTTACCCTATTACCGATACTTAAAATTTCATAATTCCAAAGTTTCAGGCAGAATGAAACAGACACATTGAATAATCTTAAATTTTAATAACATACATCTCAAAAAATTTGAACAGAAACCATACTACTTATAAACAAGTTTGGTAATAAACAGTTAAGAAAACATTGCTCAAACCTTTTCCAAATGAAAGTCAATAGAAAAAGAAAAATTTTAAAACCAAAATTTCCATCTTTTCTGCTAAATCATATAATAACAATCAAATTGAATAGCTTAATTTGAAAAAAATAATAATAACTAGTGATTGAAGTTTTTGCCAATAAAAAGAATCTTAGTATATTTCAGTTAAAATAGTAAACTTTTAAAGCCCTGAGTTTTTGTGATCATTTGCAAAAAAAAAAATGTCATTTTATTGTACCGTTTTTATGTAATTGTATGTAGAAAAAGCCTTCTATTTTCAGTATTTTGTCAAACTCCTGACATATGTTACAAAGATTGAAAAATGCTTTAAACTTTCACAAAAATTCACTTAACACATTGCTATATCATTGATTTCAATTACTGATATCTTTTGCCATAGAACAGGACTTTCTTTTTAGGGCCATTTAAAAAAAATACAAAGAGAGGCACCCAAAAATGTCAGGAGTGTGACAACTGTCTTTAAACATCTACCAAAGAATACATAGGACTTAAATGTTTTCTTCTTCTTTATTTTTCAGAAGTGGCTATTCCAAAGAGAAGAAAAAAAATTATTACAACTGTGATATGTTTATATCATAGATGTGGGAGTGCATTATATATGTCAGGAGTGTGACGCTTTTTTTATGACATTTTCTGTCAATTCATAATTTCACAAGGACAAGTCCCACAAGTTTCTTTGTGTTAGAAATGTTGAAACCAAGTTATATTCCTATCATTTATCTCTTAAATGTGTTATTTATCATAATTGTTTTGGCACAATGAGTTTTAATAAGTAATTTCTATTTTTTGTGCACAGTAATGCAAATTTATCAAAGGAAATAAGTGTGTACAACTATAATATCATATAGGAAAGTGAGGAAATGAATTTTGTACAAAATAGAACAATTATTTTGATTTAAAATGGTATATTTAAAGATGTTTCAAGGATTAACCATTCAGATGTAATTCGTCACACTCCTGACATGAATTTAACAATTTAAGAAAAATATGAAAATTAGCTTTATTTTTAGGACAGAAAATGGAAAGACAGCTAGTAAAATGAAGAAACTTTTGGTAAAACTTCCATTCCTTAAAACATCTACTAGATTTGCTGAAATAAGCAGGGTAAAATTCTCTAGAAGAAATCAATCAAAGAAAGAGACTTCGAAAGAGAGAAACTGCAAATACTGGCTGAATCTGAAATTAAAAGATGATCAGAGGAAGTTGGACCATCTTTAACAAAATAAAAACCTATAAAACCAAGCTAACAAAAAAAGGCTTAAAGAAAGAAGAACTTTGAATTCCAAATTTGATAAACAATATAAAGAAAAACAAAGGCAGTGGCAGAGAAACAGTAGAAAAAAAAGGAAGAAAGATGAAAAAGAAGTTGGGTTGAATAAGGACTTAGAATCGAACAAAAACAGCTCAAAAATTCAAATGAAAACAGATCTGTGACTGTGTCAGATTCCAGATCTACAGTGAGAAAACCTGCACAACACACAAGAAAACAATTGCCACAAAACCCAAATGCTTATGAATGATCTCGTCTAGAAGGCCCTTTCTTCTTGGTGTAGCATTTTTTATGACGTGTTTCAAAGTACTCGTCCAAGCATTTGGGTTTTGTGGCAATTGTTTTCTTGTGTGTTGTGCAGGTTTTCTCACTGTAGATCTGGAATCTGACACAGTCACAGATCTGTTCTCATTTGAATTTTTGAGCTGTTTTTGTTCGATTCTAAGTCCTTATTCAACCCAACTTCTTTTTTATCTTTCTTCCTTTTTTTCTTCTGTTTCTCTGCCACTGCCTTTGTTTTTCTTTATATTGTTTATAAAATTTGGAATTCAAAGTTCTTCTTTCTTTAAGCCTTTTTTTTGTTAGCTTGGTTTTGTAGTTTTTCATTTTGTTTAAGATTGTCCAACTTCCTCTGATCATTTTTCAATTTTATATTCAGCCATTATTAGCAGGTTCTCTCTTTCCAATTCTCTTTCTTTGAATCATTTCTTCTAGAGAATTTTTCCTGGCTTATGTCAGCAAGTCTAGTGGATGTTTTAAGGAATGGAAGATTTACCAAAAGTTTCTTCATTTTACTAGCTGTCTTTCAATTATCTGTCCTAAAAATAAAGCTAATTTTCATATTTTTCTTAAATTGTTAAATTCATGTCAGGAGTGTGACGAATTACATCTGAATGGTTAATCCTTGAAACATCTTTAAATATACCATTTTAAATCAAAATAATTGTTCTATTTTGTACAAAATTCATTTCCTCACTTTCCTATATGATATTATAGTTGTACAGACTTATTTCCTTTGATAAATTTGCATTACTGTGCACAAAAAATTGAAAAATGACTAATTAAAACTTATTGTGCCAAAACAATCATGATAAATAACACATTTAAGAGGTAAATGATAGGAATATAACTTGGTTTTAACATTTCTAACACAAAGAAACTTGTGGAACTTGTCCTTGTGAAATTATGAATTGACAGAAAATGCCTTAAAAAAAGTGTCACACTCCTGACATATATAATGCACTCCCACATCTATGATATAAACATATCACAGTTGTAATAAAAAAATTTCTTCTCTTTGGAATAGCCACTTCTGAAAAATAAAGAAGAAGAAAATATTTAAGTCCTATGTATTCTTTGGTAGATGTTTAAAGACAGTTGTCACACTCCTGACATTTTTGGGTGCCTCTCTTTGGTGTCCATTAAAACAATAAAATATGTGATTTAGAGCAACAACATACCCTTAATTATAGTGCTAATATACCAATACAAACTTATTTCACATACTGACATTATTGGACTTTAAAACATGGTTACAAGGAAGCTTTAATTTTAAAAGTGTAATTTTTTTAAAGACTTTATTTTTTGTACATACCTTCACAATAAAGGTCAGTGTTTACTTATTTTAAAATTTTATTGGACAAAATTACAAAAATATTTAAGACTAATAATGTAGCAACTACCAGAAATATTTCAGTATAGCATAAAAACGATCCACTTTTTTCAATACTACTTTGAAAATTTATAATTTTTAAATGTCACGCTAAAAGCGTCACACTCCTGACAAAAATGCCTGTTTTTAAAACATTTCTCTGAAGTGGTTTAAGATATCTTCATGAAACTTGGCAGCAAGCTGGCCCTGAATATCCTGCATTTTATAACACATGTGTTATAATTCTAAACTTAACTAATATAAAAATATACCACAAAAAGTAAAAAACCTCATTGTTTTTGAAATGGCCCTTTTAGCTTATAATTCTTGCTTTTTTCAAAGTAATGTTCATTTATTTTCAACACGGACCAGAAATATGAAACTTGGAATTTAAGCCCTGCAGTTACCTTTAATTTCAGAAGCGATTTAAGGGGTCACAGTCACCCCTTATAGCTTTAATTCTGGTCAATGCAGGGGGTCTCATTGGGGGGTTCTGACAAGTCTGATTCCGGATCCCGCTTACCAGTTTGTCAGATTCCCGTATCCCGCTTACACTATGTCATGTATGTACGTAAGCAATTCTCATTTTTTTGTAAATTGCCATGTCCCACTAGACCTCATTTCCCTTTTCACGGCACAATCATTTTACTTTCACGTGCCATGCTTACAAAAAGTCAGCACCCGCGTCACGCTCAGACCCCAATGAGACCAACAATGCAGACTTATAGTTTGGTGCCCCCAGTTACCCCCTTTTTAAAATTTATCCTAGATTCGCATTTGAATAAGTTCACTTTTTTTATCGTTGTTCTAAAAATATCTGTCTTTATATGGACAATGAAATCACATCTTTTAAAATTGTATATGATGGTCCCACAAAAAAGTCGAAAATACATAAATTTCATTTTTTTCCCAGCTTCTCTCATGCGATAGCGGTACCTTTTTAGTCACTATTTAATTATGTGTTGCGTTTAAGTATGAATTGTAACACTTTATAGTGACTGAACAGGTAAAACAAATACTTCTCAACAAACAGAAAAACAAAACTACTTGGAACAGCACCGTGCTATGTATTGGTATTGTATGAACAAAAACTCAGATTGGAACAGCATGGACAATATGTTAGTTGTACATCCTTGTGAATTTTTTTTTTAAAGTCTATTGGGTTTTTCATACATTTTCTGGTCACATTTTCACAACAATCGTTCAAAAAGGCTAAACTAACTTTGTGAAAGTTTCAAACAAAGTCAAGTGTTTCATTCGCCAAAAATCTCGAGCGTTTCTGCGAAAAAAAATCCACACAATTTTGTGAATGAAAGAAGAAAGTAGATCCTTACGCGTTGCATTCGCACATGTCATTTGCGTACTGACCCAATAATTTTTATATCACGGTCAGTCCACTGATACTGACATTATCAGCGAGTACACATCAAAGGAAATATGTACAAATTACAGATAAACAATATATACATGTATTTTCTGAATAGGGAGAACTGACCCTCAGCAAACAGACCCAGGTCAAAACCATGATAGTTCCTGTCACAATTAATATATGTGGTAACCTGTTTAGATCAAACGGTTGCTATGAATTATATTAAACAAAACAAGGCCAGTCTTTACTAGTATAGTGTCCCTGATCATAAATAAACTTCTGTAAGTTTTTTTTTAGTGCTGGTGGATTGCTGTACCGTTAACATAAAGCAAATCTTCATTGTCCTCAAATTATGTGACAACTGTCAATACTGCCATTACTGGCAATATATCAAATCATAAAATGTCTGATATTGACAAGTGTTTTAACCTTGTTTCTTCTATTTCAGTTTCTCTTTCTAAATCTAACAGTTTAAGATGAGTCTCAATGAATTTTTCCATCTCTATTTTACATATATTTGATAAAAACTAAAAAGATGAAAAGTTCCAATCGTTGGTCCAAATATTGGATAGGGAGAGAAACTTGCTTTCCAATACTGTTACTGTTACTGTTACTGGTAGGTTCCTCCTATCTAAGGAGCACTCCCGAAGGATACGAATATGAATATTTACATGGATACATATGAATATATATGATATTAGAATTTTAAAATAAAATCATGTCAATGTCGGATACTTTCAAACAAGGTTTTGTACTATACATAATATAAATCATAATGATATAAAATAAAATGCTTCGCTGAGTGTAGCCTGATACGACCGCAGAGATCGAACCCTGAATAGAGCGCATGCGTGGGCTTGGAAGGGTGATTTTTTTTGAGCTGCTAAAATTTTTTCGTAAAACTTTGTTTATTTGAGGTTCACATTGAATTTTTTTGACATTTTTTATTTTATACATAAACCCTCCCATATTTATCATAAATCCATCATATGATCTCATAAAATCACACTGAATACAAAACATAATAATCACAATTTTTTGACACTTCAAGCTTAGAAACATGTAAACATCCGGTCAAGAACTTCCGGTTTCTACGCACTGAAAAATCCTGTACTTTACAACGTTCTTACTAACTTGGCTATCTGTCAACCTAACCTGTAGCCCTGAGGAGCCCAGGGAACGAAGAACTAACACATCTATGAGCTAACAGGTACTGTGTAAATTGTCCTTGCACTTGAATTCTAAACACGTGCACCCTTTATCTGTAAATAAATTATAATTTTATAAAAGAACCATATCTGACTTCAAAAGTTGTAGTCATGGCCTATGTATTAACACTTCACATAGTCATACTATCAATACTATTCCATAATTTGTACAACCAACCTGTACAAATGAACACACCAGCTGACTTAATAGATTCTCTTGGTAATATGCATAGCATATCATCAGTGTACTTTACAAACCACAGAACTATTACAGATAAATCACATCAAAGGTACATTAAACAATCAAACACATACTTATGTTTTCTAGTACTTGCATTATCTGGAGACACTGAAATAAACCCAGGCCCCAGAACACCTAGGTGGCCCTGCGGAACATGTGGAAAAGCGGTCACATGGAAACAAAAAGCACTCTGTTGCGATTCATGTGATGTTTGGTATCATGCAAACTGTCAAGGCATGTCATCTAATGTATATCAATGTATGGATTCATCAAATATATCTTGGGCATGCATACAATGTGGTATGCCAAACTTCTCCTCATCCATATTTGATCTTACCATACCTGAAACATCAAACTCATTCGCACCATTATCAGAACATTCAGTAGGAAGTCCTGGCTTACCTAAAGCAACATCGTCACCTATAAAACAAACTTATATCAAGAGAGCTCAAAAGAAAGAAACACCATTGAAAATATTAACAATAAACTTTCAGTCTATTAAAAATAAAAAGGCTGAACTTGATGAAATTATTTCATCTGTACAACCAGAAATAATATTGGGCACTGAAACCTGGCTCAGTAGTGATATCTTATCATCTGAATTCTTTCCAGCTAATGATTATACAGTTTATAGGAAAGATCGCCCTCCATCCAATAATAACCAAAGCTACGGTGGTGTCCTCATTGCCATATCAACACAATTACTATCCAATGAAATCAGAGAATTACAAACAGACTCTGAAAGTATATGGGCAGAAATAAACATGACAAATGCAAGAAAACTCATACTAGGCTGTTACTATAGACCACCTTCAGATAATGGCATATCACTTGAAAATCTCAACATCTCACTTAATCGCATCAATAATAATACAAAAACCACTGTGATGCTAGGTGGCGATTTCAACCTCGGCCACATTGACTGGGAAGTACCATGCATTATTCCTGGCAAACCAGAAATTAAATTGCACACACAACTTTTAGACATCATAAATGACCACTCTTTAGAGCAAATTGTAAATAAGCCTACTAGAGGTGACCGAATACTCGACCTCCTACTCACAAATACACCAAGTATAGTTAACAAGACAGAAACTATGCCCCCTATTGGGAATGCGGACCACGACATTGTCTATTCTGAATGCAATGTATCTTTAAAAAGAAACAAAAAACAACCTATCAAAGTTTTACAATATACCAAAGCCGACTGGAGCAAAATAAAAATAGATTTAGGAACACTCTTATGCAAAATTAAAGAACAATTTAAAGAATCCACCTCAAATATTCTATGGAATACATTCACAGAAGCTCTAACACAATCAGTAGAAGCTAATATCCCTCACAAAATAGTTACAAACAAGAAAAAACTACCATGGGTAAACAACAAGCTTAAAATTGACATCAACAAAGCTAAACGACTTCATAAAAAGAGTAGAAAAAATGAACAACTGAAGAAAAAGTACAAGCATCTCAAAAAATCAATTCAAACAGATATGAGAAGATCCTACTGGAACTACATCGAGAACATGATATTTGATCTCCCAGTAAATGAACCAGACAATCCCATATTTAAAAGACAACCTAAAAACTTGTACAGCTATATCAAAAACATGAAAAATGACAGTTCAGGCATTGCAGCATTAAGAAAAGATGGCATTCTAACTGATAACACCGAAGAAAAGGCCAATTTGCTAAACAATCAATTTCAGAAGGCATTCTCAACAGAAACATCCAGCGAAACAATACCGGACATGGGAATTTCTAACCATCCTAAAATGAACACCATACAAATTTCAGAGAAAGGCATACAAAAACTACTAGGAAAGATAAACCCACACAAGGCCACAGGGCCAGATGGCATATATGGGCGTGTGCTTAAAGAACTAAGTACTGACATCGCACCCATAATAACATTAATATTTGAAAAATCCCTGAACACCGGAAAAATACCAACTGACTGGAAGCATGCCAACGTCTGCCCAGTATTTAAAAAGGGAGATAAACACAACCCTATCAACTACAGGCCTATATCCCTAACATGCATCCTATGTAAGATCATGGAGCATGTATTAGCAAGTAACATCATGGCACATCTAGAAAATAACAACATTCTATACGATCTACAACATGGGTTTCGCTCCTCAAGATCTTGCGAAACCCAGTTAGTGTCATTTATACAAGAACTGGCAAAATACAGCAATGATAACATCCAAACTGATGTAATTGTGATGGACTTTGCCAAAGCATTTGACAAAGTCCCTCACAAAAGACTACTTCATAAACTTAAACACTATGGTGTCGACAACCAAACACTGAACTGGATAGAAGACTTTCTCTCACTCCGCACACAAACGGTATTACTGGAAGGCACCAAATCTGAACAAATACATGTCACATCAGGGGTACCTCAAGGAACAGTACTTGGCCCCATCTTATTCCTGGTGTACATAAACGATCTGAATGATTACATAAAACATGGCACTCTTAGACTTTTTGCAGATGATAGCATCATATATAAAACCATCAAAAATGAAAATGACTCAGAAAAATTACAAGAAGACCTAACAGCAGCAGCAAAGTGGGAAGAGGACTGGCTCATGTCCTTCCATCCGGACAAGTGTTCAGTCCTCCAAGTAACAACAAAGAAAACACCTCTCCCATATGACTACATCTTACATGGGCACACTTTGCAACAAGAAACATCTACCAAATATCTTGGCTTAACCATACAAACTGATTTAAAATTTAACAAACACATAAATAACATCACAGCAAATGCAACTAAACAACTAAATTTTATCAAAAGAAACCTTAAAGTCAGCTCGCAGTCAGTTAAAGAAAAGGCCTATATCTCACTTGTGAGACCAAAGCTAGAGTATGGTAGCTGCATCTGGGACCCACATACAAAATCCCAAAAATCACAAATAGAAATGGTCCAAAGACGCGCAGCCAGATATATATGTAATCGATATCATAACACCAGCTCTGTGACAAACATGCTTAACCATCTTAACTGGCCAACACTTGAAATTAGAAGAATAAGAACAAGGCTTATATTTTTCTTCAAATTATACACCACCAAGTAGCAATATACCCTACGAACTTGTTAATACCATCAGACAGTCGAACAAGACAATACACTCATAGTCACTCATTCAGGCACATACAGGCAAAAAAAGACTCATATAAATTTTCATTCTATCCTAGGACAATCGTCCAATGGAACCTTTTACCAGTTACTGCTGTCCAATGCACCACAGTTGAAACATTCAGAGAACAGATTCCTATATCTGTTCTCAACCAATACTACACCATGTAATGTAACACCTTGTAAATAGTTTTATCTTATATGTACAGTGAAAACCAAAAACAAGTTATTATTTCTTTATTAAATTTTTTTTTTTTTTTTTTTGTTGTTGATGTAAATATAAAATTGTAAATTTTACCCACGCATGCACGGCACATAGTCATCAATATTATGATGGAGTGCGGAAACTAAAAGAAGAAAGAAGAAGTTGGGACAAGTTTGAACACAATATTCAAGCTCGTTACTGTAAATATTCTTATACATGTTTATCATTCGGGAGTGCTCCTTAGATACAGTAACAGTAACTGGCTGAATTTGGATTGTGGTCAAATTTTTGACACAAAAAAATGTTGGTTTCTGACACAAAATAAATGTGGTCGAAGATCATACAAATTTGTATTGTCTGATAGGCCTTTAATCAAAGTAAAATTAAAAACAAAATTTAAAAAAAAATTACCCACCCCCCAAATTTTTTTTATTATTTGTGTTTTAAATTTGAAATTTTGTACACAAAAAACAAAAAGAAACAATATGACCCAATTAAAATTCGAAAAAAATCTTGAACGTTTTGGACAATCACCTCCAAAATCAATCCAAGCCTTCCTTTTGAGATATGAAACCATTTGGTCATTTCAGAGATCTATATACACTTACACCAGAGACATATATATCCGCTTACACACGTTATTGTAAGGAAACTACAAAAAAGCTTATTTTGGCCCCTTTTGTTCCCCTTATTCATAAACTGTTGGTACCATTACCCCCATTATCAATCCCAATTTTCTGTTTGTGGTATTGAACCTTATGATAAAATTTCATAGATTAAAATTAAGTTATTGCTCGGAAACTGAATTGTCGGACGGATATGTTCCAATTGTATGGTAGCCACAATACTGGCCTCTGTTCCACGATTGTGGCATCGATCCCCGAATTTGTAAATGCCATGAACAACACGACGGATGCCACATGTGCAGCAGGATCTGATCATAATCCGGAGCACCCGAAATCATCCTAGGTTTTGTGTTGCTTAGTTTTTGGGTGGCTATGTAGTATTCAGTTGAATTGTTTGTCTTCTCGTTTTATCCATGGTGTTGTTTTCTCTTCAGCTTATAATTTTTGATTGTCCCTTTGGTGCCGGTCTTCTGCCTATTTTCCCATTTTTATACTTTTATCGTTACTCTTGTGTATCTCATGTGAATACCAAAAAATTGCGTAAGAAGATGAGATAATATAAAACATAAAATTGACTTTGTCAAATAGATAGGAGTTGATGATGTTTAAATGTCGTCAAAAGAATGCTTCGCCACTGGTATGATTTATTTCACTCGTTCCTAATAATAAACTTATAAACTATTGAAGAACTGTCAAATTCATGTTCAACGATTTGACTCATTTTCTAATATTTGATTTATAACATATATCCAAATTGCCAAAAATCAAAACGAACAAATTCCCCATAATGTATCCATATTTCCTGTGTATTTTTTATTAGAAACCTTATAATCAACTACCGAGGTGACCTCCGAGGATTGTCCATGGTCAAATATATATAGATACAAATATAATATACTGTAAATACACAGAGGCAGACGCAGACATGCAATGATGACTTTTTCTAGGTCGGTTTGATTTCATGTCATAGATTTAACAAATTTGTAAATCATCGTTTCACTTCTATTAGAATGATTTTTTTTGTGGACGGAATCAGCCAACAAAATGGTTCTTTTCGGTGGCTCCCATGTTTCACTTTTCAATGTCAAGTATTTTTACATCGCCGGGTTTTAAATTATCTGTTCAGTCAGGATTCTACTTCGTCAAAATTATCTCCCCATTACGCCAGTCAGTTTTTACAATCGTAAAAATGGGAGAATTGTAGAGATGAATCACTGCCAATTTAGCTCTCACTACAAACCAGTAAAAGTCTGAAATGGACTATATCTGTATCGACTGATTTTTACTCGACCAGTCTGAATTGGTCTGACTTTTACTTGACATTACTCGACCCAAGACTGAACCATACTCGACTGTACCGTATCGTACTTATCTTTGCCATTGAAAATAGTCTGAACTATTACTTGACCAGTCTGAAACAGTCTTAATCCATTCTCGAACTGTACTTGACCTATTTTTCCAGACTAAACAATACTTAACCACAGGTCAAAACAATACTCGACCAGTCTGAACCATACTGGATCAAATAACCTCTACTCTTTTAACTGTTAAAAATAAATTTCTTTTTAACTGACATATATAACCATTTATATATTATCTATTTTTTATATAAGGTTAAACAATTCATTGATTTTGTTAGATGTTGTTATCACATCTTCTTATATCTATGATAACAACATCCAACAAAATCAATGAATTGTTTAACCTTATATAAAAAATATATCTATTATCATAATTTGGAATAATTTGTTTTATATTATAAATGATTTATATCAAAATGGGATAACATTAAATAAATTAATAAATTTTTTCTTCTGAGTAGTGGTGAAGTATCAAGTATAACCTCTGCTTGGGGCAAACTCATTAATTAGCTCACACCTGGTCAGAGGTATTAAATTCTGAATACCATTTATTCAAAATTGCAACATCCTGTTTAACTTAGATAACAAGGCCTTTTGAATATACTAGATAAGTAATACCCGATTTTTAGAGAATAGTGCTTTCTTTGTACCTGTAAAACACACATGGGCAGAATCAATTTGGGCCCATTGCAGTTTTGAAAAAGTATTAAATGCGCATTCTCTTTTATTTTGATGGTATTAATTGCGCCAATGAATGAAATGAAATTGCGCCACATTTACCTGTAAATATTTTTACCTAGATCATACCTGTAATTGTTTTAACTATACCATACAATGATGATGATACATGTACTATATTTAACCTTCTGTACTGAGGTTATTAAACCATATTAAAGTGCTTTTTGTATGCCATTTCTTTAATTTGACAAAAACTATTTAAATTTAATTGAAATAAATTTTGACTGTCACTTGGGAACACATTTCCTTTTTTTTTTTAAAGGTTATCAGGTCATTAAAGATTGTATATTTTGGCGTTAATATTGATTCACTTATAGGATCTTTGCATCGGAACTCAGTAAACACATTTATTAAAAAACCAGTTGTTGGCATGATACGGGTTATGTTCTTCTCGTATATGGTATGATGGTATGATACTAAACCCTTAACGGGAAGGATTGTGTCTGATATTCATATGATGAAATCATAATCTTTCAATCAGTTTAGTTTAAGTCTGGAGCTGGCATGTCAGTTAACTGCTAGTAGTCTGTTGTTATTTATGTATTATTGTCATTTTGTTTATTTTCTTTGGTTACGTCTTCTCACATCAGACTCGAACTTCTCTTGAACTGAATTTTAAATGTGCGTATTGTTATGCGTTTACTTTTGTACACTGGGCTAGAGGTATAGGGGGAGGGGGAGATCTCATAAACATGTTTAACCCCGCCGCATTTTTGCGCCTGTCCCAAGTCAGGAGCCTCTGTCCTTTGTTAGTCTTGTATTATTTTAATTTTAGTTTCTTGTGTACAATTTGGAAATTAGTATGGCGTTCATTATCACTGAACTAGTATATATGTGTTTAGGGGCCAGCTGAAGGACGCCTCCGGGTGCGGGAATTTCCCGCTACATTGAAGACCTGTTGGTGACCTTCGGCTGTTGTTTTTTCTATGGTCGGGTTGTTGGTCTAGCACAAGTTCAGACTGTTAAGTATGGGTCAGACTACAGTTGAGTTTGATTAAGTAAATTACAGACCAATTCAGACTGGTCGAGTAAAAAACAGTACAGTCGAGTACCGATATAGGCCATCTCAGACTTGTACTGGTATGTAGTGTCTTGAAACCCAATAATTTATCCACATAGCACTATTACGATCCTAATATGGTAGGTGTATTTAAAAAAAAAAACCTAATATGTATCTATTAGCTAATGCGCATCATTTACTGTACTTTTCTGCATTCAGTCAACTCGAAACAATTGTCTGTTCGGTTGTCAGGTGGAATTTTCGAAAGTTCAAAAACATTTAAAAAATTCTAATAAAATATTTCGTGAAAGGGCAGACAAAAAATTTGCAGAGGGTGAAGAGTAATAACACTGAGTAACACACACAAAATATGAATGTTTTTTTAAGCTATGCATTTTTAAGATCCAGTTGTGAAGTCTGTCGTCAAGTACTTTTGAGTAAAATTTTGTTATTCGAACACACCTACTCTGTTGTTATGACTCATTAGAAAGATATTTCACTTGACCCATACGTTTCATTCTTTAGTACTGCGAATGTTTAATGTTATTAAATCTACCTGTAGCTTAAATATGTAAAAAAAAACCACTAGAATCGATGATGATAACAAATAATAATTTTGCTCTTAACGTTTTCAAGATATAACAGTCAACTCAAACACGCCCGAACATAAAAAGGTACACTCGTCTTTCGGTTATCGATGCAATTATTGGCCATTTTGGGGATTTTTTTCCAAAACAACTACCTGCGGGCACAGAGATGCAAATTAATGCTTTAGAAAGATCAATCTATTATCTATCTGTGGAAAACATTTTCGGCGGAATTTATGCTTATGCACAAAAAAGATCCACTTGGATTTGAACTTACCACAATCGACTGTTTTATAAAAAAATGTCCATAATTTAAACATTTACAAATACCACAATCGACTGTTTTATAAAAAAATGTCCATAATTTAAACATTTACAAATATCTCGAACCTTCATACTATAATTCAAGCAAAAACACTTATATTCGATTTTCAATTATGCAATTTAATGTTTTTTTAATTTTAAAGCTCATAAAAACAGATGTAAACAATTCAAATATATACTAATTTGGCTTTTTCCCACTTCTAACAAAGAGTTCCTTTGGTTTTGTTTGTTTTCAACTGAGTTTCAGCCTTGTTTCTGGGTGTTCGTGATGAAGGTAAATCAAGAAAAGCTTTTCGGACGCACCATATTTATAAAGTTATAAAAAATTATAGATTTAGTGCCCTAGTGTCAAAATTCAAAATGTCTTGTTGCTGTGTACCAGAGTAACTGTAGATAGGGAAAATATTTTTTATTCGAGTTTCTTTTTCATACATTCAGAACAGTTTATATTCTACAAAAAGAATAGTTTATCCGTGTGGCCCGATGTTTCAATAAAGTGTTCAATAGGACAGCTTCCAGCTTCTTTAGTTTTCTATGTTGTGTTAGTGTACCATTGTTTGTCTGTTTGTCCTTTTTATTTTTAGCCATGCCGTTGTCAGTTTATTTTCGATTTATGAGTTTGACTGTCCCTCTGGTATCTTTCGTCCCTCTTCCATAGTTTTGCCTTGGTAATACATTAGCTAAAATCAAAATATTATTAAATCTAGTTATATATCAACTTATACATGTTATTCATAAACATTAAACATGTTAAACTCAGATCTAATCATTTTATTGCACTAAGAAGAAAAATGGTTAAGCAAAACATATTAAATAGACATACATTAATAACAACTATACACAACGTACAAACAACACATTAACCAAGCTTAAGCAAGTTAATATATATATAAATATGAGGAAAAGAAAAGTCCTTGACATCTTTTCAATTTGATAAATATGAAAAAAATAGGTGGTATTATCTATCCATCATAAATCAAAGAATAAGGATGCAGTCATGTGCATTTCATTTTTAACATATGTTTTCCCATCTGGTACATGTTGATGACCAAAACCAAATATTATGTGGTTCTCATAATATATACTGTTAGAATTTAAAATTAGAAATGGTAGGTAGGTAAGTAATTATATGGCATTAAAATAATTATTTTACCTAATCAATTTTGAAATGTGTTATTTGCAAAATCGTTCAGCCATAAAAATCGAACAGTTTTCAAACATAGGATCCTGACCAATACCGAATCATAATATGTTGATCGGAATATGTAATCATGTAAACCGGAAATTAAAATTTTGTTCGATCCCTTCTGCTGCAACCTCTGTGAGATGCACGTGGTCAATGTCTGTTTCATCTGACAACATTGTCCTCCATGTTCCTTTCAGGTAGTCGTTTGAATGAATTACTCCTCCTGGTACATACAGTGTATGACGTACAGGAAGTCGGAAAGCTGTTATGTGGAACTCGCCGTTGTCCATGTACTTTGCAAGAATAAAAAGGCCTGAATCTTCTGTCAAGGGACAATCTAAGTGGGAAAAATCATGTTTTTCGAGCCCTGACCCGCCATTTCCAGTCGTCACATACTTTTCTAAGTATCCGTTTTCATAGGTAAAATCCTGGATTCCGAGGCGGAAGAGCAAAGATACTTTTTCTTGCTGAGCATCAGTAAAACTAAAGTGATAGTACCGCAGATGTTCTGATGTAGCCTGCTCGATTGCTATTTTCCTGTCAAAATCAGATGGAAATAAGATCTTTCCAGATTTACCTGGTGTAGTACTGGATAACCATTGTGTATCTTTTATGACAGTATGCTTTGGTACCAATGGAGGCAAGTCACTAAAGAGAGCAAGGCCAATCAAGCTATACTGCCCTGGAACAATATCTGCTACCATCCCCAGTCATAACAACAGAACCTGTCTGACCAATTCTTCGGAATGTAGCGAATTTATCCCAACGCTCTCTAATATAGGAAGTTACTTCATCTGCTTCTGTGTCATCATATACTTTCTTAAGACGGCCTTCGAAATCATCTAGAATCGAATCAGTACCTTTTTCTATTTCATCGTCTAATATTGGCATTAGAATTTCTGATCCACTTCCCGCAACCATTTTTTCAAAATCATTAAACGAAATTTTGTCGGTGGTTATGTTTGCGAATGACTTCATAATTTTTGTCATTCTTGCGGATCTGTTCTTTTCCCAGACAAATTCCGTAAATTCCCGAAAGTTTAACGTTCCTGATCCATTACGATCATTGCATTGAGGCATACTGTAGGTTCATATTCATTCAAGATACAATTACAAAAGTAATTTTCGAATTGTTCCAAGGTAATCTGTTCAATTTTATTTTTATCAATAGTTTTAAAAATTAAATTACTTTCTTTTTCAGACATGTTTAATCCAAGACTTCTCACAAATTCATTTTTATCCAACATTCCGTTTCCATCCTTGTAGATTTTCATAAACATTGCTTTTATCTTTTCTCTATTTTCTTTTTCCAATGAAGGACGCTTTGCTTGTAGTTTTGGTTTTTCTGTCTTGAAAGGCTTTGCTACCTCTGTGGGGCTCTCGTCAAATCGCTTTTTAGAAACTCTTTCAGCTCGTAGTTTTGTTTTATTTAGAGCTGATTGAATTATACGCTACCTGTTTAGTTGCTCCATTTTTCTTATCCCTTGCTGCCATACTTTTTATAAGCCTCTCCTTTAGAAGTTTATGAATTGGTGTTGTATTATCCCCCAAGCACAGAATGATCTCCTCAAGTCAGATAACCATGATCGTTTCTCATTTTCATCATCGACAGCAATCTCCATTTCTAACACAGGGATATTGGTGAGCCTACACCTGCCTTCAAGATGTCTCAGTACGCCACTATATTCCTTGAGGCTTTCTAGTTTAGTATTTTTGGTGATCATAAACTCGCCCTTTTGTTTGGACCTGTTGCAGATACTATGGTTGCAGCTATAGCATCAGTACCATAGTATCGGATACACTGAGGTGTCAAAATACAGCAACGTTTTACCCAGTGAGTCCAATTTGCCTGCTTCTTTGTGCGTTTGTACACTTTTCCTTTTTTCATTACCTCTTCAACCAACCACATGAAGAGATCGTCGATACAGGTTTGTATTTTTTGCTTTGAAGTGTACGAAAAGGCAGTATCTTCCATTATAAATAGCATTTCTTGGAATGTTAATTTGTCTTTTCTAAAGGCATCATCTGAAGATTTGAGATTTTGTCCTAGATAAGACAAAATTTTATCTAATAGCCAGTTCGCCTCCTCGAGGTAAATTACAGGTGGGTACGTGTCTTCCTTAACCAGACGATTAGATCTGCACCATATGTAGTTTGTAAACGTCATCCACTTCAAGCTTACTATTCACCCTAGAATTAATGCTGTTCCAACTCATTTCCTCCAAATCACTGCAAGTTTTCGAATAAGTCACCCCGTTTTCTCGCAGATGTTTTCTTACGTATTCTTTAAAATCATAGAATTTTACATTAGGCTCTCAGAAAGTGTCACAAAATTTGCGCTCGGAAAACGTGATTGATTCTTGTTTCGACGCATTTTTCAGAAAAAGTTGTAATATTTCCTTGTTGATATGAACACTGGTGGGACTATCTAGGGAATATGTAGCTTGCCAAACACAAGTCAACTGTTCTCCCGACATTTTTATCTGCAACAACAAGAATAAATAATATGAATATAAACCTAAACTGAATGCCAAACATTTATAGCGACGAATCAATGACGATTAATGTTGATAAGGGACAAACGTTTGAACAAATAAAAAATAACCAAAAAAACCAGTTCGGGTTTAAACTTTTGGTGTTTGTTAGAAGGGAAATCCAGGAAAAATCTCAACTTTGTCAGATCCGTTTATGAGTATGCTTTTGTATATGGTTTACATTTTCGATGTTTGTTAGTAGGGTGATCCGGGAAAAGCATAATTTTGTCAGTTCTTTTTACGTGTATGCGTTTGTATCCGGATGGTGTTAACAGGACGTGCGGTTAGTTTGTTATTATGTTTGTTTGATTAATAGCCTTCTGTCAGTTTTGTTGGCGTGAATTATTAAATTATTTTTTGGGAAGTTTGACTGTTTTGCTTTACCGAAAAGCAGCGGTGTAAAATAGATATTTCTCATGCTAATATAAATTTTAGTTCATAAATTCTTAAATTGCGAATACAAACTTTTTATTTCCAAAATTGATCGAAAGAATCACGCGATACACATGATACATAAATTGAAAAGTTATCGTATATCGGGAAAAAAAGTAATTTCATATTAATGTTATGACCATTGATCTCAAAATATCAAAAAAATTAGGTTCTGCAAGCCTTTTATTCTTTCAACATGTTCAATGCCGTTTTCACTATAATAAATACATTTTAGGATTTCAAGATATTGTATAGCTTACGTTTAATCTTGGACTGTTATAGGTTTGCTTTTCAGAAGTAATAGAATAATCGTCAACATATTTGAGGTGAAACAAACAAGGTTAAAACATGAAGCAAACAGACAAAGAAAATAGCAAGGGGCAACTTGAATGTTCAATAAAAACAGACAATTCGACAAAAAAGGGGAATAACACAGTAACAAAACTACACCATTAATTAAAAAGGGAAACTTCGCCAAAAAAATGAAAAATTGATATTGATATGTTCATTACGTATAAACAAAATTCATACTAATAATATTAAGCGAGCAGAAATTCTCGCTTGGACAGTTTGAAGATGCGGGGTCGGTAGAAGCCTATGATTAATTTTATATCCCCCGGGACCTTTTCCCCATATATAATAAGTAAAAATACGTTGAAAAATTGCATTCGGTAAAAAAAATTTAAATCTCAAATTTCATTTACCAGTTATTAAGTCGAAACAATAAAATCGTGTCCACGGTTGCCTTCAACAATATGTAAGGATATATCTACAAGCTATTCTCAGCTATATAGGATTTTCTAATGTTATTGTATAATAAATGTATACATGAATCTAACTGAATTGTTGAAGATATATAGTACTATTAACATTCTTATAGTGTTTATTGAGTCATTAGTCAGCACGTCTTCCTGTTCCAAATCTGGAACATCGTCAGGAATTTCATAAGAGAGTCATTGCATACTAAACTCTGTGAGATCCTGTGAGGTAGGGCATGTATTCTTCTTATCCAAATTTGGATAAGAACAGTTATAACTCCTTGGTATTGTGTATTATGTCTTCTATCCAAATTCGGATAATATTAATTTCTGTCCATATGTACATTGTCGATCTTGTATTCCTTAGCTTAACTGTGAGAATTCGGGAATTTATTCTTTTTGTCCAAACTTACATAATTAAATAACTTCTCTTGTCACAAACTTCATTCTGTATTCAAAAAACAGAATTACTACTCAATGCCGTCTCATATACCATATACCACAAATACTTCGTATTGGTCTCATATACCATATACCACAAATACTTCGTATTGATGAAATTGTAAATGACATACTGCTAAACAGTATGAAGAAAACAATAAACTCATAAATAAAGTGCAAAGCCACACGACAACGCCGCTGCTGAACCAAAGAAAGGGACAATATGTAAAAAAGGACTAATAATATAATTTTGAAAAAAAAAAAAATATACTAAAGACCCAAATTTTGTGAAACTAACATTCTGTCCGAAAACGAGTCCTTAACGTAACCGTCTTTTGCTGTCTCCGACCTCCAACGTCCATGCCTTTTGAAAAGTCTATCAGAAATACCAAAATTACAAGCTGCAGAAGCTCCACCAGACCTTAGACTGTGAAGCCCAAAAGATTTTATATTTGGCACAATCGGAGAAAATGCTTCTATAAATAGCTCTCGCATTCTTGTATAAGAAAGAGGTTTGTTTTCTTTTCGGAACACATAATTTTCCTTGGTTTTTGTCAAATTACGAAATACGAAAACATCAGTATCAAGTGGATTATTGCTCCATTCTAAAAAACTCTCCAAGTTCTTCACAGGACATAATTTATTCCCGGTTCTCGCAATGATTATTCGATCACCATCTCTGTAAATATCCGTTTTACTTTTCTGTATGAATACTGACATATGACTTAGAAAAAATTGAATATCACAGGTTTTCAAATTCAGCAATTCAGAAACACGTAAAAAACCAGAATAAGATAACAAACAAGCAGAAATAGTACGTTGGTTGTAAAGATTATTTTCACAATATAACCTGTCGAACATCTGTGAAAGCATATCTGGAGTGATCGGTTCTTTCTTTTTAATCGGAACAGATAGACGTCTCTTAGCTCCTTCAAGAATATTTTTCACTAAATCAGAATCTGTAGGAGAAATAACACTAATAATTTTATGTGCCCATCTAATACTATAAAACGCTTGATTGATAGGACTGGGCGTACGATTTTGTTGCACTAAACATGCTAAATATATAGCCACATGTATTGGTTTGGCCGGTAAAATAAATTCACTAGATATTCCATTAGATAAAGCCCATTTTTTCCATCTCAAAAAACCATAATAATAATTTTGAACGGTGTTGTTAGATTTACTTTCGGTTAACAGATCAGGAAGTAAATGGATTTTCTCAATCAAAGTATCAGGTAATTCCAACAGATCGCTTTGGAAAGCCTGCAAAAACATATGTAAAAATAAAAATCACATTAAAACATAATGTACAAAGCACATACAATTTGTATATAAACAATTTCACAATCTAATGTTCATATAACTCGTCTCGCATTTCACTTAAGATTAAACCACCACCACAGCCCCTCAGGCCTACTGTAACATTACCGCCACCAACTCAAGAACTTTTATATTAGTTGTTAAAAAGGTTCAAAATCAAGTCTCAAAGCCAACACCCTGAAGGGTAAATCAATATTTCCAAATACTGATTTATTCCCTTTACCAGAAGTATAGAATTTCTTGTTAGTAGGTAAATCTATACAGCCTTTCACCTCTTTAATGAACCCTTCACCCGTAGGACATAGCATCGGCCAAAAGCTTGCCGACTTCCATAAAGGTAAAACAAGTGTCCCATGAGCAAAACATTGCCTCATGTAACTTATTACTTTAGACATTAAACATACAGGTGGTACAAACCAACCATTGGCACCTTGCCAGTTAATAGTGAATGCATCGATACCCATCGAGTTCACCGTCCAATAACGGGAATAAAATACCGTTAACTTATGATTGTCATCATTTGCAAACCAGTCTATCTCATGAGGTCCCCATAGGGAATCTACATACATAAATAACTGTTCGTCAATACCCCAATCGTCATAATCAATAATACGACTGATGAAATCCGCTTTTTCATTCAAGGTTCTAGGAACCCAAACTACATCGATAGATATGTTATGTATCAAACAATTCTCAAAAATGCACATAGCAATATCCTGTAACTCAGGTTTCATACTACCTTTTTCCACAATAGTTACTACATTCTGGTTATCACTGAACCATTTAATTCGTTTATCTTTTAATACATTGATCATAGATAATAGAATATTTCTAACAGCATTTAGCTCTTTCCACGTAGAACTCTTTGAAGCCTCACATTCGGACCACATACCATGTGCTATATTAAAAGGTGTTTCTACAACATAGCCACCATATCCTGTATTGCTTGCATCACTATAAACTACAGATTGACATGACACATCTGAAGAAAACTTTTTAACATTTACGTGTTCTAAATTTTCTCTCCAAAATTTAATTTGTATCAAGCTTTCTGTTGATAAAACAATACAACTATTCCACGAAGTCATACTTAAAATATCAATGCTTAAATGTTTAGACATGATATAAGCAACGTTACCAATGACATATGACATGGACACTATTTGTCCCACTAAAGAAGCAACCAATCGTGCATGGACTTTGCCATGTTTAGATACATAATATTCAACGTCAGCAATAGTTTTTAAAACCTTTTGAACTCTTTCGTTCGGAATGGTTATAGTGCCACGGTTTGTGTCAATTGAATAACCCAAAAATACCAAAAGTTTCATAGGTGACCATTTAGATTTTTCATTTTTAGGAACAAATCCACTCTGAATTAAATCTTGTCTCACTTGATTGGACATAGTTTTGCAAGTTTCTTCGTCCGTATGAGTGCCTAAACCATCATCTAGGTACATTAAAACTTGTTTACCTTCACCCCTCCACTTTTTTATAAGTGGTCTTGTGATCTTAGTAAATATATAACATGCTGACGAAAGTCCAAACGGGAGAACCAAAAACTTATACCATTTTTCGGTGTTTTCATGCCTCCAGGAAAACCCTAAAAATTCTGTATGTGGCATAAAAATATTAACATGGTGATATGCCGACACAATATCAAACTGGAAACAAAAAGAATTGTTTGTGATAAACTGCATGGCTATGCGAACATCTTCAAATTTTACACTTGATTTCCAAAGATGTTTGTTAACATGACGGAGGTCTAAAATAAGGCGTTTTTTCCTACCGTCCGACGCTGAAACTGTAAGAGGATTTACAACACGAGGTTGAAATTCACATTCCTCAATCAAACCCCTTATAAGAAGATCATGTATAGCTTCGGTAACAAACTCGCTATGGATGATTGCCGATCGATTGTTTTTTAAGCATATAGAAGGAGGGGTACTGTAAAAAGGAATTTTGTAACCATTCAAAATAGTATCTAAAATATAATCATAACAACCAATATTTTTCCAAAAAGAATAGTGACTTTTAAGCCTGTCCTTCACAATAATATGTGCCTGTCCCTGTTCATACTCGTAGTAATCATTAGTGAGATTATCCGAGTCACTTATCGAAGATACTTTAGTTGTATTATTTTCAATTAAATAATCTATGCTACAATTATACTCATCTTTTATAAAGTCTGTACTATTTCGATTTTGGCTGGATAGGTCTGGGATTGAAGGGACACTGGCTTCTCCAGTGCTGGAACGATCCACAACCATAACATGCTCCTTGTCTATTTTGTCGTTGATATCCGCTCGTGCTGGGTTGATTTTGATACAAGGCTTGACCATTGTACCATGACTGGGGTTCACGAAAGGGCTGATTTTTTGTTTGGAAAGTATCAACAAATTGAGAAGGAGTACTGGGAGCAGAATAATTAGCCTTCTTAGAAGCAGACTTTTTTCCTTTTGCATTACGTTTACGTATCGCCCTACTCTCAGCTTTATTAATTTTGCTCTCATCGTCGGAGTTACTGGCCACTGGATTACTTTCATATTGCCTAACAGTCTCCCAACCCCCTTCACTACTATCGGCAATCTTAACAAGTTTATTTCGTCTTTTAATCTTGTCAATTACTTCAGTAATAGTTTCCCGTGCGTAGTTGGTCTTTGAATTATCAATGGCCCAAATAGCTTGTGTCAGGTCTTCTAAAAATTCAGTATTTAGTAGAAATTGAACTTTATTTCCCTCATATTTCCAAATATATTGAGATTCAGTTTTTAACTTTTTAACCTGGGAAGCAACTGCAACGGTAGACCCGTGAACTTCATGTTTTAATTCGGAAATGTCTTTCCTAAGTTTTTCGTTAAATTCACCCTGGGTTTTAACAGCTTTCATAACGTCTCTAAGAGACACCTCCTGTTCTGGGGTTTCCATCTCTTCAGGGTCCGACATTACAAAAAATTTACCAACTTACTTAAGAATTAAACTTTAGATAAATGTGTGTTGACGGTTCGGCGCTGTCGTGCTGAATGACCAAAACCCCCGTTTTGGCGGGAAAAATGACCGTGCGATAAGCACGACACCTACATACATCATGAACAAACAAGAGAAAATAATTTCACTCTTATTCACTACGTTCAAACGAAAGAAATTATATTAATGCAAAGTTAACACATGATGTTTATAAAAGGAAGAAATCTGACTTGCATATGTTTAAATACCTTATTGCGTTGAGATCATATAATAAAAACGTCGCCTACCAAATTTCTTAAATTAGAATTCTCGCTAATCCGAAACACACATTGGCTTGAGAATATAGACATGCTCAGAAGCAATTGGAAGCTGTTAACTACAATAACATACTGTCCTAATAAACAGTACAGGGAAACAGGGAGACTGCTTCAAATGGAATATGAAATGCCTATTGGACACACTTAGAAAACATCATATGATATGACGAAAATTTAGACACTGAAAAATAGAAAAGGTTTTTCTGCACCATGGAAGTTGTTATCAACAGTCGTTTCTATGTTTATTGGCGATTGCTTTTGTTGTAGTTCAGTGTTTCTATTGTTCCAATGTTTCAATCTTATAGTTGATGTGTTTCCCTCTGTTTTTGTTTGTTACCTGGATTTGTTTCTTTGCTAACTCGAATTATGACTATTGAACAGCGGTATACTACTGTTGCCTTTATTGGAATTACACCGGGACGACCACAAAAGACGGGTTTTACCATTAAAATCTGAAGGCGTGCTAATAGATGACAAAAAAAAAGAAGCAGAAATACTAAACAAGTTCTGTCTGTTTTTAAATAAAGGCAATAGTAGTATACCGCTGTTCAAAACTCGTAAATCTATGGACAAAAAACAAAATCGGGGTAACAAACTAATACTGAGGGAAACCGGAAGATAAAAAAAGACCATGTACCAACTCTTTCAAACAACTAACTATCTATATCAGAAATATATGTCACAAAAAAATGGTACAGAACATTTTTTTTTTAAAGTGGATCCACCAAAAGCTACAGAACAAGATGAAATCCCGGTACGCATTTTTAAACAATATGATTCAAACTGCACTCTCATTTCACCCAAGGAATACATAACATTAGCTGTATTTGACATAACCTTTCGAAATTTTGGGTCCTGAAAACTCTTCAATTCCGTACTTTATTAGGCTTTTTTTACTTCTTTTTTTCGAGCGCCAATGATAAGTCCTTTGACGACGAAAGTCTGGCGTACAAAGTTTAAACCTGGTATCTATGATGCCTTTTTAATACATCTTTTCAGATAGGGGAGGTGCTACTAGCCTGTCGACAGACAAATGTTATACCGAAACTCATAAATAGGTAGCCAATAATCACAGAGCTGTATCTCTAACTTGTATATACTGCAAACTTTTAGATCATATTGTAGTCAGTTACACCCTGAAACATCTGGATAATCATAATATTTTAGTGGACAATCAATATAGATTTAGAGTGAAAAGTATCTACGAAGCACAACTTAACATTAAATCACGAATTACTTAGCATTTTTAACAATGGCGCACACACAGATCCCTTCATATCATATTTTTCAGAGGCATTTGACAAGTTCATCACATTAAATTATTAAACTGGACAATTCTGACATAAGGGACATATATCTGAAAATGGATTTCAGGGTTCCTTACAACCAGACTGCAAAAGGTTGTACTTGATGAGTAGATAAACTTGATATTTTATATTTTGCGCGTTTCGTCTACTAAAAGTAAAGTACGAAGTTGAAGAGCATTGACGACCAAAAAATGCCAAATACAGCTAAGGTTATCTATTCCTGAGGGTGAAACGCCTTAATATTTCAAAATTCAAAGTTTTGTTAACAGTTGATTCATAATTATTAACATATATTAATTGATACATGTATCTAAAGTCAACATAGAAGTGTTGACTATTGGGCTGGTGATACCCTCGCGGAATTAAAACTCCACCAGCAGTGGTATCGACCCAGTGGTTGTAAATAAACTCATCATAGATATATAGTAAAATGCTTGTAACCATTAAATGCCCTATGGTTGTTAAAGGTAATTTACCAATTTTTTTTAGTTTTCATTAACGACTTTCCTGTCGCAGTTACATCATACACCCCACTTACTACAGAAACACACTCACTACCGTGTTCTTTCCTTTGTTGATATTTAAGGGGTCTCTCAATTACACTACAAAGCAGTTGGTTTAATTTATTTAACTACCCATTCTACCAGGCTAAGCAGATGACAAATTTTATTTTTGAATTTACGAATTCAATTTCATTCCTTGACCAAAAATCAGGTATAATTTGTTTACGATTGGTAAACATTCCATTTTATGTAATAAAATTCAAGCAGCACTTGCATGTTGTGTACATGTGATATGGGTTAAGTTCTTCCCATATTTTTATGATGGTTTGATGCTCAACCCCTAACGGGAGGGATTGTACTTGATTTTCATATGGTGATGCATAATTTTCAAATAGTTTAATTGAGGTCTGGGGCTGGCATGTCAGTAACTGCTAGTGGTAGTGTTAGTTTATGTATCATTGTGATTTTGCTTAGTTTCTTTTGTTACCTATTCTGACTTCGGACTAGTCTTCTTTTAAACTGAGTTTTACTGTGCGCATTTCTATGCGATTCTTTATTCTACATTGGCTAGAGGTATAACAGGAGGAATGAGATTTCACTAAACATGTTTAACCGTGACGATTTTTTGCACCTGTCCCAAGTCAGGAGCCTCTGGCCTATGTTATTCTTGGATGTTTTTTAATTTTAGTTGATTTATGTTTTGGAGATTAGAATGTCATCCATTTTCACTGAACTAGTACACATTTTTTTTAGTGGCCAGCTGAGGACCACATCCAGATGCGTGATTTTTCTGACAAAGTTGAAGACCCATTGGTGGCCTTCCTCTGTTGTCTCTGACATATTAACCAATTGCATTCTCAATTTTATGTATCCTAATGTCCCAATTTAACTAGACAAAGGATATTCAGGCTAGATGGTTTCTGCTAACATATAATCATGTGTTAAATCTGTCAAAGCAAGGATCATTGTAGCATTAAGCTTATGATGCATACATTTGCATTCAACTCATGTAGTGCCTATGAAAGATAGATATCTGCAGACATAACACCAGTGCCAAAGGGACAGTTTGTGAATAGAAGGGTGACAAAAAGCCATGTTATTAAATTGTTAACACCCACATATGTCTCGCCTGTATGTAACTTGTACATAACATGTAAATTATGCAAGAAAGTTCATAAACCATGACTGAAACTACAGAGCAAAATGTTTTAATGTGGAAATAAGTGTAGATGTCAGAACTTTCCAAATTTCTTTTTAATTTATTCACAAGTTTTGAACTTTAATATTTCCTAATGCATGTTAAGCAAGGCTGGTTAGCTTGCTTGCTGTCTTTCAATTGTCCTATCAAATTTAAATACACTAAATACCGATACAACTATGTGTATTTATACTGTTTGGAGATGGCAATAACAAAGCTTGAGCAAAAAAGTATACAAACAAAGCAGACAACCCAACCTAAGTTTTTTTCTACATACATTAGGAAATGAGCTCCAAGACTGAATGGTTTTGTTTTCTTGTTGAAGATTATAGACCTCTAATTATTTATGTAGTTTTGTTGATGTCTGGGATTGGTGTGTGCCTAACATCCCTTTTCATGAACTATGACATTTCCAATATTGTGCAACATAAGATCTCATTTGTATAGATATTAGCTGTTTATTATTCATTAAAGTAACAATGTACAAATACAAGTCTAGTTATGATTCCACAAATAACATTTTCTCAACAACACTCACATTGCATATACAAGTTCTGGTTTTGTTTACTCTATCTAAAATAAATAATAAAATAATATATGCACCTTGAAACCAATACTATGGTTTGAAGTGTTACAGTTTAAAACTTTTGCATGCTCAATTCTTTTAAGACTTGAGGATTCTTTATAAAAATTGTGAGCTTCTGAAATAAGATCGTTTTTAATAGCTTTTGTTTTCTTCAATTTTCTAGTGATCTTTCTGAGATATAATTTTTCATCTAAAGCTAATTGCTTAGCTTTTGATTTTCTTAGTGGAATAGAGTGAGAACATGATGATGTTATGAGATAACTTTATTGATGCTGCCTAGGATAAACAAATCTATAGTCTTTCAACTCCAAAGTTTCTCAGCTTCATCTCATCTTCCATGTTGCAGAGAAACTCGGCTTCGTTTTCAGGACTATAGATAATCTTTAGACTAAACATCTGGTAAGAAACCAGATTTACAGAATATTTAATGTCATCAGGCCACAATTTTACAAGAACTTACTGAATCTACACATGATTGGTGAACTAAAAACTTAAGAATTATGCTAAGTTTGGTTTAAACTTCCTTCTAAGACACATAGCTTGCATACTTTTGGCCTTTTGGTTTTTATTCACTATGTATTTGGATTGTGGCCATATGTTTGTAAGTGATGATTCATGTTTGTTGATTTATAAAAGTTTCATCAACTCTGTTCACATAAAGCTGCAGGTCTTTTGAAGAATATGCATACAAGCAGTATAAATAAATGAACAGTAAATAAGGTGGTAGAACACAAACTTTCAGTTACCATGAAAATCTGCTTCAAAACTTTGTAATTTACGGTTGAAACAAAGCAAATTCAAGAAATAAAATTACCCAATAAACCACGAGTCACTACCAATATCTAAATAAGATTATCCCAATATAAAAATGTTGACCTTACATAAACACATGTATCAAACAAACAAATAAACACTTTATCACACATGTGTGGCATATAATCTAAGAAATCAAATCAATACATAGAAAAAACAAATAAGACATAAAATAATATAAGTTCATAAAATAATCTTAAGCCTCCTAATAATTCCAACTTTTTCTATTTTCTAAAAGAAATCTTCCATTGAAGAAATCAAATATACATTCATTGATCTATCAAATTGTAATTAAACCTTATCTGAGATATTTATAAAAATTTATGTATTTGCTTAAGGTGATACCTAACACTACAGGGAGATAACTTGTAAAAATCAACTAAACGTTTTAATCACGTTGTATTGTTAAAGGAAGTATTATTAAAGCTTCTCAATGATCAAAATTAGTATTTGTCAAACTGCTATATAACCCATGAAATTTTTCTGTTTTTTTAATGGGTCAAAGTTAAAATTTTATGAAAATTGAACGAGCAAAATTCATTTTGTTCAAGGTGTTTGGTACCACCTTAAACAGAAATTTATAAAAATTTGTATGTCACCTGGAAGGAGCTGCCACATGAACTATACTAAATTCCATTTAAAATTATTTATTAGATATTGATCAGTTTCATTATAAGTGGATCTCCACTTGACATCTTGATCTATGGCAAAAAAATATCCCAATTCAAATAAAATATTCTATAGGAATTGAAGAGAGCATGTACTAAAGAGTTACAGAAAACCATTATATATGATATCTTTCAACATTATATTTGGAATGTTAATGGCACTGGTAAAAATATTAAATATTAACATTTTTTTCTATCTCATTTGATCGTTTTTAACAATTCACAATATTTCGATGTTCCCATATCATATTGGAAATGCAAAAATGAATCTACCTTTAAATTAGCCTGTAAAGCAATTTTTAATTAGACTGTGACTGTGAAATAAAGCATAAAAACTGTAACACTGATTATCTAAGTAATATTAACATGCATACTGGTTATGATTGTAGGAACATCTGGATTTCATTTACTTCTTCACAAAAATCACAAGTAATATATATATTAGGTGTTATCAAGCTCACATCAAAACATGTAATACTTAACATAAAAGTATCTGAAATTCTTATTTTGAGCTAGATTAAAAATGGCTCCTTATAACTTTTTAAGGGGCCATTTATGGGTAGCATGTATGTTAAGTAGAATAGCCATTAACAGCATAATACTTATCATTCTCCAAGATTAATCTCAAGCTTGTCAAAATTTACAAAATATAGTACTTTACCATTATAATTTGTTTAGAAAACAGATGAAAAACAATTGCTTTTCATACATCAATAGGTCCTAATGTTAAATAGTCTCAGAATGTTAACTTTGTGTTATTTAACCAATTTTAATATTCAGGCAGACAAAACCAATCATTCAGACCTCTAAACATATAACTAACATTCAATTATCAAGGGACATAACTCAATATATCTCTTGCATGTTTGTGTCATATATATATATATTCATACATCTATTCAAAGCTTCTGTGTAACATTGATTTTTTCAATTCTGAACACTTGAAACACCTCAACAAAACCACATATTACAATAGATCTAAACAGAACAGCAATCCAATAACAAATATTAATTTATTCATTTTTTTTGCCACCAAAAATTATCCTTTTACAGAAATTTGGGAACAATAAATAATCTACAAATTATTCAATTATAATTCTTGTTGCAATTACATAAAAAAGACTAATTTTAAAGCTGAAAAAAACATACAAAAAAGCTATTATGCTCCTGTATTACCTACCTTTAACCACATTCCTCAAATTTATAAATCTATCTTGACAATAAAAAATAGGCAACTCTAAGGGTTGGACCAGAAATAATCACAGGTGGCTCTTATATATTTTTTTTACCATTTTACTTATAATTCTTACAAAATTCTAAGGAAAATGCAACCACCCATATTTACTGAATTTGAGTGTCATCCAACCTAACCCAAAAAAATTTGGAACAACCCTTTAAGCTAAACTCATAAATTCATACCACATATCATTTATACAGATATGTAAGGAAATTTGTTCAATGGAAGAGCATTTCCCCTTTCTTAATGAACGGAAATTTCCATAGGACCTATAATCTAGTATTGCAGACTGATAAATGAACAATGAGTGGAATGAATGAAGTCACAATGATCATTGTATGTCCACTGTAATAGATACATCCTAGATCACTCACCATTTCAATATTTGTTTCAAATAATTTTGTTTTCAGAAGTGCCAGATTGTTTTCTACAAAACTTATTTATAAGTTAAAAAACTAAAAAACATAAATTTGATTTCAATAATTGAACAATATTAATCTCTCATCATATTTTGGCATCTATCCTATTAAAAACTGATTTGTAGAAAGTAACAATTTATATCAAAGTTTCCAGCTAATATATTTTGCATTCTTAGACACCAGTAATACAAAAATTTTACAATGATTTAAATAATAATCCCCATAAAGAATATCTAACACAACAAGTTTCTCTATCATCAACCATTGATTTTATTATAAACATGATAAAATGAATGTAAAGCTTTATTTTACAAATGAAAGATGTGATAATCTTGATGTTTTAACATCGTAAATAGTTGAATGATTTCCTCTTGATATCCTTTAATATCAAACTACTAATCTTGATCTTCATACTGATTGATAATTTTTTCATATACAAATGTACTAATCTTGATCTTCATAAATTGATAATTTTTTCATATTCTAATCTTGATCTTCATACAAATGATAATTTTTTTCCTAAACTAATCTTGAACTTCATCATTCTTTCCTGGCTTTTCGTTTCCTTGGTGATGTACGTCTGTTAGAATCTTCTGATTTTTCCTCTGTTTTTTCTTCCTCCTCTCCTTCATCATCCCCCTCTTCCTCTTGGCTGCTTTCCTGAGAAACAAAAATCATACAGAAAACTTAATTCTCACGTTTAATACATGAATCTACAGCACAGAGAATAATTTCATAGTTTCAGAAAAATTGTACAGAATCATTCACTAACACAAAACACACCCTCTTAACAAACTAAGTGGTTATCATTAGTTTCTATCTGCTATACTTCATTTTCTTTTATTGATTTTTGAATTAAATTGTATAACATTATATCATGCCTAGGAAATTTACATCTTATACAGTATGGGTTTTGTCCAGTATTTATTATTAACAGCTGTTGTTTGACATAAATGCCAAATAAAATAAATCAGTTAAATATGAAAAATACTGGCAAAATTTGACTCTCACTACTATTTAAAGATTATTGATGGTCTTTTTAATGAGAGGAAGTGTTTGAACTACAATTTCATTGAAGAGCTGAGCCCTGAGATGAGACATAATGTTTCTACAACTCCTAATTATATACATTTTTCAACATACCTCTTTTACGTCTAAATCAGACTTTTTAGTTTTCTTCGCCTGATTATCTCCCTTTGGTCCAACTTCCTCTTCTTTATTTTCAGCCTCTTTATCATCTGGTGAAGGCTCGTCAGTTTTCTTACGTTGTGCTTCTAATACCTCTGGCTGTAAAGTTCAATGAAAGTTAATGTTATGAAATGAGATAAGTCAAAACAAAAAACTGAAATAAAACTACATTTGACTTGTAAACAGATAAAGCTGACCCTTTCCCCGAGCACTATTGTTCAACCATGATAAAGTTTGAATACTAATTACACTGTGAATTTTCAACGTGGATTGTTTGTCAAAAATATGACAGTTGTTGTCCATTCATTTGATGTGTTTTGTCATTTGATTTTGCCATGTGATTAGGGACTTTCCAAATGAATTTTCCTCAGAGTTTAGTATTTTTATGATTTTACTTTATATTATTTTTTGCCATGGTGTTGCCTTTTTTTCTTCTACTTATGTTTTTTTCCGTCTTCTTCCTTTTCTATTCTTCTCTCCATCTTATAAAGAACTTTATTTAAGAAATCACTCATGTTATTGTTTAAATCAAATGTTTGTGTTATTATAAATTACATGTACTGTGGATTTTTTTATTTTTGAGGATTGAATAAAAGTTGCATTTTACTGGTGTTGCCAAAATTTGCATACAGGCCTGAATGATATTTAAGCTTTATATGTCAAACTTTCGAACTTGTAGTTCATCTGTACCTAAAAAATCCTTGAATAATCGGTACCCAATAAAAAATAATGAATCCACAGTATATAAAATTATTGATGAAGATAGGTATCCAAATTTAATTTGGTGTTTTTTACTAAGAATCTATAATATTTGTATAAAGAACTATTCTATAAATAAGACCAAGATTAGGTATAAAGTCATTAAAGTAATCAACATGCTGCCATACTACCAAGGCAGGTACAATAAAATATTAAATAATCTCCTTTACGTAAGTAAATGAACTTAGAATCATTCTTATATCTTCATCCCTTTCAAACCTTCTTTCTTTAATTTTACTTTGTGATGTTGAATTTGCAAAAAAATCATTAAAACTCAGAACTACATGTATTAGAATTTATTAACAACTAAAAACGTAAAATTTTCCCCATCATAGTCTTAAGAAAGGAACCATTTGACAATTAATTCAACATAACCCCTAGTGTTTCTCAGAAGATGTACACCTTCTTCCTCTGATCATTGACATATGCATTCTATTACATTTATTGCTTCAAAACTATTTCTTTCAGCACACTTAGCATCAGATATCAAACCTACTCCGGGCTGTTCCAAAAATAAATGTATGAGGGAAGGGGGAAGAAAGGTACTTTTTATTTGACCCCACCATGCATACATTTTAAATTGGATCTTTCATTTAAATGTTCAAGCAATCTTTCTTAAATAACCACCTCCCATAAAATTTTAATAAAAGCCCTTATTGCTTTATTGCATGAACCAGAGATAAAGGTAGCAAGCACACTGATTTATAAAGGAATTTTAAATGAGACTTAAGAGAATTTACAGCATAGAATAAGAACTGCACCTTGATTGGTCCACTTCTTGGACAGAGACAGATGGAGAGTAGTAAAACTGGAAGTAATAGAACAACAACATAAACAGCCCACAGCCATGGTCTATCGTCTGCTGCTCCTCGTATAGACGCCCAAAGACCCTTCTGTCAATGCAAATAACATTCAGATAAACACACATCATTGCATATATTTAATCAGACAGGTCACTTCAGAATTCAATTATAAACCATGAATTAATGGATTTCTTGTTAGGGCTATTTATACAAGTAAAAAAAAAGGGTCAAATATTTTCCAGTATTCATGGCTTATAACAGGAAATTCTGAAGTCCTTTGATTTCTAAACATATAAATATTCAACATGAAAACCCAGTTCTGACTTTTGAAATTTTGTTGATAAACTCCTAAAAGGATCAAATACATGGGAAAATGTCAAGGGTGGCAAACCAATCATTAGTTTCTAAGTCTGTCTGCATTTTCATGTTGACTAGAAAATTAGAGTACACACCAGAACTTTTAATACATCAATTTGACAACTGCATGTCAATTTGACTTCTCTTAAAAAAATCAAGATAAAAAGCATTTCTTTATTCTAATGGATGTTGCTGTAAATACCAAAATAAAGACATTTTTTTTGTAGCCTTTAATTATAATTTTTTAATATAAAAATCTAACTGCCAAAATAATGGTTCCCTTTTGTTGATAGGATAAATTTGGGCTGAATTTCCTTTTAATTTGTATTGTGATTGCTAGAAAATTTTGACAAGTTATCAAAGCACAAACAGTGTATTAAAAGTTACCCAGTGCGTACTCATATAAACAACATTCAATTCGTCCCTTACCTGCGATTTAGAAAAACAGCAATAGGCAATAATAAGGACAATGGGCAATACAACTAAGACTAGAAATACTGCCCAAAGCCAGGGTCGGTCTCTTGTGGCATCTAATATAGCATCAACTACACTTCTCTGAAATAGTCACACTTAATGTAGGCTTAGGAGAAGTTAGGCAGACAACCAATCTGCACTAAATAAAACATTGGTTGTTGAAACAATCGTAAAGCATGCCTTAATGTGTCTGAACCATGTCAAGAATTGTAATGGACAATTTCCAAAGTATTTATAGATTCATAATTTTGTTTATCACATTTTTTCTCATGTTTCTGGCTACACAGCTACTTTTGCATAGGTACTATTTCTGTACTAAAAAAATGCAGTACTGGAAATTTACTTTTAATATGTAGTACTATTTCTTTACTCTTAAACTATTGTAATATTTAGGTACTTGTAATTTACAGTACTTGATTTGTACTAAATATTTTGGTACAGAAATAATACAATATTCCATGTTTGAAAATCATAACTCTAAGAGATTTGAAATAGAAAAACTTTCAAAATGCTGAAAATGTAACGGTAGTAACCAAAAATCTGTAGTACCTAAATTTCAAGTACAAATAAAGTACTGTTAACAACAGGTACCTAAATATTACAAGAATTTTAGAGTAACAAAATAGTACTGAATTTTAAAAGTAGATTTCCAGTACTATAAATTTTTAGTACAGAAATAGTACCTATGCAAAAGTAGCTGTGTAATATTGCATGAACAGAGAAAATTAAGCAATAATCAATCAAATCATGTTGTTTATGTTCCGGACCATATGAGTTTTGGACCATACGCGTATGGTCATGACCATATGCGTATTCTCATATGGTCCGACCATACGCGTATGGTCCGACCGTTCACGTATGGTTGGCCATTCTGATGTCTACGGTGTTTTCAATAAGCTCTAGGTCTCAAATAACGTAAAATGACTGTACTACACCATATTCACAATACAACTTAACTAAACTAGGTTACTTTCTAGTGATTTCTTGTGTAACAGTTCATTAAGAAATTTTTGGAGTTTAATTATTTTAGTCGACATAAATAACAAATCGGTAATGACCGACCATCGGTAATTACCATAGGTATAAAATGTGTTTACTATAAATTTGACAATTAAGTAAAATTAACTATGTGAAACTTCTTATTTTTATTTAGCTTATCTTTTGATCATCATTTAATAATAAAATTACCTATATTATAGCGTCTTTTAAGTGAACGGTCATATCATATGAAGAGTTTAGAAGTATTAAAAGTAAACTGTAACAGAGTGTTAATTACCCCGACCATACGCGTATGGTCCAATATACCCATATGGTCATGACCATACGCGTATGGTCCGGAACATTTATAAATGTATGTTGTTTCTTGAATTATGACATTTCTACAGATTGCTTTGTATAAAGATTGTCAACTAATGTTTTATGTATCAAATTAAGGAAATATTGGAAACAAATAAAACAGGTTTGTTATTGATTGTGTTAAAATATGTAATAAACAGATTATACCATTTTTAAAAGTCTCCAACAGATTATAGTTAACGGCTATGGTTACAGTTACATTCTTTTTTTTAATCAGCTAGCCATGGACATACGATACAGTAGCAAGGGTTCATAATAGACATCAAAATTTAAATAACAGGACTTTGTTAACAATAGGTATCCTTAATTTACAGTACATATACTGACTGAATTACATACAATGCATAAAGTCAAAGCAATGCAAAGGAAAATGATGTTCAAGTTAAATAAGGATAAGTTACTTCCCTTATCAATTATCAATCAATGACAGTAATTGGTATAAGGTTGAGATGTATTTACGGAATTTTTTTTAATTTCTTGTTATATTTTATTTTCTTAAATTTGGAAAACGATTGAAATGATATGAATTTTTTTTAATCTATAAATGCCAAAATCAAGCAAAATATCTCAAAACATAAGTCAAGCAGGCATTTTTTAAAAGTGGATATAAAATTTTGACTTTGTGGTGACCAATTTTAAGTATAATCTGTATCGTATGCCTTTCAATGTAACAAAATCGATTTCGATAATGTAAGAGTTAAAAGGTTTGGCAAGTAATTTACCCCTCCAGAGACGACTTTCTCTTGTGCAGATTTAATCTCCCAGGTCTGTGCTGTGTAGGAGCTGGAGACGGCTTTGTCATCTGTGATCAGGAAATTATCAAACACAATATCATCTGTCATCGACCATAACTCTAATCCTAAAGCATGCTGGAAAATAAATAATTACATGTTAGGTTACTATGAAATTAAATGTATTAATCTATTTTTTAAAGGTCAAAATATGTGTCTTAGGTTGAGATCAGTTTAATGTTCTTGTTTTTTACATTGATATTTCCTTTACGTGTTAACTAGAATAAAATACTTTCGGGCAAAAGAAAGTTTGTCTTATAATTGAAACACAATTTTTCTTTCCTTTCCATTTTCCAAGAGCTGCCTCCCATCTAGGAAAAAATTTAATATTTGTCTCAACAATGACTGGATTTAGCAAGTAATAATTAACAAAATCTGACCCTAAAAATATGCTGCATTAAACATCTTTACAGTACTCTATTGCAGAACTCTGGCAAGGCTTATAACTGTCCTGAATAAGTATGTAAATAATTAATAGGATTCTTTTAAAACAAAAACAATGTTTTCCCATATTAAACATCTATTCACAGCATTGGTAACTGTGATTGAAGCATACCAAAATCAACCAATACTTACAATAGGGGTCATTTTATAAGGTTCTGAATCCTCAAAGAAGTCAGGATTGGTGATCTTTCTTGGAGCCCATATTCCCTGAAATAAAATAGTACATGCTAATGATGAATCTTATATCCCACATTCTAGTTCACTCAGTTAGAATGATTTGAAAAGTTTCTGACGTACAGACAACACATTGAAATGTCAAACTGTAAATATGATTAATGGAGATTATGTTTTCCCCTTCAATGAGACAGCAACCTATACATACACAACAGAAGTTTGATTGACATTCTGGGGTAGATAAAGACAGATAATTTATCTGGAGCTGACTGTGATGTGCTTAGTACTTCAAGAATCCAGGAGTACATTGAGCATACTCAGTTTTGAATGAAGATGTTCTTCCCTATAAATAATTTAGATTTGACCATAGATATAAAGGTGGTTGTAAGTGATACCTGTTCTTGATATCAGAAGCAATTATCTAGATGTAGTAGTATATATTAAAGTTATACATGTAATTATTTCTCTACGTAATAGTTTTAAAGATAAACATGTAATCCACTTCAATCATCATTGTTATTTTGAAATGCCAAATGAACTTAACAATCCATGTCTGAAACAGCCTAAATGTTCCGACTTACAAATCTGGTCTAAACCTATATCATAACCACACTACAAACCTTATAATCCGGGTTGTCAATCATTGCTGGCCTCCATTTTCCTTTATATTTGGGGTTTTTAACTTGTGGTCTCTCCCATTTGCCACAACCTACAGCATCTTTACATTTTGTATTATCTACAAAAATAACAAATGAAATCTAGTTTCAACAGTTCCTTCCTAGACGGTGTGTTCTATCAAAAGTAACACAAAATACTTCTTTTTCTCAATTGATTGATATTGTTAATACACAGTTGGATCTGACATAAAGTCTGTCAGGCTTGGGGTAATTGTAATAGTAATTATTTATCTGACATCAAGTCTACAGGTACAAGATAAAATAGTACTGTAAGAGGAAGGGTTTAGTTTTTTCATTTTAATGCTACCAAATCTTTGCATCTCAGATAATACAAAATTGTTGGTTATCATAATTTCCTAGGTTATAACATTTCAGATGACCAACTTTCTGTTTTCGCTAATTTTCATTTAAAGTATGAACAAGTATATAATGAAATGTTAACTTAAGGCAATTGTATAGAACAAACAGAATCTGCACCGAGACAATCCTAATCTATACTGACCTATTTGTGGAGGCTCCCATTCACCGTCCATATCTTCATCCCTGGAAATACAAATTGTTTATAATATATATTTAAGGTAAGGTTTGCGTACACAGGGAGATAACTCGAATTCAAATAATTGAAAAAAGGAGGGATCCGCCATTTTGAATTGCTTTGATTAACCAATGTTCGATAACTACAATATTATCGAAAATAAAACAACACCTACCTCAAAATCGCCGTTTTGATGTAATTTTATCAAAATTTGAATCGTACAAGTAACGTTATGACCTTCAGTTTGTTAGTTTTCATTTATATGACGTCACGTTAAGCCCGTCTTTGTGCAAAAACCATTCATAAAGTTTCGCGGAATTTTATTTTATTTCATTTCATAAATGTACATTTTCATGCCCCCGCCGTAGCAAGGGGGTATTGAGTTTTATCCTTGTCTGTTTGTACGTCCATCCGAATGTACGTCCGTTTTTACAAAATTGGTTTCCGTTCTCTAACTTTAGTTTGCCTCAACCAATTGATATATAAAACTTATGCATAATGCTTTTTACCACAAAAACACAGAATAAATTTGAATTTTGATGTCGTCACTTTTACAGTTCTAGATTTATGAGGGGTCGGACAGGGTACACATTTCTCCTTTCTCCTGTCCCTTTTCTCTTGTCACCCGCCGTAAAACCTTTAACCCTTAGACTGCTGCATTCATTTCTATTGTACTTTTGTGTATTGCTGAATAAAATTTTAATCACTGATGAAATAAACATGTTCACTTACAACTGCTGTATCTTTGTAAATATTGAATATTCATCAATAAAAGTTATATAAAAAAGTATTGTTAGATTCTGTATTTTTTATTTATTTTATTTTTGTGTGAGTCTCTGGTCATTTTTTACCTGTACAGGTGCAAATAGAGGTAAACAAAGGTAAAATTATTTTTTTCATGTTTTATTAACGAATCCATCAATGTAAAAGTATCCATGACTTCAGAATTGAACCAATATATAAAAATCTCTTTTAAGAACTAGTTCCATTGTGATTATCCAAAAAAAAAAGTTTCTTCTAGAACCAACAGCCTTTTTGATGCAAATATTTTCCGGTATTTTCCTCCAACTATCACTGCGCCGACTTTTACTTCCATGTACAAATATATTTATACGACAAGTTCATTGTTATAGCTTTCATCAATAAATAATCTTGACAAACTTAAAGTTCGGATCTATAGATGTCAGTCAATATTGATTCACATTTGAAAGGCGAAATGATAAACATCGCAAATCGTGTTTCATGTCATCCATTTTGGACAAGGTCTGGGAATCCCGGTGGTTCTCGCTTTAAAAGTCTTCTGTTCGCAGATTTGATAGAATATTTCTATTTCCATCTATTATATCTTCTGTTCTCGTCCAAATCCTTTTTATCGGCCGCCGCTGTTAAATCGTTATCATTGAAATACTTCTGAACGTGTTGGCCATTTCTCCAAATAATATCCGCCATTTTGTCATATTTTTCATCAAAAAATTTCACTTTCGGTTTTATCGCTTATACCTGATTTAAAGTCAAGAGACACTCGAAAGAACGCAGATTTTTAACCAATCAGAATCCATACAAGTCGAAACTGCCGCAATCTCATGAATATTGACTCCGCCCATTCCATGGTAACTGTGTAAACAAACGAGTTACGGAAAACGACTATAGTCGCGCGTAGCAGTAGCGGACTGCTTTTTCTGAACGACAATAGTCGCGCGTAGCAGTCTAAGGGTTAAAAAAACTAATGTATGGGAAGCTCATTTCAACAGAAATCGATCTAATATCTTGTGTTTTGATGGCTTGTCCCCGTCCTGTCCTTTCACAAGATAGAAGTGTTGTTTATTCTGCTTCAAGAACCCCGATAATTTTTTCACTGACTGTTAAGCTGTCTCTTTCATTGAATTTGTAAGTCTGATGCATGCCGTTTCTGATTTTTTATAAAGTATAAATACAAATTATAGAAACGCAGGATTGAGTGAAAAACGGCACATTTTTTGTGACACTTTTAGTCAATTTCGTTTAAAATGGTTGGAATTTACATAATCATAAATGCGCCACTGATGACGTGTTTTACTTAAAGAGGATGCATATATATATTCTCAGATATTTTTATTGCATAATTTTCACGAATGACAGAATGTTGACATGGTCTTTCAAATGTACAGTTTGCAAGGTTTATCCGCAAATACACACACAACCCACACCTTTACATCATTCGAAATATATGTTATTTTATTAATCACTTTTACAACTGACGGAATGTTTCTAATCGTAATTTTTTTTATGGATGCATTAAAAATGTGTCTTTCAGACACAACTATTGTATTGTGTCGTCCTGAACATACCTGAAGTATTTGCCACCGGACATTTTACAACCCCTAATCAAACAAACTTCTATGCATATCAGTCAACTTTGAATTAATTTATCTAAAAACAAGGATGGTAACATTTGTCTCTACACATGCACGGACTCACTAAAATTGTTAGTTTTTAGTTTTTCTTCGTATATATATAAGAGATCATAATGAAGTAGTGACGACGCTCGGAGTATTTTTATGAGGTCGTTTTCTGAATTTTTCGTTTCTGTTCTCTACCTTTAGTTTGCTTCAACCAAATGTTATAAAATTTATACGTAATGCTTTATAATGGTTTATATTTATGCAAGAGGGGGCATCATCAATGTCCCATGGACACATTCCTTCAAACTCAGAGTCTTGTACATGTATAAGTACACAAGTATGACCAAATTTAAACACCTCCCCTTCTGACTGATAGTTGTGGGCATAAAAGTTAAGGGACGACATCAAAAGTTCAATGTAGGATAAAAAAAAAAAAAACTTAATTCACATAGTTTGTTCACTGACCCCCTCCCCCTTCTTAACTTAATTTGGGAAAAAATTGATTGACCAATATGGATATATGTAAAATCGATGTCAAATTAATAAAAACTTGCAGCAACTTTTATCCCCCCCCCCCCCAAATCTCTTTGAATTAAGTTTTTTATCCTACATTGATCTTTTGATGTCATCCCTAAGTTAATCACTGTTTTCTCTCATTGACTATGGTCAGTCCAAAAGTGTTACAAGACAAAATGATTCTTTGTAAAAAGATGCTATTAAAGGTGACTCTCTTCTTTGGAGATCAACAAACAAAATATTTTTTATTCAAAATAAGATGAACACATAACGCCCATTTCCGTAAAAACGAGTTCGGAGACATACCAATTTTATTAGCTCATTATAATGCAAATAGTTAAATCCTAACGTTCACAGTTTTTTACAAAAACGGTGGACCCGGAAAAAGGATATTTTTGGCTTTTTGTTGCCATGGCAACGGGTTTTTTTTTAACCCAAAAATTAAAAAATCTTGTTTTTAGGAACTTTTTACGATTTTTTTAATTAAAATTTATTATTAATGAATGGACCACAATTATTTTTACATGTTTTGCTCAGTTTTATTTTTTTATAGTCACTCGCATACATTATTATTTCAGAAGAATTCAAATACAATTTTCCCTAAAAATCGTCAAAAATCGGAATTTTGAGCTTTTCACATGAAAAAACTGGACGGGCGATGTTTGATTTTTTTCAATAAATGATTGGGTACTCCTCCCTGAACTAAATGATGTATCATATTGGTGTAATATCACTAAGAAAAAAATCCAGGTTTCATGCAAACCTTACCTTAATATTATAAACAAGAATGTGTCCCCAGTACACGAATGCCCCACTCGCACTATCATTTTCTATGTTCAGTGGACCGTGAAATTGGGGTAAACCCTCTAATTTGGCATTAAAATTAAAAAGATCATATCATAGGGAACATGTATACTAAGTTTGAAGTCGATTGGACTTCAACTTCATCAAAAACTACCTTGACCAAAAACTTTAACCTGAAGCGGGACCGACGGACGGACGGACGAACGGACGGACGAACGGACGGACGAATGGACGAACGGACGCACAGACCATGTGCTATTATACTACAAAAACAGAAATGGAAGAGAATAAACTAACATCATCTATAGAAACAAATACTTCAGGACAACAAATGGCCTTTACTGAGTTTTGGTCATATTGTGTATAGTTAATGATACTGAATCTTCTTTATATAATCTAGTTTGTGGTGCTTTTCAAAGGTAAAGGTGGTAAAAAAACAATACAGGGAGATAACTGTATAAATCAGCAGAACCTTTTTAAAATACTAACCAATCCTCAGGTTTTTCAGCATCAGGATCAGGTATAAGTTCTGGTTCATCCTCTAACCATCCATCAGGCATTGTAGCTGCCTCATCAATAATGTATTCTGGTTCACTCTCATCCCTGTACAAATTACAACCAAGTATATAGTTTTTTCCTTTGAATTGTTTTGCATTTGTCATGTCAGGGCCTTTTTAGCTAACTATACTGTATGGGTTTTGCTCATTGTTGAAGGCTGTACAGTGACCTGTAGTTGTTAATTTCTTTGTCATACATTCTCTTGTGGAGGATGCTCTCATTGGCAATCATACCACATCTTTTTTTTTATATTTTAAAGTTTGGTTTTTATTCAGTTGTGTTTTCATATATACAACATCTGATAAACAAATTTAATAATACTTTTAGATATTTGGATGATATTTTGGCTCTCAATAATGACGACTTCAGTATGTATATTAATGAAATTTATCCTGTTGAACTTACTTTAAATAAAGCTAATACTAACAATGACCACTGCCCTTTTCTCGATCTTGATATCTATATCACTAATGGAAAGCTGAATACTAAAATTTATGATAAAAGGGATGATTTTTCATTTCCTATCGTTAATTATCCATTTTTAGATGGTGACGTTCCCTTGTCACCATCTTACAGTGTTTATATATCTCAACTTGTACGATTCGCTCGTGTATGTAACAATGTTTTAGATTTTAACGAGAGAAATTTATGTATTACTGAAAAATTATTACACCAGGGTTTTCGATATCACAAACTAGTCAAAACATTTACTAAATTTTATCATCGGTATAAAGACATTATTCGTAAATATAGCTCAACATGCAGACTTTTAATACGTTCAGGTATTTCACATCCAATTTTTTATGGTAATATTCTTTATAAAGCACAAAGGTGTCAGTATTCACCTCAGAAACTTACAAAACCTTTGAATAGACTTATTAAGAAGGGATATAATTACGATACTGTTGTCAAGTCATTAAAGATTGCATATTTTGGCGTTAATATTGAGTCATTGATAAGGTCTTTGCATCGGAACTAAACACATTTATTCTAAAAACAGTTGTTGGCATGACACGGGTTATGTTCTTCTCATATATGTTATGATGGTATGATACTAAACCCCTAACGGGAAGGATTGTGCCTGATGTTCATATGATGAAATCATAATCTTTCAGTCAGTTTAGTTGAAGTCTGGAGCTGGCATGTCAGTTAACTGCTAGTGATCTGTTGTTATTTATGTATTATTGTCATTTTGTTTATTTTCTTTGGTTACATCTTCTGACATCAGACTCGGATTTCTCTTGAACTGAATTTTAATGTGCGTATTGTTATGCGTTTACTTTACTACATTGGTTAGAGGTATAGGGGGAGGGTTGAGATCTCACAAACATGTTTAACCCCGTCGCACTTTTGCGCCTGTCCCAAGTCAGGAGCCTCTGGCCTTTGTTAGTCTTGTATTATTTTAATTTTAGTTTCTTGTGTTCAATTTGGAAATTAGTATGGCGTTCATTATCACTGGACTAGTATATATTTGTTTAGGGGCCAGCTGAAGGACGCCTCCGGGTGCGGGAATTTCTCGCTACATTGAAGACCTGTTGGTGACCCTCTGCTGTTGTTTTTTATTTGGGCGGGTTGTTGTCTCTTTGACACATTCCCCATTTCCATTCTCAATTTTATGTAACTGTCATCTACATTTTTTGTTGTTGGATTGCTACCTCAATGTTGTTTACCACAAATTCACTTTGATATAGGATTTTTCAAACAACCGTTTATATTTCATGCATAACTGTTAATTTCATAAGGTTCTTTATTCATTAGGTTGTATGTCAGAAAATTCATGATTTGTTTTGTAATCATGTCAATCTGCTATATGCATGAACATTAAAATCAATATTGAAGGGTGACAATTTTTCTACTTTTCACATGTGAGAATTTCCTCACTTTTATAGAAAAAAAAATGACTCACCAATCTTCTGGTTTAACTGCATCTGGATCAGGAATCCTATCAAGTAAAGATTCAACAGTCATTAAACATTGACATGACATTAAACATCGACATATATTCAGGAAATACCAAACACCAGTTTACTCTTATGTCAAAAATTGTGTCACAGTGATCATATTTTGAGTCTATTACATTTAGAACCATAACAAGAATGTGTCCAAAGTACACGGATGCCCCACTCCTACTATCATTTTCCATATTCAATGGACCGTGAATTGGATAAAAAATATAATTAGGCATTAAATTAGAAATAATATCATAGGGAACATTTGTTACTAATTTTCAAGTTGATTGGACTTCAACTTCATCAAAAACTACCTTGACCAAAATTTAACCTGAAACATGCACTTTCATTTCTATGTTCAGTGGACCGTGAAATTGGGGTCAAAAGTTTAATTTGGCTTTAAAATTAGAAAGATCATATCATAAGGAACATGTGTACTAAGTTTCAAGTTGATTGACTTCAACTTCATCAAAACTACCTTGACCAAAAACTTTAACCTGAAGCGGACAGACGGACGGACGAACGACGAACAGACGAACGAACGACAGACGGACGAACGAACGAACGGACAGACCAGAAAACATAATGCCCCTCTACTATCGTAGGTGGCATAAAAATTAGGCAGATAACAGGAACTTCAAGTCATTTAATATAGAGTCAAACACCTTGTCATTATTAAAGGTTCCTATTCACAACCTCAATGTTGACAGGCTAGTGTTCATCTTATTAATTTAAACTACTTCGACTACTTTGAGGCCCAAAAATATATGCTTTAAAGCATGGCATTACAACAGAAAGAAGGTAAATGTTGTGAGAAACAAATTCCTGTAACAGGATGCCCTACAAGTTAGACTTGGAACTTACTTTTCTCTCTCGTCCCAGTCATCAGATTTCTTATCATTAGGATCATCTATTTCCTTGGGTGGATTCACAGGGGGACTGAAATATAATAAATCATTATTAGCAAGGAAAAATAGAAGGTTCAGCAAATCCCCACTTTAAATAGACCCTTTAATCTTATCTTTAGGAATGATGTATCTAGTACCTTCACAAGTTTATTTTAGAATTTTGTAAGAATAAGAAGTGAAATGAAAAATTTATAAATAAAGTATCCCCTTCCCCCCATAAACTTTAAAACCTTGAACAGCCGTTAAACATTCAAACCAGAATACAGAGGCAATAATTTCTGAGCCGAAAATTACATGTAACTATTTGACAACAGAAAACGAGTTATATATTCTACGATGTCTGTTATAATACCTCATATCTTCTAATAAGCTTCCTTCATTAACTAAGGTATTATCCACAAATATCTCAAAACTGTTGTCAGGATTAACAACTGAAAGTAAACATAATTGACATGTATGTGAAAAACGTGGTTAAATCTGTTTATTATTTTTGGTTATAAATAAGAATAAAAAGGATTATATATTTTTTTTGTTATTTGTATTAATATAAAACTTAATTTACAGGGTTTTTTCTGGCATGTGCTCTTGTACTCACCAACATCAGTAAGGCACTTACAAAATTAATTTAACCCTACCCTGTCCAAAATAAACAAAAGACCAATCTTTGAAGGCTGACAAATGAACAAAAAAGACCAATCTTTGAAGGCTGACAAATAAACAAAAGACCAATATTTGAAGGCTGAAAAATATTTCATTATGCAAGTGATTGTTTGAAGAGTGCAAAAATAGTGAAATTTAAAGTTTTTACAAAATTTAAACTAGCATCTGCATAAAGAGAGAGATATCCATATAGTATACTGACCTAGTTTGTATAAATGTGTCTTCTTGTCTGTAAAATAGCTATCAAGGTTGGCTGTAGGCTTCTTAGCATGTTTCTCCTAAAACCAAGGATGAAAAGGATATGTTTAAATTAAAAGACAATAACAAGTTTTATAGTTCTCCTTTAAATACCAATTTCAGGACATAAAATTCAAAGTGTTGTCAGTTTAAAACATCAGAGATATTCAGTAGTGTTTCTCTTACATTTTTTAGAAGATATGTAGGCAAACTTATTCCTTGTTTGTCAATTATCTGCAAAAAGATGTTTTCTCTCTATATGACATCATCAGATATTGTGGCCTTTTTTTAATGATGTTAAAATAGGAAATTCAGAGGAGAGCATAAATATTTGAAATAATAATTGAAGAACTGATATCAAATAAACCACACAGTGATTTATAAAATAATCAACTGGTCAAGAAAGTATATTTCGGCTAAGAATAAAGAAATTATAATAAACTTACCTCAAATTCTCCTGTTTTAGGATTTTTGTGTCTGAATATAAAATGTAACTGGAAAAAATAAAAATAAAATTGAGAATGTTGTCAACTAAACAAAATATATAAGCAACTTAGAATGCTATATCTAATGAATATTACAAGTATATGACATTATTATTGTTTTACACCCTAATTTATACATTGATGTTTTTTATAGAGTTCATAATTAAGACATTATCCATGATAAACTTATTTGTTTGTTAGAGGGTGTAAAGATTGATATTTTTTCTGAGAGATCACTCTAAGATCAGTGTACTTTTTGTGTCTTTTGCCTTAAGTAATTTCTTTTCGTGCTAAGTTAAGTGTTGATCTGAGGAGTAAAGACCTTTACTATTTATTTTTTATCATGTTTAACCTGGTCATAATCTTTATATGACTGCCCCAACCCAATCCAGGATTCTTGGGTATCTCTCTGCCATAGTTGTTTTTCATTCATTGTTGTAGTATGAATCCATTTACTGGCTTTTTTCTAATAATTGTTTAACATCTTACAATCCTGGTTCTTTTATAGCTTATTATTTGGTATGGATTTTGCATTGTAAATCGTAATGGATAGTTGTCCAATTGACAATCATAGCACATCTGGTTATCTTTATAGAGCACATTTCAACTAATCAGTACACCTAACCACATATCAAAACATGACAGAAAGATTTAAACCCAATCAATTTCTTTCATCCTAGAAAAGGTTTAGTCAATAAGTGTAGCAAAAATTGTTCCTACTTTACAATATTAACAGGAGTTATCTCTCTTTGTATATGTCACTTTTAAAAAACAACTTACCTTGTGGTCCATACCACATTTATCTGGACCAAACATTATAGTGTAAGGTGTCTTATCTTGGAATTGTTTCTACAATAAATAAAAATAATGATAAATAACAATAATATTTATTCAAGTAAAGGCAATACATACATATATATACATAATAAGTTGCAGAAACTTAGCTAAATACAATCTAACAACTTACAACAACCCATTTTCATTTTAAAATAAGTAATAGAATTTCAGTAACAATAGCTTCTGCTCCCTGTTTTTGATTAAGATTTTTCTGAAAGCTGTAGAATTTTATTCTTTTTACATTGAAAAGTTAGTCCTGAACTTTGTGTATATAAAAGAACAATGCGAAGATATCATTTCTATAAGAATCTAAGACTACTGATTAAGTATATATACTTCCTTGTTGACTCACCAACTCCAGCTGTTTATCCATAGACAGAAGTTTAACATAAGCACCACCACATTCTAATCCATTCTGAAACTTTACTTCATATCTGGCAAAGAAAGAATCCATAAAATTATAAAAATAGAAATTAGAAATCCTTACATGAATTTTTAAAACATCCTTTTAATGTTAAAAATGTATGAGACAAGGAAGACAGAGATTTAAAGACAATTTCATAAAGATACACATAATCCCTAAACCATTTATTTTTACTAAGGGCAGAGTTCTCAAAATCTTTCTGGTGGTCCTTGAAGAAATCTGCTGGTACACACTATTATTTCTATTACAAAATACCAATATAGTGGCAAAAATTCAGACCACCACTTTTCAAGAACTCTGACTATGGGTGAGGGCTATTCCAGAAAAAAATGTATGGGGGGGGTTGGAAGGCACATTATATTAATAATACATGGGTGATGGGTATCAGAGCAACTTTTCACACTATAATGCATTATAAGTCTCAATAACAATTGTCTGGGTGGCGGGTGCTGACAAAAAGTGCCTTCCAACCCCCCCATACAAGTTTTTCTGGAATAGCCCTGAGTTATTGTTTTCTTAAATAGAAATACAATTCACACCATATGTTAGAAATGTATGTTATAAATCAGAGTGTCACGCTTGCTGAAGACAAGCAAACCATTATAATGCTTCCTCTGCAACTTAATATTACACCTGATTTAATAACTATACTTACTGGACTACAAATGGTTTTCCATCAAATCTGAATGGTTTGTTTAACTTTGATGAGATGGCATGGTGTTTAGCTTTAGACTGAAAAAAAAATTATACAAATCATTACAAACAAGTGAAACTGTGAGCTTCTGCTCACTGATGATACCCCCGTCCAAATGTGTTCGGTAAACAGGAAGTTGTCGAGTGATGAATCTGAAAACGCATCACACGGTATAGCTGACTTATATCAAGCCTGAAACCAAATTTCAGAAATCCTGGTAGTGTAGTTCCTGAGAAAAATGTGATGAAAAATATTCATGGGACGGACGAAAAATTTTCAACTTGGCTATCAGGTGTAAAAATGATACAAGTGTTCGGTAAACAGGAAGTTGTCGAGTGATGAATCTGAAAACGCATCACACAGTATAGCTGACTTATATCAAGCCTGAAACCAAATTTCAGAAATCCTGGTAGTGTAGTTCCTGAGAAAAATGTGACGAAAAATATTCATGGGACGGACGGACTGACAGACTGATGGACTGACGGAAGGACAGACAGAGGTAAAACAGTATACCCCCCTTTTTTCAAAGCGGGGGTATAATTATAAAATGTTTCTAATTAGGTGAATTTCATTCGTTCAAGTATTGTTGAATTAGACAATAAACAAACTTTGTTCTGTTGTCAGCATCACAGTGGAGGGAAAGTGTCTGTCCTCTCATCAAAAAATAATTAAGTCCAACTCCAGATGATTCCACTTTCAAGAATTCCAGTGAATAAAACAGATCAATCCTGAATTTTTAAAATAAAAGGTCCTTCTGCCCCTCTATTAATATTACTTCAATGTTAATTTACAAGAGCAAATAATATTTACTAAAAAAAAAACCACATAATTGAAAACTCTGTTTACAAAAGTAAATATTTTTTTAGTTATTCTGTCATTTAAATGTATCTGTGGTCTCTGACTCTCTTATTAATCACCTCAAATTGAAAGACAATACCAAATTAATGCAGGTAAAATGTAGTTGGTAACCTCTACATTATTTATAAGTATATTGAAAGAGTCACAGGATACTAAATACTACAAACCTTATTTATAAGTATATTGAAAGAGTCACAGGATACTAAATACTACAAACCTTTAACACTAAGCCATGATCACCTTTCAGAGCACTGTCTTTCGGTTCTTCCACGGACCATTTTCCTAAAAGTAGACAAAGTCAAGTAATTAAAATATGTAGATGCAGTATGACGTTTAACAAGTTTTTCTTTTGCTATTTAAACCATGTAAATTGTATAAACTTGATTGATTTACAGCTGTGTAATGGTCAACAGCTAATTCAGTATGATTACATGTTAATGTCCTATCAATATATACTACTTTGTATTTCTGATGGACCAACCCACAAGAGTAACAACAGGTTATCCAAATATCTTAGCAAGGAATGCAAAAAATTTTAACTAAAAAAAAAAAACTATTAAATAGTTTTGGTGACAAAGAAGCAAAAATGGAATCAAAATTTTATATAATGATGATTTGACCATTAGTTTTATTATAAATCGTCACCACATCACTCACCATCATATTTGGCAATAGTTTCTTCAGCACCATCTTTCTTAGTCTGTGACTTGGTCCATCTGTGGAATGTAAAAATTCAAATTTTATTCAGTTGTAATTTCAACAACAACCAGATGCTCCGCAGGGCGTAGCTTTATACGACCGCAGAGGTTGAACCCTGAACGGTTGGGGCAAGTATGGACACAACATTCAAGCTGGATTCAGCTCTAAATTTGGATTGTGATTAAATAGTTGACACAGCATAGGTTTCTGACACGGAATGAATGTGTTCTAATGAACTTAAAATTTTTATTTTCTCTTAGAGCAATTCACTATGCTGTTGAATATTAATCCTCTCAAAAAAATGTTTGAAGAAATTTTCTTTTTATTTATGAAATTTCAAATGAGAAAAATTGAACTCAATTTTTTTAATCACATCCCCCTTTCCCTTATTCCAAAACTAATCTCAATTAAAATTTCTAATGGAGTTTGCAACAATAACTACTCATTTAAATACGTCATAAAATATTAAGATGTAAAAAAACTGCTTGTTATCACTGAATGGTAAAGATTATTTTAATTTATCAGTTGGTAGTAAAAAGTGAATATACATTGTATATTGTATATAACAAAGATTTAAGTTGATTCTGAACAAAGAAAGATAACTCCAATTAAAAAAAAAATCTTGCTAGTGCACAATATTGTACATTTAGATATTTCTTGCTTACTATTCTGGACAAAGAAAGATGACTCTAATTAAAAAAAAAATAGCTATTTCACAATATTGTGCAATTAGATATTTCTTGACATTGCGCAATACTGTGCAATTGAAAAGACTTGCTATTGCACAATACTTAATATAATAATTTTAGATCCTGACAAACTTGAAAACTGGACCCATAATCAAAAATCTAAGTACATGTTTGGATTCAGCATATCAAAGAACCCCAAGATTTCAATTTTTGTTAAAATCAAACTAAGTTTAATTTTGGACCCTTTGGACTTTAATGTAGACCAATTTGAAAACAGGACCAAAAATGAAGAATCTACATACACAGTTAGATTTGGCATATCAAAGAACCCCATTTATTCAATTTTTGATGAAATCAAACAAAGTTTAATTTTGGACCCCGATTTGGACCAACTTGAAAACTGGGCCAATAATCAAGAATCTAAGTACATTTTTAGATTCAGCATATCAAAGAACCTAACCCATTCATTTTTTGTCAAAATCAAACTAAGTTTAATTTTGGACCCTTTGGACCTTAATGTAGACCAATTTGGAAACGGGACCAAAAGTTAAGAATCTACATACACAGTTAGATTCGGCATATCAAAGAACCCCAATTATTCAATTTTGATGAAATCAAACAAAGTTTAATTTTGGACCCTTTGGGCCCCTTATTCTGTTGGGACCAAAACTCCCAAAATCAATACCAACCTTCCTTTTATGGTCATAAACCTTGTGTTTAAATTTCATAGATTTCTATTTACTTATACTAACGTTATGGTGCGAAAACCAAGAAAAATGCTTATTTGGGTCCCTTTTTGGCCCTTATTCCTAAACTGTTGGGACCTAAACTCCCAAAATCAATACCAACCTTCCTTTTGTGGTCATAAACATTGTATTTAAATTTCATTGATTTCTATTTACTTTAACTAAAGTTATTGTGCAAAAACCAAGAATAATGCTTATTTGGGCCCTTTTTTAGCCCCTAATTCCTACACTGATGAAACCAAAACTCCCAAAATCAATCCCAACCTTTCTTTTGTGGTCATAAACCTTGTGTCAAAATTTCATAGATTTCTATTAACTTAAACTAAAGTTATAGTGCGAAAACCAAGAAAATGCTTATTTGGGCCCTTTTTGGCCCCTAATTCCTAAAATGTTGGCAAAGATTTCTATTCTTTTTTACTAAAGTTAGAGTGCGAAAACTAAAAGTATTCGGACGACGACGACGCCAACGTGATAGCAATATACGACGAAAAATTTTTCAAATTTTGCGGTCGTATAAAAACACTATGTGAATATAACTTTTATTCTAGTATTTGAGGTTTGTATGCCACTTTCTGGGATTTAAACATTTTCAATTTGATTAATCTCCTTTATTTTGATATCAGTTTTTTTTTCACAACAGAATAGTAAAATTGAGAATGGAAATGGGGAATGTGTCAAAGAGACAACAACCCAACCATAGAAAAAACAACAGCAGAAGGTCACCAACAGGTGTTCAAAATCTTGTCATACAATAATTTGATACTGCTGATTATTCTCAAATTTTATAATTTGAACATAATATATATCTGTTGTGTTTTTGTTTGTTCTGTCATAATAAATTATTGCAGGTATTGTGTCTTCTTGGACTTTTCATGAATATAATAGTTTACTATATTACATGTACATCATGATAAACTTCCAACATAGGAACTTTACTCCGTATGAACATCATTTTGGTTGATAAAGGATAATGGTCAAGTTTAGGACATCTTTTTCCTTATTCCCAGTTGTATGTGTGCATGTACATGTAATTCATGATGAATATTAACAAATAATAAAATTTATTCTTTCTTGATCATTTCATAGATCTATAAATATAGAAATTCATTTTCAACAAACCTTTTTTCAAAATCTGCTGGTTTATCAAATGTTTCCGTAAAGAATGTATTTCCTTTCACTACAGGAGGAACATAATTAACCTTCAAATAACAAAACATACTAATTACTATGGCATTCTAGATTCTAATGATGACATATAAATAGTATTGTAGACTTCATAAAAAAGTCATCAGGTTTAAATAAACAAAATGAAACATATAGAACTGTGAGCTATTGCTAGAGAATTATAATACAAAAGGACAAATAAAATGAGTTGTTGCTAACTCAATTTAAAATTAATTTTTAGTGCATACCCTTAAGATTTATTGTGTCATTTCTAAAAAGATTAAAGTCAATCTTTTTCCACTGTTGTAAAATTTGTTAAAAATTTGCTTACATGTTCATACCAACCCATCTTTTTTTTTTTAACATGTTAAGAGTAATAAGAGAAAACAAAGGTAAGATTTTTTTGTCTGCCCTAAAAACATTATGGTATCATCATGATCATAAGACATTATGGTATCATCATGATCATATGACATTATGGTATCATCATGATCATAAGACATTATGCTAGAAAACAAACTTATTATTTTACTTTTTCAACAACAGCAGGAGGTTCTTCTTCTACTTCAACAGTTGTATCATCATCATCCTCTTCCTCTTCTGTATCACAGATGCTGACATGGAGAAGTCCAATGGATAAAAATAACAGGAAGATACTCTTAACCTTCATCATTCTGCCAAAAAGAAACATATTTATATGAATACTAATAATTTTTTGTATAGATTAGGTTTTCCCTGTTTGAATGGTTTTACACTAGTTATTTTTGGTTCTCTTTATAGCTTTCTGTTCGATGTGAGCCAAGGCTCCATGTTGACTATTTACTTTTACAAATTGTGACTTGGATGGAGATTTTTCTCAATGGCACTCATACCACATCTTCTTATATCTATTGGAATGCACTTTTATAGCTGACTATGTGGTATGGCCTTTGCTCATGGTTGAAGGCCGTATGGTGACCTATTTCTGTGTTATTTTGGTTTCTTGTGGAGAGTTGTCTCATTGGCAATTATACCACATCTTTTTTTATAAGGTTTGACTTTCACCTTATATATTTTCCATGTTTCGTGTGGATACTCATAATTAAGATTACCGTAGGGTCTTCTTGACCAGTAATAATGACTACATGATCTCCAAAAACGATTGAATAATATAGTATTAAGGAAAAAAGATGTTATTATATCTACTACTTTTTTCCTTAATACTTTGGACTTTATTTCTCATGCTTCATTTTTCCTGATTTTTATTTTCTGAGCAAAGTTTTTGTGATTTCTAATTCATAATTTTCTATGTTTAGACCCCCTTTACCACCCTCAATAATGTAGGGAAACAGGTACTGGTTTCTCTTGGTCCCAAACTGTCCATTATTGCATTAAACATGGAGGTGATTGGTTTCCTTGCCTAACAGTCTTGTTACCTAATATAAACAAAAGCAACAATGATTTTGATCAGAAAGGCTGGTTTCCAAGGCAAGAATAGTAGCCGAAAATGAAGCCTTCAGTTTCCAAGAATAAAGACTGACGGTTAACGGTCTTCATACTCTCATATAGGTGAATACAGCATTTTGATACCAACCAATAAACAGTTTGATATCTTTTATTTTTCATTAATTAGCTAGACCGAATTCGGTCTATTAATTAGCCAGTTATCCACCCCCTTTTTCAGTTTTATCATTACTCTTTCAATAGACAATATATGCTGTATGTAAGATATGAAGCTAATATCTTATCCTTGGTCAAGACTTATGTAGTCTTCAAGGTACATGTAACCCTTGCAGCAACCTTATACTTGCAATTCGCTCAGTCACTAAAATAGAGATTTTTTTATGCAATTATGGGACATAGTTATTGCAGTTTCTATTGGGCTGTAAAAAAATCATTCAGGCCAAATAAAAATAAACAAGACTGAGCTTTAGTAAATGTGTCAAAGTTTTAATACTGACTAGGGACTAATGTTACTGGATCATATGATCTGAAAAATCAGGCATGTCATGATTATTCGTCCTCCCCCTTTTTTCGGTTTAATCGTTTCTTTACAAATAATGAAGGTTTTGGGCATTTTCCAAGTGAGCTGGTGTTTCAAACAGAGGTGATCGTGGGAATTAAGTATCAAAGTATTTCAAATTTGAATCATTATAAGACATTTTACCAGTAATTCTGGTGTTCCAAGTTAAAAGCGTTCCAAATCCCTCACGCCGGTCAACAGATGAAGTTCATAAACGTGGAGATGTTTGATTGGTTATGCAAATTATATCAAGGAAATTTGTAACGACATTTTTGATTGGCTACTATATACTTTAAAAGTTAAAAAGCGCGTTTTTTTTTAAATTGCATTTGAATTGAATACTAGAACCTCAGACTAGAATCCGTAGATTTTTAAAATTAATTATTAACAGCAACAGACATATATTGTCTTACCCCAGGAAAAGATTACATTCTAGACCTTCTATAGTCGTATTTGGCACAACTTTTTGGAATTTTTGGTCCTCATCAGAGACATATAATACATTGTATTATATGTCTCTGTCCTCATGCAATGCTCTTCAACTTCGCATATATATGGTATTCAAGTTGTTTGACCTTATAACTATTTTGATGTGAGCGTCACTGATGAGTCTTATCAGGGATTTTCTATACTATTTCTTAGTATAGAAAGTCCTGCATGGTCTTATGAAGACGAAACGCGCGTCTGGCATCACGATTAAATTATAATCTTGGTACCTTTGATAACTTTCAAATATCAAGTTTTAAAACATTTCTATACTTGTGGCTAATTTGCAATTATTATCTTTGAACTTAATTCTCCTCATTGCCAGATTTTTGGATAAATACTGCGCCGCTAATGTATATAATACTTGAATTATACTAACTAATAGTAAATATATGAAAAGTTAAAAAGAGATTGTCTAAAGATTGAAAATTATTGCATTTTAACTGAATTTCAGCAAAAGACTTATTTTTATTATCAACGTATAGTGAGCATTCAGCCAAAAAAGGGTGTAATGCATTATAAACATTTTTTTTTATTAAAGTGTTCTATTCAGATCTATTCACGCTGGGAACAGTATATCTAATATATATGTTCCTGATTCACTGCACAATTTTTTTTACATATATAATCTCTGATCAGTCTCAAATTACAATCCAAGTAAATATTTGTATGACTACCATGAGCGCTAATTCTTATCTTACAGATTAATTGCCTCAATCTAAAATCTTTTAGATTAATTTATGTTTCAAAACAAAATAGAGTTTTAAAGAGTTTTGAAAATGCTGGATTTCAGGTTTCGAGCATGATTTTTGTGCTCCGAGCACTGAGCAAAGTTTTATGACTTCAAGGCCTGGGCTTCATAAAAATGAAGCTTTCGGTGGCCGGGTGTTACCTTTCCACGTCAGTTTTAATCTAGCGTCGTGCTACAATACATGATATATAAGACATGGAGATGTTATTTTTACAGATCAGCTAAATTATCTATAGTATAGTATATATATATATATATATATATAAAATGACTGAATAAATAGTCAACGATTAATCTTACAGGGCGATGGAACATGTAATACGATTCTGTACACTACAAAATATGATATATAACAAGTCAAAAAGGGTACAACATCACCATTAAATAACTATAAAATGAACAAATATTAAATATTTCGGATAACAGATATCCTTCTTCGGTAATAGCACGATGTCAAATGAATCATGTCATGATATATTCAAATTGAGACACTCAGAATCTTGAAAGTTTATACAATTTAAGCGGAAACCACAGACGCTGGTGCATCTCAAATGACGACTTACGGGTAGGTCGGGCTTGCAAGTGTAGTCACTTCGATGACCATTCATGCGTTTGTTGAATGGCTGCTCTGTCTCGCCAACATACTGCATGCCACATCGACACTGAAGGAGGTATACAACATTCTGGGTTTTGCAAGTTACATAATAATAAAGTCATTTCAAAATGTAGTGTACACAGACCCAGTCGAGTGGCACGTAAATGTTTGAGTATTTAGTATTTGTTAACAATTAAGTCATATATATTTAGGACTCGGAACTCCGCGTAAGTTTTACGGATGCCATCAGAACTGAGATGGTTGACAGTATATGTATGGAATATACCTCTCACAGATCTATGAAACCGACAGCGGATATATGTTCCTAATGTCGTAGCTACACCCCGTCCAATTTTCCAGAATGTGACATACCGAATTAGACTTATAACAACGTGTGTACTAACATAATCAACATGACGGGTGCCACATGTGGAGCAGGATCTGCTTACCGGCTTCCAGAGCACCTATGATTATCTCTTTATACATGTATTTTTGGTGGGGTTCGTGTTGCTCAGTCTTTAATTTCTATGTTGTGTTAAGTGTACTATTGTCTGTCAGTTTGCCTTTTTTTCTTTTTTAGCCATGCATTGCGTTGTCAGTTTATTTTCGACTTATGAGTTTGAATGTCCCTCTGGTATCTTCGACTCTATTTTACGCTAGTGTAGACAGTTGTAGCACCAGTCCTCTTCCAATATGAAAAATTGTCAGGGTTTATATTCACATTGGATATTTTTTAACTGGCATGAAATGTTTACTGTATACCAACAACGGCAATTGTCCCAGATTTGTTTTCTATATACCTGAATATAAAATGTTATTTTTTGTTCAATAATTTTTTTTTCTCTAGAAGATGAAAGGCTACTCACGTCAGTGTAATATAAGTTACAGCTATTGACGTCAGTTTCTGTCATATAAGATTTTTTAGAAGACGAAAAGCTATTGACGTCAGTGTATGTCAAATAAGTTTTTTTATTAAATGATATGAGCAAATAAGCCCTAATACGGATAAATCAGCATGTGCAATACTAAAAACGTTTCACTGTCGATATAAATCAAGATTTAATATTGCTCTTCGAACAGGGCCAATACGAAAAAAAACAGGGCCAATACAGAAAAAAGCGGGAAAAAAGCCGTATTAGCCTAGGGCTAATACAGGACGTTCACTTCCGGTTTTCAATTTTATTACGCCATTACTTAACTCTGGAAGTATCGTTATGCATAAAAACATTTGTATAATATTTTTTTAAATTAAAGTCATAAAATAAACAGGTTAAATGATGTGCAATGTTTTGTAATGTCTTAAAGTTTTGAAACGGAAAAAACGAGGGCCAATACGGAAAAAAGCGGGAAAAAAGCTGTATTGGCCCATGGGCTAATATGGGACGTACGTTCACTTCCGGTTTTTAATTCTCTTATAATCATTTAATAAAAGTGTTATGAACTGGCTGTTTCTGTATTGGCACTGGTATAGATTCTCGGTCAGCTGTATTGGCCCTCAACCCTACGGGTCTCGAGGCCAATACAGCAAACCTTGAATCTATACCAGTGCCAATACAGAAACAGCCAGTAAATAACACTATAGTAATTTTTGTAAAAAATGAATTATAAAGCTATCAACGTCAGTGTATGCCATATACAATGTTCTAGAAGACGAAGAGCTGTGGACGTCAGTGTCTGTCAAATCAGTTTTTATTCTTGAAGATAAAATGCTAATGACGTCCGTGGTTGTCAAATACGTTTTTTCTAGAAGATGAAAAGATATATTGACCAGTGGCGGATCTAGAAATTTTGATAGGTGGGGGCCCACTGACTGCCTAAGACGGGACCCGCTCCGGTCACGCTTCAGTGATTCCCTATATGATCACCCCCCCCCCCCCCCCAAATCCGCCTCTGTTGACGTCAGTGCAAGGGCTGATCAAGCCATTTTAAAAAGGGGGTCCAACTATATGTCCCCATTCAAATGCATTGATCGTCCAAAGAAGGGGGTTCCAACCTCCGGAACCCTCCCCTGGATCCGCCACTGAGTGATTATCATATAAGTTATTCTAGAAGATGAAAAGCCATAGTTGTACAAGAATAAAAACTGGTTGACGTTGTCAGTGTATGTCAAATACTGTTATGTATAGAAGACAAAAAGCTAGTTACATAAGTGTCCGTAAAAAAGGTATGTATATATAGATGCTAAAAATCATCAGCCTTCGTCGAATATTGTTGTATTTATTTTCATTATTTTAAAATGATTTTTTTTTCTCCTTTCTTTTTTGTTATATAGTTACTTAGTTTATACTTGTTCCATATCATAGTAACATTGCATGCTATATTTATGTAATAGTTAACTTGAGTTGGTATTTCAAGGAAACGGATTAATATAAGCTATATATAGCTTGTTTCCGAATCCTATTATTATTGTGTATTTTGTATGATGATATATTTGTATTGATGATGAATAAATATGTTTAAACTAATAAGGTTAACTTTTTGTAAAATAAAAAAAGCTATAGTGACATCAGTGTTCGTCAAATATTTATTTTTTGTAGAAAGTGTTTTTCATTTTTTGTTGTTGAAGATTAAAAGCTATTGATGTCAACTGTGTCCGTCAAATAAGTTATCTAGAAGACGAAACAAAAGCTATAGTGACTGACGTCAGTGTCCGTTAATTTTTTTTTTTTATAGAAGGGTTTTTCATTTTTTTTTTTTGTAGAATAGGACAAGCTATTATAATTGATATCAGCTATGTCCGTCATATAAGATTTTCTAGAAGATAAAAAGCTGTGGACGTCAGTGTCTGTCAAATAAGCTTTTTCTCTTCTAGAACATGAAAAGCTATATATATATATTGGCGTCATTTTTTTATCAAATAATTTTTCTAGTAGCTGAAAAGCTATTGACGTCAGTGTATGTCAAATAAGATTTTCTAGAAGTTTAAAAGCTATTGACTTGTGTTTGTCAAATAAGTTTTTTCTCTTCTAGAGAATGAAAAGCTATATATATTGACCACAGTTTTTATCAAATAATGTTTCTAGTATAGATGAAAAGCTATTGACGTCAGTGTATGTCAAATTTTACGTTAGTGTCTGTCAAATAAGTTTTTTCTAAAAAATGAAAAGCTATAGTATATTGACGCCAGTTTTTATCAAATAATGTTTCTAGAAGATGAAAAGCTATTTACGTCAGTGTATGTCAAATAAGGTTTTCTAGAAGATGGAAATCTATATATTGACCTCAGTGTTTGATAAATAAGTTTTTCTAGAAGATGAAAAACTATTGACGTTAGTTTTTGACAAATAAGTTTTATTAGGGAATGACAAGCTTTTGACGTCAGAGTCTTTCAAATACACGTACTTTTTTCCCCTAGAAGATGAAAAGCTATCGATATCAGTGTATATCATATATCAGTGTTTCTAGAAGATAAAAAGCGATTGCCGTCAGTGTTTGTCAAATAAGGTTTGCTAGAAGATGAAAATCTATTGATGTCAGTGTCTGTCAAGTACATGTACTTTTTTTCTTCTAGAAGATGAAAAGCTATCGACATCAGTGCATGTCATATAAGTGTTTCTAGAAGACGAAAAGCGATTGACGCCAGTGTCTGTATAATACGTGTACTTTTTTTTTTTATAGAAGATAAAAAGCTATCGACATCAGTATATGTCATACAAGTGTTTCTAGAAGATGAAAAGCATGCAATTTCATAAGGTGGGGGCCCACTGACTGACCTAAAAGGGGGGTGACCCGCTCTAGTCATGCTTCAGTGATCCCCTATATAATCAACAAAATTTTTCCGACGAAAGAGGGGCCGGACCCCGCAGGCCCCACTGGATCCGCCTATGAAAGCGATTGACGTCAGTTTGTCAAATAAGGTTTTGTAAAAGAATAAAAAGCTGTTGACGGCGTCAGTGTATGTCAAATACTGTTATGTAGATGATGAAAAGCTAGTTACGCAAGTGTTCGTAAATAAAGGTTATGTATAGATGCTGAAAATCATCAGCCTTCGTCGAATAAGGTTAACTTTTGTAAAATAAGAAAAGCTATAGTGCAGTCAGTGTCCGTCAATTATTTGTTTTTTTGTAGAAAGTGGTATTTCATTTGTTTTAAGACGAAAAGCTATTGATGTCAGCTGTGTCCGTCAAATAAGTTATCTATAGAAAATTAAAAGCTTCTGACCATAGTATTCGTCAAAAAATGTTTAGGTTTTGTGGAAGATATTCAAGTCGGCTATAGTGTCCATCAAATACAGTTATAAATAGAAGATGAAAAATTATTTATGCTAGTGTTCGTCTAAAACTAGTATCTGTACTTGACACATGCATACAAAGGTTTCAATATTTACCAGAGCTCCATGTGTGCATGTACTCTTTAAATTTTGGACAATTTAATTAGTGACTTATTTTTATTGCTAATGAACAGATGCACCAAGTATTTAAACGTCTAAAAGATCGCCGTTTTTGACAGATTTTATCAATTGAACTGAATTGTTTGTTGTTGCTGGAGTAAAACTTGTTATCGTCTTCTGAAAAAAAGAAGACTTATTTCTAGTTTAAAAAGATTCCTCTGTACTGTAAAGTTATGCCGGTAAAATGGCTTTATAAATACAAAAATATCTATGATAAATTATGTCTTCGACATTTCTTTAACACTTTAAACTTTACCGGCATTGATTTATTTCCTAATCTCTTAAATATCATCTTTTCTGTTAAATGTTTCAAAATCTAGCCAAAAAATTAGACCAAGCTACTTGTAGTCTTTAACAATTTCTGTTTTTTTGTAAAAAAAAAATCTTTCTCTTTCTGAAATTCTGTAGGGAACTATTTAACTTAATAAAAGAAGGAGTGTGTATGTTCTTAAAAATATTCTGATCCCCAATTTGTTGAGAAAAAACTTAAAATGTATTGTGGTCAAGCAGATGAACAAAAAAAATCTGTTACCAGATTTCCATTATCACCTTATTTATAATATTAATACCTATGTTAAGTTAGAAGTAATTATAGATCATTATAATAATACTGATTTTTTGAGAATAAGAATAAGAGTATTTTATTTCCAATTAATTAAAATGGCCCTATATAGAGGTTTATATAAGTTAGGGACATATAAGAAAGAGGAGGGGGGGGGGGGGGGCTCATATAAGAAAACAACATCGTTTGCTATATCACTGCATATCACAATTTCGTCAAAGGAGTATTATTAATGTATAAGTGTCTAAATTATTTTGAATTACCCAGAGGGCATCAGGGAGATTATAAGTATTGTACTAACTGATTTTGCGGACAAATATTACAAGTGTAAAAAGTCCATGGTTACAGAATTTACTTGAACAAAGTTGATTTCCGTTGCTTTATGGATCTTTTAGACCGTTGGTTTTCCCGTTTGAATGTTTCAGTTTTACACTAGTAATTTTGGGGCCCTTAATTCATAGCTTGCTGTTCGGTGTGAGCCAAGGCTCCGTGTTGAAGGCCGTACATTGACCGATAAAGGTTTACTTTTATATATTGTTATATGGATGTAGAGTTGTCTCATTGGCACCCACATCACATCTTCCTATATATCTACTTATATAATTGAGTTCATTGATGTTCATGATTAATCGGTGAAGTTCAGAAAGTAAAATTTTTTAAGGTGATCTCCAACTTATTTTATTGTTTATCAAATAGTTTTCTCAAATAACCAGGTCAAATCTGAATAGTTCATGAAAGAATAAACGAGAAACACACTTTTACTCAAATGACCATCATTTTTACTATGTTTATATTCAAAAATGAAAATAATTAATTTTTTTTTTAATTATTTATTAATATCAAAGATTTTAGCAGACCTACTATGAGGGGGGATAGGAGGGGTCCTGATCCCGAAATCCCGGGCTTGAAAATTAATACGAAATCCCGAAATCCCGGGCTTAAAAACACATAATCCCGAGGTCCTGAAATTCGCAAAAAAGAATTCCTGGATCTCGAAAGGGTCAATCCCGAAATCCCGAGCTTAAAAACACCCGATCCCGGAGTCCCGATAAAGGTCCTATCCCCCCTCTACTATCATCCTAGACTAATTTATTAAATGTTTCACGTAAACAATAATATCATGTTCAAGAATACATAAAATTTATAATAAAGACTACACAAGAGATCATAAGAGAGGGTATGGATGGGGGGTCTGTTATTCTGTAAACATTTAATTTTCACCCCATTTTTCTCTAATCTTTAAAAAATTAACCCCTTTTTTCTCTGATCTTTCAAAAATTAACCCTCTTATTCTCTAATCTTCTATTTTTTGGCTCATTATTCTCTAATCTTCATTTTTTAAGGGCATTATTCTTTAATCATTTAACCCCATCCAAACCCTCATAAGAGGATAATGTATATATCAAAATTTATGTCCCAGTTTTTAACTGTACAGTATTTATTTATTGAAACGTCTAAAAATAGAACTCTTGCTATCTACATTTATTTTGATAGATTATCTTTGTTTATTCGTTTACGGTGAATAAACTAATGTACGTTTCACAACAGTATCTACGTCCTTTCTCGAATTTTCCTATAATTAGCGTGTATTATGTATACATGTACACGTAGACATCACATGTATCACAAATCTGAAAATAACTATGACAACATCACGTGACAGGACTTGTATAAATAATTCTGACCTGCGCAAAAAACATTAGTATACAGCGCAAACAGATTGTTAAACAGTCCGAATAATTTATATTATTGAAAAGAATCACAAAGCATTAAAGGTAAGTCTTTAATTAAGGCAGTAAAATGAAGAAATATCAACTACAGATGTTTATATTCAAGTTATATGCTATGATTGATGTGCAAGTGCGTTTAGCTTTACATTTTATCCATTTCTTTGTTGACAAAGGCTTGTCGCCATCTTGAAAATTTGTATTTAATAATTTCACTTTCGATTTATTTTGTAATCTACGCTACAGTTTTAATTATGGCAATTAAAATATTGATATCATTATCGATTTGGTCGACTTTTTTTTCTAAAATGTTTGAAGGGAAAGGTTATGACGCATTTGATAAAAAAAGGGGGATGGTTGGTTATTTTTTTTTGTTATTTAAAATTGAAATGCTGGTTGTGAGACATAAACGTTAGATATCTTTTTAAAGAGGGGTTAAAGTAATAAATATACTTAAAAAATATTCAAAACATAATTTAAATGAGATCATGTGATAAACTCTAACACAAACAGTAGTCGGTACCACAGGGACTCGGTTAGCAGATTAAAATTTTGAAAATCAATGTTTTTAATTTATTTTTTATTATTTCCTGTCTATTTGCATTACTATATTAACGTATTTAAAGTTGCCATCACTATTTCTTTGTTTTCTGGCAATGTGCAGTTTACTATCCATATCCATATACTGAAAAAACCTAAAGGGATCTAAGTCGCCATCTTGAATTGCCTTCCCTACTTTAGATAAAAAATAATTAAAAATATGAATAAATTACTATATACCTTACAACAGCCCTCATTTTCTTCCGAAATGATTCTTCTATAACATGCATATTTTGATTTGTGGATCAACAGAACCCTTATGAAGTTTCAGTTGCATTTGTGTCAGAATATTCAAATTTCCCGGCGAAAGCAACGTATCATTCGGAAACTTCCGGGTTGATGCGTTTACTACAACGATAAATCCTTATAAACAGACGAGTGCTGTCCCCTAACTTCATACCTCACCACACCAAGATATCCTTCATATTAATTAAATATCAAACAAAAATGTCTTTGAACAGCTAGTGCATGTATTGTTTCAATATCAGATTATCCTCCTATCCTTCCGCCCATTGAAAATATCAAATGATTGTCCCAAACTATCGGGTTGTATTTCTGACATCCTGATATTTTTCATATCATGGATTTATGCAGTACAACACTTACACTTATATAATCAGAGTAGTATGTATGTATATGGAAAAGGGGCCTTCCGATTGAACTTCATACATGCATGTATGATAAGTTAATATACTTTTTCAAAGTATTACTCCAAGTTGACCGGCCCTCCCCCTTTTTTATACCCTGGTACTGTTAGTAAACCTTATAAATCCCATTGAACGTGTCAATATTTTTAGTAACTTCTTTACTTTATTGATGTGTCTTCGAAAAAGTCAATGATTTATGTTACCCCGTTTGAAGAAAGGTTCTATTCGTTAACTTTGCGCTCGATATGTAATAATAAATCAAGGGACAGCACTCGTCTGTTTATAAGGATTTATCGTTGTGGTAAACGCATCAACCCGGAAGTTTCCGAATGATACGTTGCTTTCGCCGGGAAATTTGAATATTCTGACACGAATGCAACTGAAACTTCGTAAGGGTTCTGTTAATCCACAAATCAAAATATGCATGTTATAGAAGAATCATTTCGGAAGAAAATGAGGGCTGTTGTAAGGTATATAGTAATTTATTCATATTTTTAATTATTTTTTATCTAAAGTAGGGAAGGCAATTCAAGATGGCGACTTAGATCCCTTTAGGTTTTTTCAGTATATGGATATGGATAGTAAACTGCACATTGCCAGAAAACAAAGAAATAGTGATGGCAACTTTAAATACGTTAATATAGTAATGCAAATAGACAGGAATAATAAAAAAATAAATTAAAAACATTGATTTTCAAAATTTTAATCTGCTAACCGAGTCCCTGTGGTCGGTACACCGTCAAGCGTAATGTATTTGCTTTTTTCATGGACATGATTATAAGTAGAAGGAAGTTTTCAAGTTTCACTGTCCTTGTTTTGTGAAAATTTAAGTTTACAAGATAACAGGAATTAAAACCAAACATTTTTGATTAACAGTAAGATAAAAAAAGTGATCAAAATTATGTTCAGCAATAATAAATGTGTATTTCTTTTTCAGATGCAGATTTTCGTCAAAACTCTGACAGGAAAGACCATTACCCTTGAAGTTGAGCCTTCAGACACTATTGAAAATGTAAAGGCTAAAATCCAGGACAAAGAAGGAATTCCCCCAGATCAACAGCGTCTCATCTTTGCCGGTAAACAACTAGAAGATGGCCGTACATTGTCCGATTACAATATTCAGAAAGAGTCAACACTTCATTTGGTATTGAGATTGAGGGGAGGTATGCAGATTTTCGTCAAAACATTGACAGGCAAAACTATTACACTAGAAGTTGAGCCGTCAGACACTATTGAAAATGTAAAGGCTAAAATCCAGGACAAAGAAGGAATTCCCCCAGATCAACAGCGTCTCATCTTTGCCGGTAAACAACTAGAAGATGGCCGTACATTGTCCGATTACAATATTCAGAAAGAGTCAACACTTCATTTGGTATTGAGATTGAGGGGAGGTATGCAGATTTTCGTCAAAACATTGACAGGCAAAACTATAACCCTTGAAGTTGAGCCTTCAGACACTATTGAAAATGTAAAGGCTAAAATCCAGGACAAAGAAGGAATTCCTCCAGATCAACAGCGTCTCATCTTTGCCGGTAAACAGCTAGAAGATGGCCGTACATTATCCGATTACAATATTCAGAAAGAGTCAACACTTCATTTGGTATTGAGATTGAGGGGAGGTATGCAGATTTTCGTCAAAACATTGACAGGCAAAACTATAACCCTTGAAGTTGAGCCTTCAGACACTATTGAAAATGTAAAGGCTAAAATCCAAGACAAAGAAGGAATTCCTCCAGATCAACAGCGTCTCATCTTTGCCGGTAAACAGCTAGAAGATGGCCGTACATTATCTGATTACAATATTCAGAAAGAGTCCACACTTCATTTGGTATTGAGATTGAGAGGAGGAATGCAGATTTTCGTCAAAACATTGACAGGCAAAACTATAACACTAGAAGTTGAGCCTTCAGACACTATTGAAAATGTAAAGGCTAAAATCCAGGACAAAGAAGGAATTCCCCCAGATCAACAGCGTCTCATCTTTGCCGGTAAACAACTAGAAGATGGCCGTACATTGTCCGATTACAATATTCAGAAAGAGTCAACACTTCATTTGGTATTGAGATTGAGAGGAGGTATGCAGATTTTCGTCAAAACATTGACAGGCAAAACTATAACACTAGAAGTTGAGCCTTCAGACACTATTGAAAATGTAAAGGCTAAAATCCAGGACAAAGAAGGAATTCCCCAGATCAACAGCGTCTCATCTTTGCCGGTAAACAACTAGAAGATGGCCGTACATTGTCCGATTACAATATTCAGAAAGAGTCAACACTTCATTTGGTATTGAGATTGAGGGGAGGTATGCAGATTTTCGTCAAAACATTGACAGGCAAAACTATAACACTAGAAGTTGAGCCTTCAGACACTATTGAAAATGTAAAGGCTAAAATCCAGGACAAAGAAGGAATTCCCCCAGATCAACAGCGTCTCATCTTTGCCGGTAAACAACTAGAAGATGGCCGTACATTGTCCGATTACAATATTCAGAAAGAGTCCACACTTCATTTGGTATTGAGATTGAGAGGAGGTATGCAGATTTTCGTCAAAACATTGACAGGCAAAACTATTACGCTAGAAGTTGAGCCTTCAGACACGATTGAAAATGTAAAGGCTAAAATCCAGGACAAAGAAGGAATTCCCCCTGATCAACAGCGTCTCATCTTTGCGGTAAACAGCTAGAAGATGGCCGTACATTGTCCGATTATAACATTCAGAAAGAGTCAACACTTCATTTAGTATTGCGTCTCCGAGGAGGTCAATAGTGTTCATTTCGACATTTTTTGAGACAATATTAAAATTAATGACGTGAAATTATCGAGGAGATGTTCTGTTTTATCTTTTAAAACTTGCAATAAATCTTTAGTATATTAATGTTTTATTATAGTATTATGTAATTGTAGCTTGTTGGTCATATTACAATTTACTGTCAAACGTTTGTGTGTTGAAATCTGTTTTCTGTGGATCAGATCAGTTGTATATATATAGGTTTTGGCATCTCATTTCCCTTGAGATAATTTGGTCATGTCCCACTTTCAAGCTTTATCTCTGTTTATTTGTTAGTTTTGTGAAACTTTTGACCATTAATTTTTAAAAGTTTGATATTTGGTAGTCAGTAGCCCTTTTCTGTGTCTTATTTGTAAAAGTGTAAAATTTATCCCAAGTCTAAAATATTCCTTAACAATTAAACAAAACTTGTTATCATAAGATTAATTTTACATTTAAGATTTATTATGAAGAGGGCTACTGACTACCAAATATCAAACTTTACAGATGTACTATAAAATGGGTCTGCAAAACTTTGTTTCCATGGAGATTATTTAAGTACTCTACATGTACTTTGGTTTATTTTTCATATCGGTCAAGCTTATTTGGCATCAAGGATACTTGATTGGCACTCACATCACATCTTCTTAATAATATATCTATCTAGTTTAAAAATGTGTCAAAAGCCTGTCAAAAACTTTGCTAGTGTAGCTTTAAAAAGAGGTAGTGTTTAGATTAAATATTGTCAATCTTGAAAGCCACAATGAATAGAAAAATTATTATGACTAGCAGAATACATTATCTATTGGTCTATTAGCTTAACTTTTACTTTGTTAACATATTTCAGTTTTGGTTGATGTCAGTTTATGAGGAACAACCAGTGACATCATATTGAATGTTTTGTATGCAGGTGTATTTATAATACATATAAAAAAAGATGCGGTATGATTGCCAATGAGACAAATCGCCACAAGAGACAAAATGACTCCAATTTTAAAACAACTATAGGTCACTGAGTCTGTATGGCAGTTTGGTTGATGTCAGTTTATGAGGAACAACCAGTGACATCATATTGAATGTTTTGTATGCAGGTGTATTTATAATACATATAAAAAAAAGATGCGGTATGATTGCCAATGAGACAAATCGCCACAAGAGACCAAAATGACTCCAATTTTAAAACAACTATAGGTCACTGAGTCTGTATGGCCTTCAACAATGATATTAAAGCACATACTGCATATTCTGCTATAAAATGCCCTGAAATAATAATGTAAAACAATTCAAACGAGAAAACTAACAGCCTAATTTATGTACAAAAAATGAAAGAAATATGTATGTTTAATTAGCATATTGAGATGAAACACGAAGGGTTAATCGATTCAACAATTTGAAACCATTCTTATGTGTGTGTGCCTCATAACTATATTTTTATACGACCGCAAAATTTGAAAAAATTTTCGTCGTATATTGCTATCACGTTGGCGTCGTCGTCGTCGTCGTCGTCCGAATACTTTTAGTTTTTGCCCTCTAACTTTAGTAAAAGTGAATGGAAATCTATGAAATTTTAACACAAGGTTTATGACCACATAAGGAAGGTTTGGATTGATTTTGGGAGTTTTGGTCCCAACATTTTAGGAATTAGGGGCCAAAAAGGGCCCAAATAAGCATTTTCTTGGTTTTCGCACAATAACTTTAGTTTAAGTTAATAGAAATCTATGAAATTTTGACACAAGGTTTATGACCACAAAAGAACGGTTGGGATTGATTTTGGGAGTTTTGGTTTCAACAGTTTAGGAATTAGGGGCCAAAAAAGGGCCCAAATAAGCATTATTCTTGGTTTTCGCACAATAACTTTAGTTTAAGTAAATAGAAATCAATGAAATTTAAACACAATGTTAATGACTACAAAAGGAAGGTTGGTATTGATTTTGGGAGTTTAGGTCCCAACAGTTTAGGAATTAGGGGCCAAAAAGGGACCCAAATTTTGGGTCCCTTTTTGGCCCCTAATTGAAATAAGCATTATTCTTGGTTTTCGCACAATAACTTTAGTATAAGTAAATAGAAATCTATGAAATTTAAACACAAGGTTTATGACCATAAAAGGAAGGTTAGTATTGATTTTGGGAGTTTTGGTCCCAACAGAATAAGGGGCCCAAAGGGTCCAAAATTGAACTTTGTTTGATTTCATCAAAATTGAATAATTGGGGTTCTTTGATATGCCGAATCTAACTGTCATGACTGTGTATGTAGATTCTTAACTTTTGATCCCGTTTTCAAATTGGTCTACATTAAGGTCCAAAGGGTCCAAAATTAAACTTAGTTTGATTTTGACAAAAAATGAATCAGTTAGGTTCTTTGATATGCTGAATCTAAAAATGTACTTAGATTCTTGATTATTGGCCCAGTTTTCAAGTTGGTCCAAATCGGGGTCCAAAATTAAACTTTGTTTGATTTCATCAAAAATTGAATAAATGGGGTTCTTTGATATACCAAATCTAACTGTGTATGTAGATTCTTCATTTTTGGTCCTGTTTTCAAATTGGTCTACACTAAAGTCCAAAGGGTCCAAAATTAAACTTAAATAGTCTGATTTTAACAAAAATTGAAATCTTGGGGTTCTTTGATATGCTGAATCCAAAAATGTACTTAGATTTTTTATTATGGGCCCAGTTTTCAAGTTGGTCCAAATCAGGATCCAAAATTATTATATTAAGTATTGTGCAATAGCAAGTCTTTTCAATTGCACAGTATTGCGCAATGGCAAGAAATATCAAATTGCATAATATTGTGAAATAGCAAATTTTTTTTTAATTAGAGTTATCTTTCTTTGTCCAGAATAGTAAGCAAGAAATATCTAATTGCAAAATATTGTGCAATAGCAAGATTTTTTTTTAATTGGAGTTATCTTTCTTTGTCCAGAATCAACTTAAATCTTTGTTATATACAATATACAATGTATATTCACTTTTTACTACCAACTGATAAATTAAAATAATCTTTACCATTCAGTGATAACAAGCAGTTTTTTTACATCTTAATATTTTATGATGTATTTAAATGAGTAGTTATTGTTGCAAACTCCATTAGAAATTTTAATTGAGATTAGTTTTGGAATAAGGGAAAGGGGGATGTGATTAAAAAAATTGGGTTCAATTTTTCTCATTTGAAATTTCATAAATAAAAAAGAAAATTTCTTTAAACATTTTTTTGAGAGGATTAATATTCAACAGCATAGTGAATTGCTCTAAGAGAAAACAAAAATTTTAAGTTCATTAGAACACATTCATTCTGTGTCAGAAACCTATGCTGTGTCAACTATTTAATCACAATCCAAATATAGAGCTGAATCCAGCTTGAATGTTGTGTCCATACTTGCCCCAACCGTTCAGGGTTCAACCTCTGCGGTCGTATAAAGCTACGCCCTGCGGAGCATCTGGTTTTCTATGTAAAAATCTTAAAAAGATGGTAAAGCTAAAGAAAATAGAATATAAAGAAAAAAATATTTGCTTCACTGTCGGATAATAGTGGTAAAAGTCCAAAAGAATATTGGAATATTCTAAAATCATTTATAAAAAAGAGAACAGATGAAACGGAAGATATCCCTTAAATATTAAAAGAAGAAGACAAACTGATCAAACACTTTATAGATCAAGGAAATCCAACTAAAATTAAAACTACCTTCCAAAGGGAAATAGAAAATAAACTTAAGAATATAGAAAATTTAGAAACCGATAAACCTTTCAGTTTCTCGGAAATAAAAAAAAGTTATAAATGGACTAAAAATAGGGAAAGTTGCTTGCCCTGATATAATTATAAATGAAGTTATTCTAACCCATTTATGATTAAAAATTATGTAAAACATAGAGAAACTCAGTTTTAGTCCCATTACATAAAACTGGAGATAAAAATGATCCCAATATTACTACAGAGGAGTCTCTATGATTAATTTTCTAGCAAAAAATGCAACTCTAAACAATAGGCTTACTAAAATTATAGATGAACAATTAAGTAACAGCCAATTTCCTTTTAGAGAGAACCACAGAACTGCAGATAGCATTTGTGTCGAGCCTGCAACTTTTGTTGCAGAAAGCTCGACATAGGGATAGTGATGCGGCGGCTACGGCGGCAGCGTTAGCTCACTGTTTAAAAGCTTTTTATTATACCCCACGCAACGAAGTTGCGGAGGGTATAATGTTTTTGACCCGTCCGTCCGTCAGTCCTGTTTCTTGTCATTGCAACTTCTCTCAAACCACACAACAGAATTTCACGAAACCTTTTCAGATAATAAGGACATACTATGTAGTTGTGCATATCGACAGGAAATTGCGATTCAATTTTTATACGACCGCAAAATTTGAAAAAATTTTCGTCGTATATTGCTATCACGTTGGCGTCGTCGTCTGCGTCGTCGTCGTCGTCGTCGTCCGAATACTTTTAGTTTTCGCACTCTAACTTTAGTATCTATGAAATTTTAACACAAGGTTTATGACCACAAAAGGAAGGTTGGTATTGATTTTGGGAGTTTTAGTCCCAACATTTTAGGAATTAGGGGCCAAAAAGGGCCCAAATAAGCATTTTCTTGGTTTTCGCACTATAACTTTAGTTTAAGTTAATAGAAATCTATGAAATTTTGACACAAGGTTTATGACCACAAAAGAACGGTTGGGATTGATTTTGGGAGTTTTGGTTTCAACAGTTTAGGAATTAGGGGCCAAAAAAGGGCCCAAATAAGCATTATTCTTGGTTTTCGCACAATAACTTTAGTTTAAGTAAATAGAAATCAATGAAATTTAAACACAATGTTAATGACTACAAAAGGAAGGTTGGTATTGATTTTGGGAGTTTAGGTCCCAACAGTTTAGGAATAAGGGGCCAAAAAGGGACCCAAATAAGCATTTTTCTTGGTTTTCGCACCATAACGTTAGTATAAGTAAATAGAAATCTATGAAATTTAAACACAAGGTTTATGACCATAAAAGGAAGGTTGGTATTGATTTTGGGAGTTTTGGTCCCAACAGAATAAGGGGCCCAAAGGGTCCAAAATTAAACTTTGTTTGATTTCATCAAAATTGAATAATTGGGGTTCTTTGATATATGCCGAATCTAACTGTCATGACTGTGTATGTAGATTCTTAACTTTTGGTCCCGTTTTCAAATTGGTCTACATTAAGGTCCAAAGGGTCCAAAATTAAACTTAGTTTGATTTTGACAAAAAATGAATCAGTTAGGTTCTTTGATATGCTGAATCTAGAAATGTACTTAGATTCTTGATTATTGGCCCAGTTTTCAAGTTGGTCCAAATCGGGGTCCAAAATTAAACTTTGTTTGATTTCATCAAAAATTGAATAAATGGGGTTCTTTGATATACCAAATCTAACTGTGTATGTAGATTCTTCATTTTGGTCCTGTTTTCAAATTGGTCTACACTAAAGTCCAAAGGGTCCAAAATTAAACTTAGTCTGATTTTAACAAAAATTGAAATCTTGGGGTTCTTTGATATGCTGAATCCAAAAATGTACTTAGATTTTTTATTATGGGCCCAGTTTTCAAGTTGGTCCAAATCAGGATCTAAAATTATTATATTAAGTATTGTGCAATAGCAAGTCTTTTCAATTGCACAGTATTGCGCAATGGCAAGAAATATCTAATTGCACAATATTGTGAAATAGCAATTTTTTTTTATTAGAGTTATCTTTCTTTGTCCAAAATAGTAAGCAAGAAATATCTAATTGCAAAATATTGTGCAATAGCAAGATTTTTTTTTAATTGGAGTTATCTTTCTTTGTCCAGAATCAACTTAAATCTTTGTTATATACAATATACAATGTATATTCACTTTTTACTACCAACTGATAAATTAAAATAATCTTTACCATTCAGTGATAACAAGCAGTTTTTTTACATCTTAATATTTTATGATGTATTTAAATGAGTAGTTATTGTTGCAAACTCCATTAGAAATTTTAATTGAGATTAGTTTTGGAATAAGGGAAAGGGGGATGTGATTAAAAAAATTGGGTTCAATTTTTCTCATTTGAAATTTCATAAATAAAAAAGAAAATTTCTTTAAACATTTTTTTGAGAGGATTAATATTCAACAGCATAGTGAATTGCTCTAAGAGAAAACAAAAATTTTAAGTTCATTAGAACACATTCATTCTGTGTCAGAAACCTATGCTGTGTCAACTATTTAATCACAATCCAAATATAGAGCTGAATCCAGCTTGAATGTTGTGTCCATACTTGCCCCAACCGTTCAGGGTTCAACCTCTGCGGTCGTATAAAGCTACGCCCTGCGGAGCATCTGGTTTTCTATGTAAAAATCTTAAAAAGATGGTAAAGCTAAAGAAAATAGAATATAAAGAAAAAAATATTTGCTTCACTGTCGGATAATAGTGGTAAAAGTCCAAAAGAATATTGGAATATTCTAAAATCATTTATAAAAAAGAGAACAGATGAAACGGAAGATATCCCTTAAATATTAAAAGAAGAAGACAAACTGATCAAACACTTTATAGATCAAGGAAATCCAACTAAAATTAAAACTACCTTCCAAAGGGAAATAGAAAATAAACTTAAGAATATAGAAAATTTAGAAACCGATAAACCTTTCAGTTTCTCGGAAATAAAAAAAAGTTATAAATGGACTAAAAATAGGGAAAGTTGCTTGCCCTGATATAATTATAAATGAAGTTATTCTAACCCATTTATGATTAAAAATTATGTAAAACATAGAGAAACTCAGTTTTAGTCCCATTACATAAAACTGGAGATAAAAATGATCCCAATATTACTACAGAGGAGTCTCTATGATTAATTTTCTAGCAAAAAATGCAACTCTAAACAATAGGCTTACTAAAATTATAGATGAACAATTAAGTAACAGCCAATTTCCTTTTAGAGAGAACCACAGAACTGCAGATAGCATTTTTGTCGAGCCTGCAACTTTTGTTGCAGAAAGCTCGACATAGGGATAGTGATGCGGCGGCTACGGCGGCAGCGTTAGCTCACTGTTTAAAAGCTTTTTATTATACCCCACGCAACGAAGTTGCGGAGGGTATAATGTTTTTGACCCGTCCGTCCGTCAGTCCTGTTTCTTGTCATTGCAACTTCTCTCAAACCACACAACAGAATTTCACGAAACCTTTTCAGATAATAAGGACATACTATGTAGTTGTGCATATCGACAGGAAATTGCGATTCAATTTTTATACGACCGCAAAATTTGAAAAAATTTTCGTCGTATATTGCTATCACGTTGGCGTCGTCGTCTGCGTCGTCGTCGTCGTCGTCGTCCGAATACTTTTAGTTTTCGCACTCTAACTTTAGTATCTATGAAATTTTAACACAAGGTTTATGACCACAAAAGGAAGGTTGGTATTGATTTTGGGAGTTTTAGTCCCAACATTTTAGGAATTAGGGGCCAAAAAGGGCCCAAATAAGCATTTTCTTGGTTTTCGCACTATAACTTTAGTTTAAGTTAATAGAAATCTATGAAATTTTGACACAAGGTTTATGACCACAAAAGAACGGTTGGGATTGATTTTGGGAGTTTTGGTTTCAACAGTTTAGGAATTAGGGGCCAAAAAAGGGCCCAAATAAGCATTATTCTTGGTTTTCGCACAATAACTTTAGTTTAAGTAAATAGAAATCAATGAAATTTAAACACAATGTTAATGACTACAAAAGGAAGGTTGGTATTGATTTTGGGAGTTTAGGTCCCAACAGTTTAGGAATTAGGGGCCAAAAAGGGACCCAAATAAGCATTTTTCTTGGTTTTCGCACCATAACGTTAGTATAAGTAAATAGAAATCTATGAAATTTAAACACAAGGTTTATGACCATAAAAGGAAGGTTGGTATTGATTTTGGGAGTTTTGGTCCCAACAGAATAAGGGGCCCAAAGGGTCCAAAATTAAACTTTGTTTGATTTCATCAAAATTGAATAATTGGGGTTCTTTGATATATGCCGAATCTAACTGTCATGACTGTGTATGTAGATTCTTAACTTTTGGTCCCGTTTTCAAATTGGTCTACATTAAGGTCCAAAGGGTCCAAAATTAAACTTAGTTTGATTTTGACAAAAAATGAATCAGTTAGGTTCTTTGATATGCTGAATCTAGAAATGTACTTAGATTCTTGATTATTGGCCCAGTTTTCAAGTTGGTCCAAATCGGGGTCCAAAATTAAACTTTGTTTGATTTCATCAAAAATTGAATAAATGGGGTTCTTTGATATACCAAATCTAACTGTGTATGTAGATTCTTCATTTTTGGTCCTGTTTTCAAATTGGTCTACACTAAAGTCCAAAGGGTCCAAAATTAAACTTAGTCTGATTTTAAAAAAAATTGAAATCTTGGGGTTCTTTGATATGCTGAATCCAAAAATGTACTTAGATTTTTTATTATGGGCCCAGTTTTCAAGTTGGTCCAAATCAGGATCTAAAATTATTATATTAAGTATTGTGCAATAGCAAGTCTTTTCAATTGCACAGTATTGCGCAATGGCAAGAAATATCTAATTGCACAATATTGTGAAATAGCAATTTTTTTTTATTAGAGTTATCTTTCTTTGTCCAAAATAGTAAGCAAGAAATATCTAATTGCAAAATATTGTGCAATAGCAAGATTTTTTTTTAATTGGAGTTATCTTTCTTTGTCCAGAATCAACTTAAATCTTTGTTATATACAATATACAATGTATATTCACTTTTTACTACCAACTGATAAATTAAAATAATCTTTACCATTCAGTGATAACAAGCAGTTTTTTTTACATCTTAATATTTTATGATGTATTTAAATGAGTAGTTATTGTTGCAAACTCCATTAGAAATTTTAATTGAGATTAGTTTTGGAATAAGGGAAAGGGGGATGTGATTAAAAAAATTGGGTTCAATTTTTCTCATTTGAAATTTCATAAATAAAAAAGAAAATTTCTTTAAACATTTTTTTGAGAGGATTAATATTCAACAGCATAGTGAATTGCTCTAAGAGAAAACAAAAATTTTAAGTTCATTAGAACACATTCATTCTGTGTCAGAAACCTATGCTGTGTCAACTATTTAATCACAATCCAAATATAGAGCTGAATCCAGCTTGAATGTTGTGTCCATACTTGCCCCAACCGTTCAGGGTTCAACCTCTGCGGTCGTATAAAGCTACGCCCTGCGGAGCATCTGGTTTTCTATGTAAAAATCTTAAAAAGATGGTAAAGCTAAAGAAAATAGAATATAAAGAAAAAAATATTTGCTTCACTGTCGGATAATAGTGGTAAAAGTCCAAAAGAATATTGGAATATTCTAAAATCATTTATAAAAAAGAGAACAGATGAAACGGAAGATATCCCTTAAATATTAAAAGAAGAAGACAAACTGATCAAACACTTTATAGATCAAGGAAATCCAACTAAAATTAAAACTACCTTCCAAAGGGAAATAGAAAATAAACTTAAGAATATAGAAAATTTAGAAACCGATAAACCTTTCAGTTTCTCGGAAATAAAAAAAAGTTATAAATGGACTAAAAATAGGGAAAGTTGCTTGCCCTGATATAATTATAAATGAAGTTATTCTAACCCATTTATGATTAAAAATTATGTAAAACATAGAGAAACTCAGTTTTAGTCCCATTACATAAAACTGGAGATAAAAATGATCCCAATATTACTACAGAGGAGTCTCTATGATTAATTTTCTAGCAAAAAATGCAACTCTAAACAATAGGCTTACTAAAATTATAGATGAACAATTAAGTAACAGCCAATTTCCTTTTAGAGAGAACCACAGAACTGCAGATAGCATTTTTGTCGAGCCTGCAACTTTTGTTGCAGAAAGCTCGACATAGGGATAGTGATGCGGCGGCTACGGCGGCAGCGTTAGCTCACTGTTTAAAAGCTTTTTATTATACCCCACGCAACGAAGTTGCGGAGGGTATAATGTTTTTGACCCGTTGGTCCTGTTTCTTGTCATTGCAACTTCTCTCAAACCACACAACAGAATTTCACGAAACCTTTTCAGATAATAAGGACATACTATGTAGTTGTGCATATCGACAGGAAATTGCGATTCAATTTTTATACGACCGCAAAATTTGAAAAAATTTTCGTCGTATATTGCTATCACGTTGGCGTCGTCGTCTGCGTCGTCGTCGTCGTCGTCGTCCGAATACTTTTAGTTTTCGCACTCTAACTTTAGTATCTATGAAATTTTAACACAAGGTTTATGACCACAAAAGGAAGGTTGGTATTGATTTTGGGAGTTTTAGTCCCAACATTTTAGGAATTAGGGGCCAAAAAGGGCCCAAATAAGCATTTTCTTGGTTTTCGCACTATAACTTTAGTTTAAGTTAATAGAAATCTATGAAATTTTGACACAAGGTTTATGACCACAAAAGAACGGTTGGGATTGATTTTGGGAGTTTTGGTTTCAACAGTTTAGGAATTAGGGGCCAAAAAAGGGCCCAAATAAGCATTATTCTTGGTTTTCGCACAATAACTTTAGTTTAAGTAAATAGAAATCAATGAAATTTAAACACAATGTTAATGACTACAAAAGGAAGGTTGGTATTGATTTTGGGAGTTTAGGTCCCAACAGTTTAGGAATTAGGGGCCAAAAAGGGACCCAAATAAGCATTTTTCTTGGTTTTCGCACCATAACGTTAGTATAAGTAAATAGAAATCTATGAAATTTAAACACAAGGTTTATGACCATAAAAGGAAGGTTGGTATTGATTTTGGGAGTTTTGGTCCCAACAGAATAAGGGGCCCAAAGGGTCCAAAATTAAACTTTTGTTTGATTTCATCAAAATTGAATAATTGGGGTTCTTTGATATATGCCGAATCTAACTGTCATGACTGTGTATGTAGATTCTTAACTTTTGGTCCCGTTTTCAAATTGGTCTACATTAAGGTCCAAAGGGTCCAAAATTAAACTTAGTTTGATTTTGACAAAAAATGAATCAGTTAGGTTCTTTGATATGCTGAATCTAGAAATGTACTTAGATTCTTGATTATTGGCCCAGTTTTCAAGTTGGTCCAAATCGGGGTCCAAAATTAAACTTTGTTTGATTTCATCAAAAATTGAATAAATGGGGTTCTTTGATATACCAAATCTAACTGTGTATGTAGATTCTTCATTTTTGGTCCTGTTTTCAAATTGGTCTACACTAAAGTCCAAAGGGTCCAAAATTAAACTTAGTCTGATTTTAAAAAAAATTGAAATCTTGGGGTTCTTTGATATGCTGAATCCAAAAATGTACTTAGATTTTTTATTATGGGCCCAGTTTTCAAGTTGGTCCAAATCAGGATCTAAAATTATTATATTAAGTATTGTGCAATAGCAAGTCTTTTCAATTGCACAGTATTGCGCAATGGCAAGAAATATCTAATTGCACAATATTGTGAAATAGCAATTTTTTTTTATTAGAGTTATCTTTCTTTGTCCAAAATAGTAAGCAAGAAATATCTAATTGCAAAATATTGTGCAATAGCAAGATTTTTTTTTAATTGGAGTTATCTTTCTTTGTCCAGAATCAACTTAAATCTTTGTTATATACAATATACAATGTATATTCACTTTTTACTACCAACTGATAAATTAAAATAATCTTTACCATTCAGTGATAACAAGCAGTTTTTTTACATCTTAATATTTTATGATGTATTTAAATGAGTAGTTATTGTTGCAAACTCCATTAGAAATTTTAATTGAGATTAGTTTTGGAATAAGGGAAAGGGGGATGTGATTAAAAAAATTGGGTTCAATTTTTCTCATTTGAAATTTCATAAATAAAAAAGAAAATTTCTTTAAACATTTTTTTGAGAGGATTAATATTCAACAGCATAGTGAATTGCTCTAAGAGAAAACAAAAATTTTAAGTTCATTAGAACACATTCATTCTGTGTCAGAAACCTATGCTGTGTCAACTATTTAATCACAATCCAAATATAGAGCTGAATCCAGCTTGAATGTTGTGTCCATACTTGCCCCAACCGTTCAGGGTTCAACCTCTGCGGTCGTATAAAGCTACGCCCTGCGGAGCATCTGGTTTTCTATGTAAAAATCTTAAAAAGATGGTAAAGCTAAAGAAAATAGAATATAAAGAAAAAAATATTTGCTTCACTGTCGGATAATAGTGGTAAAAGTCCAAAAGAATATTGGAATATTCTAAAATCATTTATAAAAAAGAGAACAGATGAAACGGAAGATATCCCTTAAATATTAAAAGAAGAAGACAAACTGATCAAACACTTTATAGATCAAGGAAATCCAACTAAAATTAAAACTACCTTCCAAAGGGAAATAGAAAATAAAACTTAAGAATATAGAAAATTTAGAAACCGATAAACCTTTCAGTTTCTCGGAAATAAAAAAAAGTTATAAATGGACTAAAAATAGGGAAAGTTGCTTGCCCTGATATAATTATAAATGAAGTTATTCTAACCCATTTATGATTAAAAATTATGTAAAACATAGAGAAACTCAGTTTTAGTCCCATTACATAAAACTGGAGATAAAAATGATCCCAATATTACTACAGAGGAGTCTCTATGATTAATTTTCTAGCAAAAAATGCAACTCTAAACAATAGGCTTACTAAAATTATAGATGAACAATTAAGTAACAGCCAATTTCCTTTTAGAGAGAACCACAGAACTGCAGATAGCATTTTTGTCGAGCCTGCAACTTTTGTTGCAGAAAGCTCGACATAGGGATAGTGATGCGGCGGCTACGGCGGCAGCGTTAGCTCACTGTTTAAAAGCTTTTTATTATACCCCACGCAACGAAGTTGCGGAGGGTATAATGTTTTTGACCCGTTGGTCCTGTTTCTTGTCATTGCAACTTCTCTCAAACCACACAACAGAATTTCACGAAACCTTTTCAGATAATAAGGACATACTATGTAGTTGTGCATATCGACAGGAAATTGCGATTCAATTTTTATACGACCGCAAAATTTGAAAAAATTTTCGTCGTATATTGCTATCACGTTGGCGTCGTCGTCTGCGTCGTCGTTGTCGTCGTCGTCCGAATACTTTTAGTTTTCGCACTCTAACTTTAGTATCTATGAAATTTTAACACAAGGTTTATGACCACAAAAGGAAGGTTGGTATTGATTTTGGGAGTTTTAGTCCCAACATTTTAGGAATTAGGGGCCAAAAAGGGCCCAAATAAGCATTTTCTTGGTTTTCGCACTATAACTTTAGTTTAAGTTAATAGAAATCTATGAAATTTTGACACAAGGTTTATGACCACAAAAGAACGGTTGGGATTGATTTTGGGAGTTTTGGTTTCAACAGTTTAGGAATTAGGGGCCAAAAAAGGGCCCAAATAAGCATTATTCTTGGTTTTCGCACAATAACTTTAGTTTAAGTAAATAGAAATCAATGAAATTTAAACACAATGTTAATGACTACAAAAGGAAGGTTGGTATTGATTTTGGGAGTTTAGGTCCCAACAGTTTAGGAATTAGGGGCCAAAAAGGGACCCAAATAAGCATTTTTCTTGGTTTTCGCACCATAACGTTAGTATAAGTAAATAGAAATCTATGAAATTTAAACACAAGGTTTATGACCATAAAAGGAAGGTTGGTATTGATTTTGGGAGTTTTGGTCCCAACAGAATAAGGGGCCCAAAGGGTCCAAAATTAAACTTTGTTTGATTTCATCAAAATTGAATAATTGGGGTTCTTTGATATATGCCGAATCTAACTGTCATGACTGTGTATGTAGATTCTTAACTTTTGGTCCCGTTTTCAAATTGGTCTACATTAAGGTCCAAAGGGTCCAAAATTAAACTTAGTTTGATTTTGACAAAAAATGAATCAGTTAGGTTCTTTGATATGCTGAATCTAGAAATGTACTTAGATTCTTGATTATTGGCCCAGTTTTCAAGTTGGTCCAAATCGGGGTCCAAAATTAAACTTTGTTTGATTTCATCAAAAATTGAATAAATGGGGTTCTTTGATATACCAAATCTAACTGTGTATGTAGATTCTTCATTTTTGGTCCTGTTTTCAAATTGGTCTACACTAAAGTCCAAAGGGTCCAAAATTAAACTTAGTCTGATTTTAACAAAAATTGAAATCTTGGGGTTCTTTGATATGCTGAATCCAAAAATGTACTTAGATTTTTTATTATGGGCCCAGTTTTCAAGTTGGTCCAAATCAGGATCTAAAATTATTATATTAAGTATTGTGCAATAGCAAGTCTTTTCAATTGCACAGTATTGCGCAATGGCAAGAAATATCTAATTGCACAATATTGTGAAATAGCAATTTTTTTTATTAGAGTTATCTTTCTTTGTCCAGAATAGTAAGCAAGAAATATCTAATTGCAAAATATTGTGCAATAGCAAGATTTTTTTTTAATTGGAGTTATCTTTCTTTGTCCAGAATCAACTTAAATCTTTGTTATATACAATATACAATGTATATTCACTTTTTACTACCAACTGATAAATTAAAATAATCTTTACCATTCAGTGATAACAAGCAGTTTTTTTACATCTTAATATTTTATGATGTATTTAAATGAGTAGTTATTGTTGCAAACTCCATTAGAAATTTTAATTGAGATTAGTTTTGGAATAAGGGAAAGGGGGATGTGATTAAAAAAATTGGGTTCAATTTTTCTCATTTGAAATTTCATAAATAAAAAAGAAAATTTCTTTAAACATTTTTTTGAGAGGATTAATATTCAACAGCATAGTGAATTGCTCTAAGAGAAAACAAAAATTTTAAGTTCATTAGAACACATTCATTCTGTGTCAGAAACCTATGCTGTGTCAACTATTTAATCACAATCCAAATATAGAGCTGAATCCAGCTTGAATGTTGTGTCCATACTTGCCCCAACCGTTCAGGGTTCAACCTCTGCGGTCGTATAAAGCTACGCCCTGCGGAGCATCTGGTTTTCTATGTAAAAATCTTAAAAAGATGGTAAAGCTAAAGAAAATAGAATATAAAGAAAAAAATATTTGCTTCACTGTCGGATAATAGTGGTAAAAGTCCAAAAGAATATTGGAATATTCTAAAATCATTTATAAAAAAGAGAACAGATGAAACGGAAGATATCCCTTAAATATTAAAAGAAGAAGACAAACTGATCAAACACTTTATAGATCAAGGAAATCCAACTAAAATTAAAACTACCTTCCAAAGGGAAATAGAAAATAAACTTAAGAATATAGAAAATTTAGAAACCGATAAACCTTTCAGTTTCTCGGAAATAAAAAAAAGTTATAAATGGACTAAAAATAGGGAAAGTTGCTTGCCCTGATATAATTATAAATGAAGTTATTCTAACCCATTTATGATTAAAAATTATGTAAAACATAGAGAAACTCAGTTTTAGTCCCATTACATAAAACTGGAGATAAAAATGATCCCAATATTACTACAGAGGAGTCTCTATGATTAATTTTCTAGCAAAAAATGCAACTCTAAACAATAGGCTTACTAAAATTATAGATGAACAATTAAGTAACAGCCAATTTCCTTTTAGAGAGAACCACAGAACTGCAGATAGCATTTTTGTCGAGCCTGCAACTTTTGTTGCAGAAAGCTCGACATAGGGATAGTGATGCGGCGGCTACGGCGGCAGCGTTAGCTCACTGTTTAAAAGCTTTTTATTATACCCCACGCAACGAAGTTGCGGAGGGTATAATGTTTTTGACCCGTTGGTCCTGTTTCTTGTCATTGCAACTTCTCTCAAACCACACAACAGAATTTCACGAAACCTTTTCAGATAATAAGGACATACTATGTAGTTGTGCATATCGACAGGAAATTGCGATTCAATTTTTATACGACCGCAAAATTTGAAAAAATTTTCGTCGTATATTGCTATCACGTTGGCGTCGTCGTCTGCGTCGTCGTTGTCGTCGTCGTCCGAATACTTTTAGTTTTCGCACTCTAACTTTAGTATCTATGAAATTTTAACACAAGGTTTATGACCACAAAAGGAAGGTTGGTATTGATTTTGGGAGTTTTAGTCCCAACATTTTAGGAATTAGGGGCCAAAAAGGGCCCAAATAAGCATTTTCTTGGTTTTCGCACTATAACTTTAGTTTAAGTTAATAGAAATCTATGAAATTTTGACACAAGGTTTATGACCACAAAAGAACGGTTGGGATTGATTTTGGGAGTTTTGGTTTCAACAGTTTAGGAATTAGGGCCAAAAAAGGGCCCAAATAAGCATTATTCTTGGTTTTCGCACAATAACTTTAGTTTAAGTAAATAGAAATCAATGAAATTTAAACACAATGTTAATGACTACAAAAGGAAGGTTGGTATTGATTTTGGGAGTTTAGGTCCCAACAGTTTAGGAATTAGGGGCCAAAAAGGGACCCAAATAAGCATTTTTCTTGGTTTTCGCACCATAACGTTAGTATAAGTAAATAGAAATCTATGAAATTTAAACACAAGGTTTATGACCATAAAAGGAAGGTTGGTATTGATTTTGGGAGTTTTGGTCCCAACAGAATAAGGGGCCCAAAGGGTCCAAAATTAAACTTTGTTTGATTTCATCAAAATTGAATAATTGGGGTTCTTTGATATATGCCGAATCTAACTGTCATGACTGTGTATGTAGATTCTTAACTTTTGGTCCCGTTTTCAAATTGGTCTACATTAAGGTCCAAAGGGTCCAAAATTAAACTTAGTTTGATTTTGACAAAAAATGAATCAGTTAGGTTCTTTGATATGCTGAATCTAGAAATGTACTTAGATTCTTGATTATTGGCCCAGTTTTCAAGTTGGTCCAAATCGGGGTCCAAAATTAAACTTTGTTTGATTTCATCAAAAATTGAATAAATGGGGTTCTTTGATATACCAAATCTAACTGTGTATGTAGATTCTTCATTTTTGGTCCTGTTTTCAAATTGGTCTACACTAAAGTCCAAAGGGTCCAAAATTAAACTTAGTCTGATTTTAACAAAAATTGAAATCTTGGGGTTCTTTGATATGCTGAATCCAAAAATGTACTTAGATTTTTTATTATGGGCCCAGTTTTCAAGTTGGTCCAAATCAGGATCTAAAATTATTATATTAAGTATTGTGCAATAGCAAGTCTTTTCAATTGCACAGTATTGCGCAATGGCAAGAAATATCTAATTGCACAATATTGTGAAATAGCAATTTTTTTTTATTAGAGTTATCTTTCTTTGTCCAGAATAGTAAGCAAGAAATATCTAATTGCAAAATATTGTGCAATAGCAAGATTTTTTTTTAATTGGAGTTATCTTTCTTTGTCCAGAATCAACTTAAATCTTTGTTATATACAATATACAATGTATATTCACTTTTTACTACCAACTGATAAATTAAAATAATCTTTACCATTCAGTGATAACAAGCAGTTTTTTTACATCTTAATATTTTATGATGTATTTAAATGAGTAGTTATTGTTGCAAACTCCATTAGAAATTTTAATTGAGATTAGTTTTGGAATAAGGGAAAGGGGGATGTGATTAAAAAAATTGGGTTCAATTTTTCTCATTTGAAATTTCATAAATAAAAAAGAAAATTTCTTCAAACATTTTTTTGAGAGGATTAATATTCAACAGCATAGTGAATTGCTCTAAGAGAAAACAAAAATTTTAAATTCATTAGAACACATTCATTCTGTGTCAGAAACCTATGCTGTGTCAACTATTTAATCACAATCCAAATTTAGAGCTGAATCCAGCTTAAATGTTGTGTCCATACTTGCCCCAACCGTTCAGGGTTCAACCTCTGCGGTCGTATAAAGCTACGCCCTGCGGAGCATCTGGTTTTTCTAGGAGTTACGCCCCTTTGAACTTATTTACTTTAATGTACTACTGCAACAGTTTGTCATCGCAACTCCTCTCAAACCACACAACAGAATTTCACGAAACCTTTTCAGATAATAAGGACATACTATGTAGTTGTGCATATCGACGGGAAATTGCGATTCAATTTTTTTCTAGGAGTTACGCCCCTTTGAACTTATTTACTTTAATGTACTACTGCAACAGTTTGTCATCGCAACTCCTCTCAAACCACACAACAGAATTTCACGAAATCTTTTTATATGAAAAGGACATATTATGTAGTTGTGCATATCGACAGGAAATTATGATTCAATTTTATTTCTAGGAGTTACGCCCCTTTGAACTTATTTGCTTCAATGTACTACTGCAACAGTTTGTCATCGCAACTCCTCTGAAACTACATAACAGAATTTCATGAAACCTTTTCAGATAATAAGGACATACTATGTAGATGTGCATATCGACAGGAAATCACGATTCAATTTTTTTTCTAGGAGATATGCCCCTTTGAACTTATTTGCTTCAATGTACTTCTGCAACAGTTTTTCATCTCAACTCCTCTGAAAAAAACACAACAGAATTTCATGAAATTTTGTAGATAATAAGGACATACTATGTAGATGTGTATATTGAAAGGAAATTATTATTCAGTATTTTTTCTTATACAATTTTTTTTTCTTATACTTATTTAATTTCTCCAATGACAATGTGGGGACGTGGGGTATGTGAGCGTGCTCACTAAGGTTCTTTAATTTTAGAAGGTGGAAGACCTGGATGCTTCATACTTTGTATATAGATGCTTCATGTTACGAAGTTTCCGTCAGTCACATGTCCAATGTCCTTGACCTCATTTTCATGGTTCAGTGACCACTTGAAAAAAAAGTTCAAATTTTTTGTAATGTTGAATTCTCTCTTATTATAAGTAATAGGATAACTATATTTGATATGTGTGTACCTTGCAAGGTCCTCATGTCTGTCAGACAGTTTTCACTTGACCTCGACCTCATTTCATGGATCAGTGAACAAGGTTAAGTTTTGGTGGTCAAGTCCATATCTCAGATACTATAAGCAATAGGGCTAGTATATTCGGTGTATGGAAGGACTGTAAGGTGTACATGTCCAACTGGAAGGTGTCATCTGACCTTGACCTCATTTTCATGGTTCAGTGGTTATAGTTAAATTTTTGTGTTTTGGTCTGTTTTTCTCATACCATATGCAATAGGTCTACTATATTTGTTGTATGGAATGATTGTTAAGTGTACATGTCTAGCGGGCAGATGTCATGTGACCTTGACCTCATTTTCATGGTTCAGTGGTCAAAGTTAAGTTTTTGAGTTTTGGTCTTTTTATCTAATGCTATATGCCATAGATCAACTATATTTGGTGTATGGAAATATTTTATGATCTTTATGTCAGTCGAGCAGGTTTTATTTAACCGTGACCTCATTTTCATGGTTCATTGCACAGTGTTAAGTTTTTGTGTTTTGGTCTATTGTTTTTAAACTATAAGTAATGTGTCAACTATATATGTTGTATAGAAGCATTGTTAGCTGTACCTGTCTGCCTGGCATGGTTCATCTGACCTGGACATCTTTTTCAAGGTTCATTGGTCTTTGTTTAGTTATCTTGGTTAATGTTAAGTTTATGTGACAGTTGTAATAAAGCTTAGCTTTATACTTAGGACTATCAACATAATATCAATGATTCGTATAGAAGGCGAGACATTTCAGCGTGTGCACTCTTGTTATATTAAAAATCTCGAATAAATAAGTATTTACATAAAAACAAAAAGAAATTTAATGCTTGTTTTGTAGATTTAACAAAGGCATTTTACTCTGTATGGAGAGATGCTCTTTTGTACAAACTTTATAATATGGGGGTAGGAAAGAAACTTTAACATTATAAAACATCAATTAGATGACACTGGGTCTACTATTAAATACCAAAACATATGTTTAATATTACAAGAGGGGTAAAAACAGTTGATTCATTGAGTTCTACTTATTTAATTTATTCATTAATGCCATGTGTTATCCTCTAAAAATTATAGACTCAAAACTAAGATGCCTGCTTTTTATACGACCGCAAAAAATTTAGTCGTACATTGTATGACGTTGGCGTCGTCGTTGTCGTCATCGTCCGAAGGCACATTGGTTTTCGCACTATAACTATAGTTTAATTAAATAGAAATCTATGAAATTTAAACACAAGGTATATGACCACAAAAGGAAGGTTGGGACTGATTTTGGGAGATTTGTTTTTTTTTGGAAAAAAAAGTTTGTTTCCAGTTTTTGGAGAAAAAAATAATTTGTTTTTGATTCTGAGAAAAAAAAATGTTTGTTTCACCTTCAGCTGCCACTATATGTAATGCTAAAATTGAAAGAAAAAAATTGTTTTCGATTTGTCGCGAAAAAAATACATTGTTTTTCGCCGTAGGCGAAAAAAAAAGTTTGTACAGAAAAAAAAAACATAGCCCCCCCAGAAAATCAAATGGTTGCTGCCTAAGTAAATAGAAATCTATGAAATTTAAACACAAGGGCGGTTTATGACCATAAAAGGAAGGTTGGGATTGATTTTGGGAGTTTTGATCCAAACAGAATAGGAATTAGGGTCCCAAAGGGTCCAAAATTAAACTTTGTTTGATTTCATAAAAAAAGTATAATTGGGGTTTTTCAATATGCCGAATCTAACTGTGTATGTAGATTCTTAATTTTTGGTCCCCTTTTCAAATTGGTCTACATTAAGGTCAAAAGGGTCCAAATTTAAACTTAGTTTGATTTCATCAAAAATTGAATTCTTGGGGTTCTTTGATATGCTGAATCTAACCATGTATTTAGATTTTGGATATTGGACCATAATAGGTAAATGTCCAATTGAAAATTTTTAAGTTTTTAAGTTAAAGTTCTTAGACCACATTCATTCTGTGTCAGAAACCTTTGTTGTGTCAACTATTTAATCACAGTCAAAATTCAGAGCTGTATCAAGCTTGAATGTTGTGTCAATACTTGCCCCAACTGTTCAGGGTTCGAACTCTGCGGTCGTATAAAGCTGCGCCCTGCGGAGCATCTGGTTGCAGATGACTTGTTAATTTTTTCAGAAACTAAAACAGGGCTACAGAATAGTCCCAATAATTAAGCTTTATACTTGTATAAATGGCAAATAGAATTGAATATTAAAAAGACAAAATCTATCTATACTATTAAACGAGAAGACCTCATTTTGTGTGTCGCTTCTCTTCCTTCCACAATAAATTAATCATCATGCCTCTGTGTTCTATAGGTAACATGCATAGTCGCATTTGTCATCCATTCTTATGATTATTCAGATTCAGTTTAATATTTTGGGAGAAAAACGACAAAATAGGGGTCAGACCACCAATTACTCTCTCCAATTTAGAACGTAAGTAAAAGTAGCCCTACTCTGACATAAAATAGTGCTTTTGATGTCCTTGTTTACTTAAACTAACCAACAAATTTGCAGAAATGAAACTTTTGGTGAAAGAGAAATATATCTAGATCATTTTGAGTCACAATTTACTTGTCTATAAACACATGATAAAGTTTGCATTAAGAATTGAAGATTATGCGCTCCATAGTATACTAATTTTAGATTTCCAGAAAACCAGTTTGTTTTTGGGAGTACCTCTATTTGAAGGTCAGTTATTTTGTTAGAATGCGTTAAAGGTATGTGAAAATTGGCATGTAGAAAGCTGATACATGTACAATTAAGGATATACCTGGTTTCTATGAAGTTAAACTTAAGGTAAAATATTTAGAAAGCTGTGAAAATTGCAAATATTGGTTGAACAGATAGGGATTTTTAATTGGTGGTCTGACACCATAGGTGTCCGGATATTGTTTCCGTCATCAGACTGACTTTTAGTCATAGATAAGATTTCCGGTTTTGAACATGCACAAGAACAACCAATCGTATGATAGATTACAAAAATGAAAAATAAATTAGCCAATCAGAGCGTTCTCCATATCATGGATTTTAGAACGGTTCAACCACAACTATTAACCTCCTTGGAGACAAATATGTTTCGCGTTTATCCACATGCAAACTACGATTATACTACTATAATATATAGACTCTCTGTATTCTGTCTACTGTTTTCTTTGAAATATTTACTATCTTACGGGTTATACCAGTTGCATATCTATTGAAATAAGTAAAACATGCAGAAACAGGAATATGTCCATAGTATTCGCATGCCACATCGTCACTATCATTTTCAATGTTCAGTGGACCGTGAAATGGGGTAAAATCTCTAATTTGACATTAAAATTATAAAAATCATATCATAGGGAACATATTTACTAAGTTTCGAGTTTGCTGAACTTCAACTACCTCGACAAAAACTTTAACCTGAACATGCTGAAGCGGGACGGACGGACGAACGAACGCACGGACGCACAGACTAGAAAACATAATGCCCATAAATTGGGCATACAAATTTATTGTTGAAAGTGAAAATAGTGATTTGGCCAAAATTAGAGTAGGGTAGAGATTAGAGGGAGGGAGGATTTTTTAGGGACGTCGGGATCGGGTGTTTTTAACCTTGAAATTTCGGGATTGATCCATTCGGGATCCTGGAATTTTTTTTTTTGAATTTGGGATGTCGGGATATGAATTTCGTTAAAATACTCACCTCGGTATTTTATGTTTTTAAGCCCGGGATTTCAGGATCAGGGCTCCTCCGGCCACCGCCCAATTTAGCCTTAAGTCATTATACAAGATTCAAATCCTACCATTGGCATCATGTTAATAATGGCTCTCAAAAGGAAAAGCACTGATAGATTGTCCAAGAGGCATATTTTATTAAAATAATAATGGTCTATAAGCAGTTTCATTTATTTCATGTTTAAAGCGATGCAAATTTTTAATTTAATTGACTTTTACCAAAAAATGCATTGTAGCAAAAGGGAGGAATAATTGTGGTATAAGGTCAGAAACACAAAAATAAATGAATTTAACAGAAAGGAAACAAATAACGGACTTTGGAAAAAAGGGAGAGGGCTTTTGATACCTTATATGAAAGTCTCCAGACATAATATCTTTTACAAAAAGTCATCCTACAACAGTTTACAAGCTGTATATGCCCACGATTTCGCGGGTGTGTTCTAGTGATATTTAATAGGACATGCTCTAGAAAAAACATTTTTAAGTTTTAAAAACTGTAACATTGATAATGTATCAGAATACTCATTTTTAGGCTTATTAATTAAATGCAATGGCAACATGTCTCATGGTACTAAAGAACTTGTCAAAAAAGCCCAAAAAGCTTTATTTGGGTTGAAAGCTTACACAAAGTCTTTGAATAATTTACCAGTCAAAGTGGCATGCCACCTCTTTGATTCCCTCATAAAACCAGTAATGATATACAACTCTGAAGTAACATATTTAGACACATATATGGGCGTTTTTCAATAAAAACGTATTTTCTTGTCCTATATATCCACTTTAAAAAAAATGAGTTTGATCTTTGCAAGTATTTTTTTGTGCTGTCAGTACATTGAATTAGATTTAACATTTTAAAGCAAAGAAACAGTGTATTTTTAGAGGGATTGATAAGATATTGACTCCTGAATGGTCCAAAACAACCAAAATGGCATGTCCCTAGACCGCCTGTTCGACATTCATACTCTAAAATATCGTAAAAAAATGAAGAAATACATTTTTTTTTTACTTTACATAAGTTCTTTAATAATTCAAAAGTATGTTCAGAGCCAACATATTCTAATAAACACATTTCAATATAGGTTTTTTAATTTCAGAAGGTGTGTCCCTCACAAAATGTCCACTACGAAACGAAGTCATTAAAATTTGCCAATAAACAGTTTTATAAAATCAATGTAATTTTTGTTTGCAAGAGATATATACATTAGGGTCTTACAAAAGAAGTGATGCTTTTATAACGGCAATTAAATTGTTGGTAAGAAAAAATGAGCACATCAAATGGACCAGAGTGATACCGTATTTTTGATAATGTCCCCTACGAAACGGGTCAAATCTCCTTCAGTATCTGGTTTTAAAATTATGAAAAAAATATCAGTGTACAGCTTGATAAATGCTTTGATGAATACACTCAGTCTTGTTACTATTGCAATATAGGGATTGAGGGGAAAAAATAAAACATGCGAATACGTCCCTTACGAAACGGTCCCCTACGAAACAAGTATGGGAGAAAAACGTTTCGTAGTGGACACTACCACTACCATGGAGTCTTTTTTTAATCTTTTTTCAATTATATTCGTGCAAAACAAATAACAAGGGTTAGTTTCATGTAATTTTTATTATGTTTTTATTAACATATAATAGGGTTGATGTCAACTACGAAACTTTTTGTCCACTACGAAACGGTTTTGTCCACTACGAAACGCATCAGTTGAACCTTCATATGTGAAGTACTGTCTAATCTTTATCGATAAAAATGGTTTTCCAATTCAGAAAAAAAAAATGATATTTTTCTAGTATTTAAAGTAAACAAACTGGAATTTCTATAGGAAACATTTAAAATTGCAAAAAATATGTGTTTAGAAGAAATTTCGTACGAAACAGTACACAAATTATGAAAATAATATCATTTTAAAGAATATTTAAGATTGCACTTTTTGTTTACAAACAGGTCTATTATAGAGGTATTCAAAATAACTCTTGAAATTAAATTTTAGACAAGTTGATTTTCCATTTTTTTAAGGTCTGAAATTTACGCTTTTATTGAAAAACGCCCATATATCTCTTTTTAGAGCAAAAAAAAAAGAGCTTTGAATTCAGGAAAAGAAGTAGATATTTTAAGTTTTGCAGAAAAAAGTCCAATTGAAAAATTACACTTGCAATTTTGTAAATTTATACTAGGAACTAGAAAGAATGCATATAATCTTGCAACTAGAGCTGAATTGGGGCGACTCCCTATAGAATTTAATATTAAAACACAAACTTTATTATATTTAAAGATATTTGAATGCTGGAAGTTAAATCCTCTTTTGAAAGAAGCTTACACGCTTAGTAAAAACTTAGTCACAGAAAAAGTATACTCATGGTTTACCATGGACGTCAAGTTGGTTACTAATTATTCCTTATTGTTTATTCGTTGCTTATTCCTTAATCCTTATAGTCCAGTCAAACTAAGATTTAACCCCAAACTAATTGCAACAGAAAATGCTTTAGTTCTAATCTATAGCATTAAGCCCTTAACATACACAGACAAAAGTCCCATAAAATCTAACTTGAGGAAAACTCAAAATCAGTATTTTTTTTTAATTTCCTATGGAAAGGGAGATAACTCCGCAAAAATGAGTCTTTTTTTGGGTCAGTTTTTGGTTGATTTTCTTAAAATTTATGTAAAGTATGATACTTTGATTGGGTTATAAGTTCGTATTTGACTAAATTATATAATTTTCTGCTAATGAAATGTACAAAACGGAAGTATTGTGTGTTGTTTTATTTTTTTTGTGCATTTTTCATATAGAAATTGCAAATTTGTTGCTTTGTGACCATTTTGAAAAAATAATGTGAAAATTTGGTATTGTTTATATCTGTATATTATATTTTTTCAGCATCTTACTTGTATAAAGAAACTTTAAACCACAAAAAGAAGAATACATGCTTAATTATTTTTATTAAATTTGAGATTCTTTACCTTGACTTGCTGAAAAACTCAATAATTAATGGTCAACTAATGAATTACGAAATCTAGATTATAACATGATAAAAGATACGAAAACACCTTTAGAGTTGTTTGTTATACTCTAAAGACGGCTTAAATATCAAGAATCAATACATTCTGATGAATAAAAGCGGTAAAGTTATAATTTTGTATCAATTTTTATTGATATTTCTGCCTTTTTTGCAGAGTTATCTCCCCTTTCAACGCAAATATCCATAGGAATTTCAAATGGTGATATTTTTTAGTCTTCCTCAAGTAAGGTTGAATGGGACTTGTTTCTGTGAATATTTGGGGTATAATGCTAAAGATTAAAACTTTAAAATCTTCTGTTGCAATTACTTTAACATGTTTAACATGTTTAAGGTTAGGGTCAAATTTATGCTAGATTGAATGGACTATTATTCGTTACCTCGTTACTTATTCCTTGTTCCTTATTTGGTTTACCTATGTAAAAAATATTTTAAGTGAACTTAATTTAAATATAGCACAAAATTGTTTATATGTTTATTGATGTTAGACATGTTAGATCCCATTTGAATTTAATAAATTTTAGATTTTAAGTTTCCAAGTTATGGGATTTTATTCCAAAAAAAAAATGGGTGATCCAAAATTAAAGTTTGTTTGATTTTATCAAAAAATGAATGGTAGAGAGTTTAGCTGTGCGGTTAGGAGTTAGGAGACGGAGTGTGGCTGTATTACAGTGAAAGACTTTCGATACCAAAATTTACAGTGAAACGAACTTTCCACATAAAATCTTCACAAAATAACTAACTAATTTTATTCAGTATAAAATCCAGTACAAAAGGATCATTGCTGAAATACATGAAAACATAGAAAACAAAAATAAAACAAAAAAACACAGCAATTGTGTGACGTATTACAAACAATAAAATAATATATGTATCTCTTACTTTTATTAAGGGGAACAAATAGTTCGATTATACATGGCGCTCCGTGTGTGCAAGTTATTTTTCTAATAAGAGGCGGTACCATCCCCTGGGTACACATACACTCATACTTTTATGTGATCGGAATGGCTGAATTGCGGAGACACGGGGATCGTTCGAAAAATGTGTTTGATTTCTGTATAAAGAGAGATAACTGTAATTCGATCTTCACTATAGTTAACAAGTGAGAGTGATCGACCTCTTTAATTCCACAATTATAAAAATAGATGTAACAATCAAACAAATATAGATAAGTGTTATTTTTGTTCATCTATTTTTTTTAACCCCATAAATTTAGGCTAAGTAAGAAACTTCATTTGACATATTAATACATACGGATTAATTTATTTCATTTTATTTTGAAGCATAAACCGATTACTTAAGCTTTGTTCTCTTTTGGAAATTGTCTCATTTTATAATACTGGGGCTTTTTATAACTTTTGAAACTGTATGGGTTTTTACTCATTGCTGAAGACCGTGTGGCCTTTGGTCATTAGCAATCCTACCACATCATCTTGGACTTTGACAGCTTTAACAACTGTGGCTAAGGTTAATTAAATGTATGATTTATCTTCAATGTTACGCGTAGGTTAATAAGTGATGGTAACATTGTTATTTATGACGAGCAACTATAATAGTCATGGGAAAAATTTATCGATGAAAGGTGGTTAAAAGGTAGTATATATTTTTTTATTACAGACAACTTTCAAATTAAAAATAAAATGGAAAAAAAAAATGGTAGAAAATTTTCAATCTTAAACAATATATACCATGTATACAACTACAAAACTTAGTCAAGTCATGGGAGTATTATATTGACAATGGTCAAGTCAATTCAAATATTTGTATTGGATAACGCAAATGTAATAAATATGGCATAGCGTAATAACACATTTGTAAAGAAAAAAATGTAAACAACAATAATTACATTGCATGTATGAGGGGGGATAGCAGAGGCGGATCCAGGGGGTGGTCATCCGGTGCCGGTGACCACCCCCTGGATTTGCAAAAATGGTGCACCATGTACCAAAAAATGGTGCACCTTGAACATTTTGAAAAATAAATTCGTCGATCAAATCAATTTGTCTTCACCAATTTGTCATCACCAGTCATGAAGTTGTCATTACTTACCTTAAGGCTAAATACATGTACCTTGACAGGTATGTTTATACAATTAACATGTAATCAACATTCGCTAATAACTTGGTCGATTTCTTTGATGTTAAGGTGTAAAAATGAAGAGACAATCAGTCCTCAATCTTAGATGTTTTTAGCAGGTAATTTACACTTTTTTTACATTACGTTTATCTAAATTTTTAAAGTTTGTATCATAACTTTTCTCGACCAATAATATTTTTTTACTGTGATGCCAAAATTCAAAAATAATTTTAAATTAAAGTTTTAAAGTCACATAAATATTCCATATTGAATGAATATCCCCGTTCCATCATCTGTTTGTCTAAAAGTTTCGTTCATTCCAATTTTTTAGTAACTTATACCCTCGTTCCTTCAGGAAACGCCACAAATCAGCCCCCTCTGAAGTACCAACGACTTGTAATGGACCTAGCATTGATACGAATAAAAGTGATCAGATTAAAGAAACAACCCCCGACTTACATATAAGTACAAACGACATTGGTTTTGTAAAACAATCAACACGTAAATCAACAAACGAAGAGAAATTTAATTTGATAAGAAATCATTTCTAACCTGGAATAAACTATAACTTTCCTATAAAAAAATATGCAGGAAAGAACAGACTGTTTCAGCTGAATTGACTAAATCGCTATGATGGGCTAGTGTACTCACCTTCACAAGAAGGAGCTTACTGCATATACTGTGCTCTGTTTGGGGTTGATAGTTTGGGAACATTATCATGCAAACCACTAACAGATATGGCACATGCAAGTACAAGACTTAACGATGACTTCGGCCGTGATGAGAAATCATGTAAAAAAAGTCATACTGAAGCTAGAGCAAAAGCTCAACTTTTTCTTGACAACATTGACCAAAGGACTACTGATATTCAAACATTTATTAATAAAGCAATGAATGAACGTATAAAAGCAAACAGAGCTGTTTTGAAATCTATATGCAAGTGTGTTTTGCTTTGTGGCAAACATATTAATCTTAAATTCCTATAAGGGGCCATAAAAAAATTGAATTTTAATTTAAGATTTCAAAAGGTGACCACCCCCTAATAAATTCCTGGATCCGCCCCTGGATAGGACCTTTATCGGGACTCCGGGATCGGGTGTTTTTAAGCTCGGGATTTCGAGATTGACCCTTTCGGGATCAGGGAATTCTTTTTTTCGAATTTCGGGATGTCGGGATTTAAATTTATTTAAATTCGGGACCTCGGGATTTCGTGTTTTTAAGCCCGGGATTTCGGGATCGGGAACAAACCTACCCCCTACCCCAATGTATGTTTAATTATGATACGTTATTTTGATAACAGCAATCTCGCGTCCTTCTGAAATTGACATTCATTACACGGGTCATTTTCAAAAAATGTCGAATTTTCAGTACACCCATGCTATTTTTTTTTTTTTATTTCTAATGGAAATTTCAGTTGTAATGGTTTAAATGAAAGCTTGTCGGATTTGTGATTCAGAACATAAATAATTAACACACCTTATTATATATCTATTTTGATAAAATTAAACTGCATTTAAGTCCGATTTTGGGGGTATTTGTGTGCGTCCAGTGTCAGAAAAACACATTTCAAATGATTTTCTTCCGATTTTCTGATCGCCTTGATATCTGCAAAAGGGACTTTTTAAGAACGTTAATTATTACTCTAACGAAAAATCGAAGCTTCTTTATCATTGTATGTAACATATTATCTACAAACTAAATTCAATCAGCGTACGGGAGGTTCATGTCCATCCTGTTACCGCTACTTAAATCAGTCGTTAAATTATTCTACCTATGAATATTGAATCAGTCAGTGTTGATTTCAAAAGTACAAAGTAATCTTTACTTTTAAAACGCCTCGTTTCTTGAACGACAGTGAAGAGAAAAGAAATTTCAAGACATTTAGTGAAAAAAAAAGTGTACTTTTTTTCATGTCTATGCTGTTTACAACAATTTTGATTAATTACACCAACAGTATGCTTGTAAAAAGTGCAATAACGTGTTGGAAACCAAATTCACAAAAGAAAACCATAATCACTTCACCAAAAGGAGTAGCTATTTCACAACAGCAAGAAATTTGTCTATCGTGTTATGTCTATCCTGTTACCATTGTTGCTATGGTTACAGTAAAAGGATAGAAAATCGCAGACAAAAACGTCGTTAATTTTTTTTATCTTAACATATAGGTGCAAAACGAATGAAATATTTCGTTGTTTGAACTCCTCTGAAGGTTATAACGTCTTAATCTTCCCAATTAAGCATTTGTAGGTGCAATACTGATATCGGTAACAGGATAGACAAAAAGGTAACAGGATAGACTTTTATATAGTGATAATTTTATATCAGAAACGTACGTTCCTGTTACCAATGAAATAAAGAGAAAAGTAAACTAACTTATGAGGGATTTACTTGATGTTAGGTTTATTTGAAAGGGTAAAAAAATGCCGAACAATATTAATTGCTATCTTAGACTTGCATTACTGGTGGTAATTTTTACAACCTTTGAAAACCATTTTTTAGAGGCATTTTTCAGTACAACCTCGAAAATTGGCAAACAATCTAATATTTTACAGAATGAATAGATATAAAAGTTTATTCTCTTGAAAACCATCTAATTGGCACTTGGTGCTTCTGATCCAATTGAGTGGGTTTCATTTATTCATGAAATGGCAACAGTTCTCAATATAGAACCTGAATCTTCAGAGACTCAAGATCAGGAACGTTATTCTTTTGTTTCGGCAAGATTAAAACCTGACAAATGCAAGAATGATAAAAAATCAGCAATTAAATTACCTTTGGAAGGTACAATAATTGACATGGTAAAATCTGTAGAAAAGTAAGCTATCTCTGTTCATTTGAAAAACAAAGCTGTTCATGGTTAAGAAAGATGATTTTAATGCTTTCTGTAGTCCTATGTTTGCTGACAATATTGAGGAAGGGCAACCTATTGGTCATAAAGGCAATTCTTTTAAATCTGGAGTTAGTATTCCACCTTTTCACAGAGAATTAGATAATGATTTTCGTCGTATGGACAATTCTGATAGGCATCCGTCGTGTTGCTTATGTGATAACAAATCCGGTAAATAGTCTAATTCGGTAGGTCAAATTCATGTAAGGGAAGGGGATTGTAGTTACGACGTAAGAAACATATCCGATATCATTTGTGAAACGGTTATTCCATTAACGGTCAACCAACTCGTATAGGTCCCCAGGTAAGAGGCACGTTTGCTAATGTTTCACAGGAAGAGGACAAAGATCACAGGAGATTAATAGGTTTTAGAAACTTTACTAGAAGGACTAAAACTGGAGTTTAAACATAAAAGAGACAAGTTTTCCAAGATATCGTATTCACGAGTCGGTTATTTTAACAGAAAAAAGTGTTTTAATAGAAAAAAAATGTTATAGAATATGTTCCTATTGGGCAAGAAAACTTTGGTTATTACAGCATAGTTTTCGTAGTTCCGAAACGAGAAGGAGGTCTGCCACCGAGTCTCAATCTGAAACCTCTAAACCAATTAGTAGTGCCTCATCATTTCAAGATAGAAACCCTCCGTTCAATTATGAAAGCTTAAAAAAGGGAGACTATGCAGTAACTTTGGATTTAGCAGATGCATATTTTCATATCCTAATACCCACAGATTTCAAACAATTCATGAGATTCCGATTTCTAGGTCACAGCTACCTATTTCGAGCAATGCCATTCGGGCTCAAATCTGCCACAAGAGTGTTCACAAAGATCATGGCTGTACTAGCAGCATTATTAAGAAAGATAATGATTCAGATTACCATGTATCTGGACTATTAGCTGACAAGCAATTCAGACAGAACATCTCTTGTAAAGCAAATGCATTTTGTACTCATTCTAGTTCAAGCCCATGGGAAGATTACACATGAGGCCAATCCAACTTTAGTTGTTAGCACTATGAAGGCGAAACATCCAGCCATTGAATCAGTTTATTCCTGTACGAATTAGGCCATAGTTTTTTTTTATTTGTTTTGCGTCCGCGTGCGGGTAGGTTTTCGGCCAATTTGTGTCAAAAACAAACACAAACTTTTTTTTGTTCGTCAGTAGAAAATCCGTATTTTCCGGGTTTTTCCAGCCGTGTTTTTGTGTATTCTTATACTCAAATCTATTTTGCGCTTTAAATAACAAGTACGCTCCTTATTTAAAGCGTTTAAGCGAACTTGACTTCGATACATGTGACAGCAGAAATGGCCAGTATAAATGTGCCGGCGAGCGAGATCGTTTGTGTTTCACTTTTCAAAGATAAAAGGATCGTTCTGGCTCCATATGCCTTTCCGCTCGCCGGCACAGAAACTTTTTCTCAGATCCTAGAGAGCCTTTACGTAGCCAGCATAAGAGACACGTTAAATACAAGATTCAATGAACCTATCACCTCCCATTTGCACAGTTATCTTATTTTATAATTGAAATAAATTTTTATACTTTTTTAAATGAAAAATAGTAGTTTTTGCAAATATTTCCAGTGGCGGATCCAGGGGGGGGGGGGGGGGTTCCGGGGGTGCGCACCCCCCCTTTATTTTTGCCGATCAATGCATTTGTATCGGGACATATGTTTTGCACCCCCCCTGCACCCCCCCTTTGCCCTGGGTTAGCACCCCCCCTTTCGAAAATTCCTGCATCCGCCCCTGATTTCTAATAAATTTCTTTAAATGATATCTACTGTCTGATAAGATAGGATAAATTAGTATGTACATTTTTAATTCCACAAGATATTAAGATATAAAACATAATTTCATTAGTTTATTTTCTGAAAAAAAAGTATGCAGAACAAAATATTAATATATTGCCAAAAAGTTTACATAAAGTATTCCAATTATAGGAAGATAACTCTGCAAATGGGAGATAATTCATGCTTAAAGCATTATTGATTTGATACAGGGAATTATTGATTATACATAGGTTTTAATACAACATGACACATCTCAGATCAAAACATGTCTCTTCTCAAAGGCTTCAGTATAAATGGGAAATGTTTGAAATACCAAGGCCATTTCTCAGAATATAGTCATATCAAGTTTGTACATTGCTAAATTTCCTGTTTGTCATGTTTGCTCTTTCACTTAGATATGACAGTATTGATCTAAAGTCACTGTTAATCAGTCCAGAACTTAAGCAGACTCTTGTGTTATTTTCTTTGTGTGTGTTTTTTTTCCTTGCTGTCTGGTAGGTTTTCTCAGAATCAGTTGACGCAAAACAAAGAAAAAAACAGACACGGCCTTAGCTTGACAGTACATTTTAAATGGTGGATAAACCGGACAAATATTTTCAAACAAATGCCTTTACAGGAGCCGACAATTTAGTTGACCTTGATCACAGATGCCTCAGAACTAGGATGGGGAGCTCATCTAGGAACTTGCCAGACATCAGGAATATGGCAAAAGTCTTATCAACTAAAACATATAAATTGGTTGGATTTGAAGGCTGTACAGTTAGCTCTTCAAGAAGCTGTACAGATCGTGAAAGACATGGATATTTTGATAAGATCGGACAATACAACATTGATAGGTTATATCAACAAGCAGGATGGAACCCATTCGCCAGAACTGTGTTACCTAACTTGGGACCTTTACCAATGGTGTATTCAGAACAAAGTAACTTTCCGTGCACATTCCGGGAAAAATAAATCTACTAGAAGATGCTCTTTCGAGGGGGAAAAATCGGTTCAAGATGACAGAGTGTACACTAAACACTATGATAGTAAATATGATATTTCAGAAACTGGGAACTCCAAGTATAGATCTGTTTGCAACAGCTCAAAACAAAAAGTTGGCAGTTTATTGCTCCCCAGTTCCAGACATAGCAGCATTTCAAGTAGATCCTTTAACTATAAATTGTAAAACATGTATCATATGCATTTCCTCCTCCAATCATTGTTCCTCGGATAATACAAAAGACTCGAAAAGAAAAGACAGTTGTTCTTCTAATAGCACCAATGTTGCCAAGACAAACGTGGTATCCTCAGATGTTGGACCTACTGATAGATATTCCAATAATATTACCTATTTTGCCAGATCTGATTTCACATATTAACAATCGAATACAAATATTTTATCAGAGACCAGAAACATTGAATTTTGTGGCATGGGAATTATCAAATTGCGCCATAAGTCAATAGGATTTTCTGAAAAAAACCGCAATGTATGATGCAAGACTCAGAATATATGACAGTTGGTGTAAAGAACATAATATCAAATCCACTTCATCAACTATACCAGAAGTAGCAAAATTCTTGTTATATCTTTCTACTGTAAGAAAATGCAAACCACAGACTATTACAGGTTACAAAACAGCCATAGCATTGATTCATAATAATGGATTAGAAATTTCAAACAGTTCTGAGTTATCTTCATTGATTGAAGGATTATTTAATATGAATCCATCAATTCGTCAATTGACCCTTAATTGGAATTTACCTTTAGTTTTATTGATGCTAACAAAACATCCTTTTGAACCTTTAGATTCAATTGAATTTAAGTTTTTAACATTCAAAACCAAATGTGTCCATGAAGTCCTCCTACGGGCTGATTCAATTGAGGAAAGTTTTTTTTAAAGCTGTACAATGGGGCTCGATATTTTTGGTTGTCGTGGCATCACTCTTAATCCTGAGAAGTTCATATTCGGTCCAGATATTGTAGAATTCGCTGGATTTGAAATCACGTCCAACACTGTCCTTCCTTGCATGAACTACCTTAGAGCGATCCTAGATTTTCCAACACCTAGAAATATCACGGATGTACGATCATGGTTTGGTCTCGTTAATCAAGTGTCCTACGCCTTCAGTATGACTGATAAGATGCTTCCCTTCGGGCAACTATTGAAACCAGCTGGAACACCATTTTCCTGGGATGAAAACATCAACAATAGTTATCAAAGGTACCAGGATTATAATTTAGTACGCCAGACGCGCGTTTCGTCTACATAAGACTCATCAGTGACGCTCATATCAAAATATTTATAAAGTCAAACAAGTAAAAAGTTGAAGAGCATTGAAGATCCAAAATTCCAAAAAGTTGTGCCAAATATGGCTAAGGTAATCTATGCCTGGGATAAGAAAATCCTTAGTTTTTTCAACTGTTCGAGGAATCGAAAGCTGCTATCATAAGCGAAATAGAAGAGGGCGTTCGCATCTTTGATAAAAGTAAACCGACATGTCTTGCTACAGACTGGTCAAAAACTGGTATCGGCTTCTGGCTATTTCAGAAACGTTGTTCCTGCAAAAGAAAGAAACCATTCTGTTGTAACATAGGATGGGGAATAACGCTTGTCGGGAGTAGATTTACACATCTAGCTGAATCCCGTTATGCGCCAGTAGAAGGCGAATCACTAGCAGTTGTTGACGCTTTGGGCAAAGCGAGGTATTTTGTACTGGGATGCGACGATCTTATTATAGCTGTTGACCATAAACCACTCCTGAAAATATTCAGTGACAGATCTTTAGAAGACATCTCGAATTCACGCATTCAAAATTTGAAAGAGAACACACTCAGATATCGTTTCCGGATGATTCATAAACCAGGCGTCAAACATCATGTTGCTGACGATATGTCACGTCATCCAACTGGGGATCCTGAAAAACTTATTCTCTCAGATGACATAGCAGCCATCAAGAATAGTACAATGTCGTTGCTACCCGCCACATCTTTTTTTTCAGACCTACATCTTACAGATTTAGAATTGGATGCTACTGAAATAGATAACAGTGTCTTTATATCAGCCGTATCCTCACTTGATTCGCTTACAGTAAAATTCGTTACTTGGGACAGAGTTCGTACCGCTACAGCAAGTGATGACAGTATGAATGAACTTATCAACTTATCATAATTGAAGATGAAGTGTTGTCTGCTTTACACGCAGCACACCAAGGAGTATCATCAATAATTTCTAGAGCAGAGTCATCGGTTTTCTTACCCCTGCTATTTCAGCACAAAGAGCCGGATGCAAACATTGTAATCGGATAACACCTTCTAACCCGAGTGCTCCACCCGAACCTCTGATGTCCCCAGACTACCCGTTTCTATGTGTTTGTTCTGACTTTTTTTCAATACAAAAGGATTTGTTACCTTGTCGTAGTTGATCGATACTCAAACTGGCCAATTGTTGAAAGATCATCAAACGGAGCAGCCGGACTCATATAACCCGTCTTCGACGCACATTTGTCACTTTTTGAATTCCCGACGAATTAGCATCTGACGGTGATCCTGAATTTACCTCTAATGCTACAGTACAGTTTCTTCGTGACTTGGGTGCACACCATTGCCTATCGTCGGTGTCTTTCCCTTATAGCAATTGCAAGGCGGAAGTTGGAGTAAAAACCGTTAAACGCACGATTGCTGATTACACTGGCTCTAAAGGTGGTCTCGACACGGATGCATTCTAACGGGCTCTGCTTCAGTACAGAATTACACATGAAAGAGACACAAAACCTTCACCTGCAGTGTGCATCTTTGGTCATCTAATTAGGGATTTCATTCCGATTCCACCAGGAAGATATTCTCCTCACAATACTTGGAGGGAAACGTTAGATGCCCGTAAAGAAGCTTTAAGAAACCAACACATCAAACAGGGCGAACACTTATCTGAAAACACAAAAAGACTACCTCAACTTGCAACTGGCGATTGTGTGCGTATTCAGAACCAAATAGGGCATTACCCACTCAAATGGGACAAAACTGGCATCATCATTGAAGTCCGCCAACTTGATCAATATTTGCTGTAAAGATTGATGGCTCAGGAAGGTTCTCAGGAAGTATGTACCTGTCAAGAGCATCACAATAACAAAGACTATACAAGATGACCTTTGTTATAAGAATGTACCTGTTCCGTCATCATTCAACACCAAACAAGTACTACCATTACATTAATAAAGATTCTAATCGCGAAAAGCATTATCCACTTGGTCAGGCAACTTCAAACTCCTTGGACAGCTCTACACCAGAATTCACCTATGCACAAGATTTGCCTAGCGAGCAAAAGTGCACATTCCGGAAACGCACAAGACAGGACTTTCTTCATCCTAAAGTCCTAGAGTCGAAAACACACATTCTGAGAATGGAATTCGCAGAAACGCCACTTGAGAACCAGCCGACCACCAACACTCCTCCGTTGATTATTACTCCGACAGAACTTACTACACAACGTAAATCTATTCTTGCTAGTAGACCACCTGCCTGGCATTCAGATTATAGTATGCATTGACAATCATGACATTGACATTTTGAATTTTTGTTACGCATTTCAACTAACAGAGATTAGTGTGAATATCATCTTAGTCATATTAAAGTGTACAAGTGTTTGGCACCTTTAATGGAATATTACAGGAACCAATCACTTATTGGGGGATATAGAGGGTTATAATTGCCTATGTACATTTGCTACTTATAACTATAAACTGAACTGTGCCTATTATTGCTAATAATGTTTTATGTTTCATTACAGATGACCGTGGTCATTGTTCGACATTAAAGAGTTGTGTGAATAAATAGACATTATACGATTAGGTCGGTCTGATCGGGTCGAAATTCGACTGAGATCGAGTATAGATTATTTGGTCTAGCTAGTCGAGTAAGGATCGTGTAGAGATCGTGAATTGGTCGGAATAATCGAATATGTGTTCAATTAGTGGTCGTGTTGGAGTCATTAAGGAGTCGTGAATGATCGAGGTAAAGTCGTTTACAGTCGGATTAGGGTCGGGTAGACGTCGTACATAGGCCCAATCAAGAACTTGGGTACACTTGGTCGTGGAAATTTGAACAATCGGGATCATCGAGTTGATCTGATCGGCAGTGTGAATCTAGCTTAACAAACACAAAAGTTAATTAGCTTGCGACCAACAGCCATTGAAGGAAATATTATTGGTAGATAATACGTTATAGATGTGTAATAAATATAAAAGACGTGCATGCAAGACTTAGTCTAGTATTATACTGGTATGCATGCAATGGTCCACTGAATGATTTCGATAACATTAAAATTTCAAGTTTTTAAAGAATCTCGTTTCATATGAATTTAAAGAACACATTAAACACTTAATTATTAAATAACTGAAAAGTTTAGTTGACAAATTGAAACGCATGGAAAATATATATAGAAAAGGACATCTTTGTTCTATCACTTATTTTGTCGTGTTCCACGTGCTCTGTGTTATTTTTTTCTCAATGTCATGATCCGGTGAATTTCGGCAACAAGCTCGAAAGCTATAACTATCTTGTGATCAACAATCATTGTATGAAATATAATTTGTTGATAATACGTCATATAGATTCGTAATAAATGTAAAAAAGACCAACCGTACACACAGCACTTAGGCCGTGTTTCCATTAACATAAACTCGTGTTTGTGTTAGTGTTACTTACACGTAAACTATATACAATTACGTTCCCATTGATAACACTCAATGTTTACATGTAGTTTAAATCATGTTTTGTTTACAGGCAGTCGATAGTCCATCTAGGCCTTGTGTAGGTTAATTGTACACAGAACTAGGTATTTATAACATTAATTTTACCATGTATATTTAAGGAAGAAACGAATTTTGAATAAAATTGATATCTATAACAATTATTAATAAAGCTCTTTACAGAAAAAATTGTCTAAACTTGATATATTAATTTGTTATAATTTTTTTAGGTAGCTTTATTAACCCCTTATCAAGACCCAAAACATCATCATTGCCGAACACATAATTCAGTTGAAAAGGTCTTCTCGAATCGACTGGACGTACACGGAAATATTTGACACTGGATTTTACTCAAACAACGATTCACTCATAAATGCATTACTAAAAAAGTGTGAGGTAAATTGTATTGTTTGTTTAGTATCTCAGATCCATTAAAATCAATTAAAAATGAATAATGAAAAAAACCATTTACCCCTCCTTTGCTACATACTCTTTAGAGAAGGAATACCAGTCGAACCAAACAGAAAAGATAGAAATGTAGTGATCCTTAACATCTCAATCCTTTTTCTTCGTCTGTAAGCACGCTTCTGCTGCCTACGTGTTCTAATGCGTAATCGAGACATCTTTAGTATCTTTAAACTACTGCAAATCATCAAAATTGCTTTCATAAAGGAGCAAACACTTAAGTTTAAAAAAAGGGGTGTATATTTTTATTTTTCTGGGGCAGAATTTTTTCGTTCGAATTTTTTTCTTCAGTTTTTTTTCGATGCTAGCAATCAAATATTTTCCCCCAATATTTAACACTAAAATGAATTTGGAAACTCTGGATACAATTTTTTTTTATCTGTATGACCAGAATATTTTTTTTTATATCAAATTGAGTGTCAGAATATTTTTCTAGGAACACTCCATTCCCAACCCCCTTGATGGTCATTCTCTAACTGCTAGAAAAGTTGTCCGAAAAATTTGCATTCAGTTCTACGTAATGAACATTTAAATGACATATAGTTTAAACGTGTGAACAAATCTTTTGTACAGGTAATTAAACAAGGTGTATAGATGTGAACAAATTTAATGCGAAACCAGTGTCCATTACATTAAACTAATTGTAATCATGTTTACTGTACATGGCGTTTGGTGTGAACACGGCCTTAGTTTAATATATGCATGATAAATGACACGGAAGTTCTCCTATTTTCCCCCCTTTTACATCAAGGTCCGTACCCTCCACAGAGAGTCAAATTGTTGTCAAACATATCACTGCCTCTACCCACCTTAAAGCCTCTTCCCAACATTTGAAATTCTATGCTTGATATCATTATTGTTACAAGAGACTGTTTCGTATGACTTTATGACTTATTACAACTAGATGGAATTAAGTTTAGACAAAGAATGTCAGCAATAAGATTGAGAATGGAAATGGGGAATGTGTCAAAGAGTAATATATTACTGGAAATATTACTGCAAATAGTATATACATGAACTACTTTTTGGTAAATTTTGGTAATTACTGTCATTTAGAAAAACAGGATGGGATTAATTAATTTTTATTGATACATTTTTATAATATAATTGTATCGAAGTGGATAATGCAATTAAAGTGCAAAACCACGTCCTTAAAAAAACTAGGAGGTAAAATTAATTATGTTTGTCTCCCTTTGGACAAACAATTAAAGTATGTATATATATATATGTCTTCATTCTAAACTGCAAGTGAGTATTATGGTATACTCATTATCTGTATTTTGGAATTAAAAATCAGAGAGACATATTAACTGGTTGGTTGAAATGGTACTTGTGTCATTTGTAAATATTGTAATGCACCAACAATTCAGCATTTGGCCCGAAGGGTACCCGGGGAATAGAAATATGGTCACTTATGTCTGCTTTCTGCCGGCAATAGAGCCTTTGTTGACATTAGTTTGATTGTGCGAAATGTACAAGTACGAAATTCCTCTTGTAGAGTCTAAGAGAATGCTATACATTATCTGCACGTTAAATATCCTTGCAACAACTATTTGGAGGGTCTGTAGATGACCTGTTGCAAGGCAAATATTCCTGTTCCTATCCATACCCTCATTTCTCAGTGACATTCTAATTTTCCCAGACGTTCATCCCTGCAGGCCGATATGACAGGACCTTCCCAATACTATTTATCAATAATTTGTCATCAACCTGAATGTGCATACAATATTTAACACTGTAGTTCAGTTACCAATAATCAATCAATCACTCAATTCGTCATTTGTCATTTTGCATTAGACTTGTCAAACCTCAGAACTGTCTCTTAATTGGTTGGATTTGTTTTAGGATTGTAGAAAATGTATCATCTGAACACAAGAACCAAGGTTCAGTACGTCATCCTGAACCTGTACGGTTTATATTTGAGTGTACTTTTAGAGCTATCCACCTGTCAATCCGTTACAAACTATAAGATGCAACAGACAGAGAGCATATTTTCCACTAACAGTATTGCAGTTATTCTACGTTAGTCCGCTGTAATGACGGCTCGTACAAATACATTTAAAGTGTATTGATAATTTTTGAATATCATCCGTATTTTCTAGTTGCTGCACCAGATTGTCACCTAGATAAAAAAAAAATGCATGTCTCTCGAGTAACAAACGAGGCCGAAAGCCGCTCCTGCTTTGTACGAATCCCTTATCATGTGAATCCAGTCGCAGACAGAACTGTCATGACAAGGAGAAGGACACAATCATTAAATATACAAATAACTCTGGTGTCTTAAGGTCTATGCCTATCGTGAGGTCAGACGCCCTTCACATTCTATATCGGGTCAGCACATTCCTAATAGTAGCTATAAATCTTAAATAGTATGAGCATTCTTAAGCAAAATAAACCAATTTAATACTAAACAAGTCATGTAATATACAATAGCAATATTACTAGTATTCAATATTTTATTGTACTTTGTTGCTGTAATCCAGTGTAAAGAGGATATTTAGAAGCACTCGTATATTTGTTTATGTTTTGCCATGTTTAACCCCTCAATTTAAGTTTTGAATAGTTTATAGGAATCACTTTGTACGCCCGTTACTCTGTCTGTACATTTACATTGTAAGCACAACTCGTTCCAACTCTGTGCTGGAGACAGTTTTAGAACTCAAGCTAAGAATGTTATTCCATTCCTACACGATAAAGAGTACAGTCATCATCGATCTATATATGAACCGCTTGGTGAACTTTTTATGAAATATTACACAGCTGAAATTGTGCACACGTACAATCAAATTTTCAGGTAGGCGGCATCATTTAATGAATTCACTGTTAGTTCTTCTTCTGTTTTATTTACGTATCGTTTGTTTTGCTGTGTATGAAATCTTTATACAATTATCAGAACAAGCTAAAATCCAAATATGCCGATCACAAGATTGATATATGTAAATGTCAAAATATATACTACTAACTTACGGTTATTGCAAAAACACCATTAAACGTATAAAAAGTAAATTCATAAAAAAGCTGAACTCCGAGGAAAATTCCAAAAGGAAAGTTCCTAATCAATCGGCAAAATCAAAAGCTCAAACACATCAAACGAATGGATAACAACTGTCATATTCCTTACTTGTTACAGGCATTTTTCTATGTCGAAAATGGTGGATTGAACCTGGTTTTATAGCTAGCTAAACCTCTCACTTGTATGTCAGTCACATCAAATTCCATTATATTGACAACGATGTGCGAACAAACCAAACAGACACAAAAGGAAAAAATGTCAAAAAATAGCCTTTTTCAAAATCCGTCATTCGTGTATGACTGACCAGGGAGGAAAATACGGCTTTATCATTATGAAAGCCGTTCTACTTGCAGAGTAATATTGAGGAATAGGTCCTTGGGTTTCAAAGATCTTAAATGACCCCAAACTGCATGTCCAAACTTCAAAAATACCAAATATCGTATCAAAATAGTCATCATTATAATTGCACAAATCTTACAATTCTCTGTTTAAAGATGGAACATACAATGTAAATTAATATTATAAAGGCTTTACATAAATAGTTTCAGATTTATCTAAATGTTGATAGCGTACTTGATATTTTGTTAACTTCAGAACAAAAACGTTTTTACTTGCTCTAATATAACTTCTGACATCCCTTTTTTTATTTTTTTTATCTAGAACTGAAAATGTCTCAGCACTGACTCTGCAAATCATAATAATGGAAGCATAAACAGATGTAAATGGTATCAACAATCTTTTGCATTTTAGTAGAGGTAGCTCTGTATTTGTTTTACCTTGTCCACTTGGTAACGGGATTTATTATCAAGATTACAGTGGGACATTACGTTCATATCTTCAATCAATGTTCTGTGTTTGATAGAAAACAAACCCACAGTGTGTGTGATGTCGAACTATCATCGCAGTGGTATTCAAAATTCTCCAAAGGGTGAATACACTCACTACATAATTTTGTCATCTAGTGTACATGTTTGTTACAGTTGACAACATCGTTATGTACATGTAGGTGACAAAAAGCAAAAGCCAAAATCGTACGTTGGACACTTGTTATAGCCAATGTAATTTAATATTTATGGAAAAACACCATTTCTTAGTACAAAACATTAGATATTAACACAAGTGCTTTCGTAATGCAGTTGATAAATTCAGATAAATTCTGTTATCTCATTTTACATTTACAATTATCTTCTCAGATTCATTAAGACTACATATTTTAGATTTTGTTCATATGAATAATTAAGAGTTCATTTGTTTTCTTAATATTGAATTGATTTGATAAATATATTTCCTCGATTTCTATCTAAAATATAAACGGATTTTGAAAACAACCCACGAAAGAAAGTAAACGAAAACCATTAAACGTTTTTGTCAATATAATATAAACTATTATATGACATGGAATGTGCAGGTAAAATTTGATATCCTAATATGCATTACAATAACACCCTGACATCATATATACCATGGTGACCATAAATAAATTATCATGTTATTATTGACGTTTGATTTTCAAGACCTAAAAACTCTATTGAGTAATTCTTAACATTCATCATGTTCATATCCGTGAAATATTGTTGAAATTTTGTTTCACTTTAAGCTTAATAAGATTTTCCGAAAATACTGTTGATGATTTATATATTTGTGTCAAGGTTGAATTTAGTCATTGTTAATGCGTATTAGATTTATTTTAAGTTTAAGTCGGATATTATTCAATACTCATCTTGGCAGAATTTCAATTATTCTGTGTAGATATTTTCAAAAACACAATTGTTTTCAAGGTATTTTATCGCGTCACCGACTTAAAATGCATTTATAACTCTTTTGGCACTTATCCAAGACTGTGTTTGCAATAATAACAGTCCATTCTTTAAAACACTAAATATTGCAACTCACAATCAATGTTATTTATGTTAAATGTTTTTTTAGAAATTATTTACAAGTAGTTCATTTTAGTTTGAATTGTTCAACCTTAATCTAATAAGAACAATTTTCTTGAGAGCAATTTGTTTTATATTTTTTTTTAGAATGAATTTGATTTGAATAAATCCACACGCAATCAAAATATACCAATCGGGAACAGTACTCAATGAGTATAGATCACATATTAGACGATTGTTCTGGTATCTAACGATCAAAGTCTGCGAAAACATGTTGACCGTTGAACTTATGTTACGCAGATACCAGTCGTTTTTCTTCTTCTTCTCAAAACTCTGTCGGAGCAGTCTTTGTTTTAGATGGTATGTTTAGGTGCAGGTCACAAGTCCAGAAACTCTTTTGATAACAAATTTGTCATTTTGGGTAACTTGGTTTTGATATCTTTGATAGTCATTGTTGTTACTGATACTACCGACACAGATAAATCTGCTTCATATTTAGACCTTTTTTCTCGAAATGACTACTGATGGTAGGTTGAATACCAAAATTTATGACAAACACGAAGATTATATATTTTCTATAGTCAACTTTCCATTTCTGTGTAGCAACATCCCAGCGGCACCAGTATCTGGAGTATATGTGTCCCAATTGATACGTTACTCTAGAGGTAGCTCAAAGTACGCTGATTTTGTTGAACGAGGAATATTGATTTCTCAAAAGTTGCTAAGACAGGGTTATGAATCAATCAAATTAAGGTCATCACTCAAGAAATTTTACGGTCGCCATCATGAGCTGATTGGCCATTATGACAAAAGTGTGTCAGAAATCGTATCTGATATTCATTCTCAGTCATAATAACCTTCCATCATTACCGGACTGAGCAAAGAAATAACACGACGGGTGCCGTATACGGTGAAGTAAAAGGCTTACCCTTCCTGAGCACCTGATTTCACTCCCGGTTTTTAGTGGAGTTCGTGTTGTTTCTTAATTATTTTTTATAACTGTTGATGTAAATGTCCTTTGGTTTTTGTGAGTCTTTGTTTACTCCTTGGTTTTGATTGTTATAGTCTTTATTACCATACTCACTATAATTTAGACTTATCACCGGATTTGTACTTAATAAAAGCAACACGACATGTTATAAATGTGGCTGCTTACCCGTCTGGAGAACTTGTGATCATACCCGGTTTTAAATGGGGTTCATGTTGGTCAGTCTTTAGTTTTCTATGTTGTGCTTTGTAAACGTTTTTTTGCTTTTGGTCGTGTTTCAATTTGTACTGTCATTTAGAAAAACAGGATGGGATTAATTAATTTTTATTGATACATTTTTATAATATAATTGTATCGAAGTGGATAATGCAATTAAAGTGCAAAACCACGTCCTTAAAAAAACTAGGAGGTAAAATTAATTATGTTTGTCTCCCTTTGGACAAACAATTAAAGTATGTATATATATATATATGTCTTCATTCTAAACTGCAAGTGAGTATTATGGTATACTCATTATCTGTATTTTGGAATTAAAAATCAGAGAGACATATTAACTGGTTGGTTGAAATGGTACTTGTGTCATTTGTAAATATTGTAATGCACCAACAATTCAGCATTTGGCCCGAAGGGTACCCGGGGAATAGAAATATGGTCACTTATGTCTGCTTCCTGCCGGCAATAGAGCCTTTGTTGACATTAGTTTGATTGTGCGAAATGTACAAGTACGAAATTCCTCTTGTAGAGTCTAAGAGAATGCTATACATTATCTGCACGTTAAATATCCTTGCAACAACTATTTGGAGGGTCTGTAGATGACCTGTTGCAAGGCAAATATTCCTGTTCCTATCCATACCCTCATTTCTCAGTGACATTCTAATTTTCCCAGACGTTCATCCCTGCAGGCCGATATGACAGGACCTTCACAATACTATTTATCAATAATTTGTCATCAACCTGAATGTGCATACAATATTTAACACTGTAGTTCAGTTACCAATAATCAATCAATCACTCAATTCGTCATTTGTCATTTTGCATTAGACTTGTCAAACCTCAGAACTGTCTCTTAATTGGTTGGATTTGTTTTAGGATTGTAGAAAATGTATCATCTGAACACAAGAACCAAGGTTCAGTACGTCATCCTGAACCTGTACGGTTTATATTTGAGTGTACTTTTAGAGCTATCCACCTGTCAATCCGTTACAAACTATAAGATGCAACAGACAGAGAGCATATTTTCCACTAACAGTATTGCAGTTATTCTACGTTAGTCCGCTGTAATGACGGCTCGTACAAATACATTTAAAGTGTATTGATAATTTTTGAATATCATCCGTATTTTCTAGTTGCTGCACCAGATTGTCACCTAGATAAAAAAAAATGCATGTCTCTCGAGTAACAAACGAGGCCGAAAGCCGCTCCTGCTTTGTACGAATCCCTTATCATGTGAATCCAGTCGCAGACAGAACTGTCATGACAAGGAGAAGGACACAATCATTAAATATACAAATAACTCTGGTGTCTTAAGGTCTATGCCTATCGTGAGGTCAGACGCCCTTCACATTCTATATCGGGTCAGCACATTCCTAATAGTAGCTATAAATCTTAAATAGTATGAGCATTCTTAAGCAAAATAAACCAATTTAATACTTAACAAGTCATGTAATATACAATAGCAATATTACTAGTATTCAAATATTTTATTGTACTTTGTTGCTGTAATCCAGTGTACAGAGGATATTTAGAAGCACTCGTATATTTGTTTATGTTTTGCCATGTTTAACCCCTCAATTTAAGTTTTGAATAGTTTATAGGAATCACTTTGTACGCCCGTTACTCTGTCTGTACATTTACATTGTAAGCACAACTCGTTCTAACTCTGTGCTGGAGACAGTTTTAGAACTCAAGCTAAGAATGTTATTCCATTCCTACACGATAAAGAGTACAGTCATCATCGATCTATATATGAACCGCTTGGTGAACTTTTTATGAAATATTACACAGCTGAAATTGTGCACACGTACAATCAAATTTTCAGGTAGGCGGCATCATTTAATGAATTCACTGTTAGTTCTTCTTCTGTTTTATTTACGTATCGTTTGTTTTGCTGTGTATGAAATCTTTATACAATTATCAGAACAAGCTAAAATCCAAATATGCCGATCACAAGATTGATATATGTAAATGTCAAAATATATACTATTAACTTACGGTTATTGCAAAAACACCATTAAACGTATAAAAAGTAAATTCATAAAAAAGCTGAACTCCGAGGAAAATTCCAAAAGGAAAGTTCCTAATCAATCGGCAAAATCAAAAGCTCAAACACATCAAACGAATGGATAACAACTGTCATATTCCTTACTTGTTACAGGCATTTTTCTATGTCGAAAATGGTGGATTGAACCTGGTTTTATAGCTAGCTAAACCTCTCACTTGTATGTCAGTCACATCAAATTCCATTATATTGACAACGATGTGCGAACAAACCAAACAGACACAAAAGGAAAAAATGTCAAAAAATAGCCTTTTTCAAAATCCGTCATTCGTGTATGACTGACCAGGGAGGAAAATACGGCTTTATCATTATGAAAGCCGTTCTACTTGCAGAGTAATATTGAGGAATAGGTCCTTGGGTTTCAAAGATCTTAAATGACCCCAAACTGCATGTCCAAACTTCAAAAATACCAAATATCGTATCAAAATAGTCATCATTATAATTGCACAAATCTTACAATTCTCTGTTTAAAGATGGAACATACAATGTAAATTAATATTATAAAGGCTTTACATAAATAGTTTCAGATTTATCTAAATGTTGATAGCGTACTTGATATTTTGTTAACTTCAGAACAAAAACGTTTTTACTTGCTCTAATATAACTTCTGACATCCCTTTTTTATTATTTTTTTTATCTAGAACTGAAAATGTCTCAGCACTGACTCTGCAAATCATAATAATGGAAGCATAAACAGATGTAAATGGTATCAACAATCTTTTGCATTTTAGTAGAGGTAGCTCTGTATTTGTTTTACCTTGTCCACTTGGTAACGGGATTTATTATCAAGATTACAGTGGGACATTACGTTCATATCTTCAATCAATGTTCTGTGTTTGATAGAAAACAAACCCACAGTGTGTGTGATGTCGAACTATCATCGCAGTGGTATTCAAAATTCTCCAAAGGGTGAATACGCTCACTACATAATTTTGTCATCTAGTGTACATGTTTGTTACAGTTGACAACATCGTTATGTACATGTAGGTGACAAAAAGCAAAAGCCAAAATCGTACGTTGGACACTTGTTATAGCCAATGTAATTTAATATTTATGGAAAAACACCATTTCTTAGTACAAAACATTAGATATTAACACAAGTGCTTTCGTAATGCAGTTGATAAATTCAGATAAATTCTGTTATCTCATTTTACATTTACAATTATCTTCTCAGATTCATTAAGACTACATATTTTAGATTTTGTTCATATGAATAATTAAGAGTTCATTTGTTTTCTTAATATTGAATTGATTTGATAAATATATTTCCTCGATTTCTATCTAAAATATAAACGGATTTTGAAAACAACCCACGAAAGAAAGTAAACGAAAACCATTAAACGCTTTTGTCAATATAATATAAACTATTATATGACATGGAATGTGCAGGTAAAATTTGATATCCTAATATGCATTACAATAACACCCTGACATCATATATACCATGGTGACCATAAATAAATTATCATGTTATTATTGACGTTTGATTTTCAAGACCTAAAAACTCTATTGAGTAATTCTTAACATTCATCATGTTCATATCCGTGAAATATTGTTGAAATTTTGTTTCACTTTAAGCTTAATAAGATTTTCCGAAAATACTGTTGATGATTTATATATTTGTGTCAAGGTTGAATTTAGTCATTGTTAATGCGTATTAGATTTATTTTAAGTTTAAGTCGGATATTATTCAATACTCATCTTGGCAGAATTTCAATTATTCTGTGTAGATATTTTCAAAAACACAATTGTTTTCAAGGTATTTTATCGCGTCACCGACTTAAAATGCATTTATAACTCTTTTGGCACTTATCCAAGACTGTGTTTGCAATAATAACAGTCCATTCTTTAAAACACTAAATATTGCAACTCACAATCAATGTTATTTATGTTAAATTTTTTTTTAGAAATTATTTACAAGTAGTTCATTTTAGTTTGAATTGTTCAACCTTAATCTAATAAGAACAATTTTCTTGAGAGCAATTTGTTTTATATTTTTTTTTAGAATGAATTTGATTTGAATAAATCCACACGCAATCAAAATATACCAATCAGGAACAGTACTCAATGAGTATAGATCACATATTAGACGATTGTTCTGGTATCTAACGATCAAAGTCTGCGAAAACATGTTGACCGTTGAACTTATGTTACGCAGATACCAGTCGTTTTTTTTCTTCTTCTCAAAACTCTGTCGGAGCAGTCTTTGTTTTAGATGGTATGTTTACGTGCAGGTCACAAGTCCAGAAACTCTTTTGATAACAAATTTGTCATTTTGGGTAATTTGGTTTTGATATCTTTGATAGTCATTGTTGTTACTGATACTACCGACACAGATAAATCTGCTTCATATTTAGACCTTTTTTCTCGAAATGACTACTGATGGTAGGTTGAATACCAAAATTTATGACAAACACGATGATTATATATTTTCTATAGTCAACTTTCCATTTCTGTGTAGCAACATCCCAGCGGCACCAGTATCTGGAGTATATGTGTCCCAATTGATACGTTACTCTAGAGGTAGCTCAAAGTACGCTGATTTTGTTGAACGAGGAATATTGATTTCTCAAAAGTTGCTAAGACAGGGTTATGAATCAATCAAATTAAGGTCATCACTCAAGAAATTTTACGGTCGCCATCATGAGCTGATTGGCCATTATGACAAAAATGTGTCAGAAATCGTATCTGATGTTCATTCTCAGTCATAATAACCTTCCATCATTACCGGACTGAGCAAAGAAATAACACGACGGGTGCCGTATACGGTGAAGTAAAAGGCTTACCCTTCCTGAGCACCTGATTTCACTCCCGGTTTTTAGTGGAGTTCGTGTTGTTTCTTAATTATTTTTTATAACTGTTGATGTAAATGTCCTTTGGTTTTTGTGAGTCTTTGTTTACTCCTTGGTTTTGATTGTTATAGTCTTTATTACCATACTCACTATAATTTAGACTTATCACCGGATTTGTACTTAATAAAAGCAACACGACATGTTATAAATGTGGCTGCTTACCCGTCTGGAGAACTTGTGATCATACCCGGTTTTAAATGGGGTTCATGTTGGTCAGTCTTTAGTTTTCTATGATGTGCTTTGTAAACGTTTTTTTTGTCTTTTGGTCGTGTTTCAATTTTAACCATTTCATCGTCAGTTTGTTTTTGACTGATCAGTTTACATATTTCTGGATCTACACTCTCTTTTTTTTACAACCACTTGGTCGATGCAACTGCTACTTGTATTTTATTCCTCGAAGGTATTTCTAGCCTAGTAGGACTTCTGTTTTGACATTAATTATTATTTTTAATGAACTTTGAAAAACATGGTGACACAAAAGATCATGATAAGAACAATGATTTTAATGCATATACTTTTATACCAGAGCACACAATCAAATATTTAAACCGTTCAAATCTAGTTTAGACCTGGATTAAATCACACTTTAAGCTTAGAATTCAACCTACAGTACATCTAATCAGGAAATCGTTCTGGGTTATATTCCTCCTCTTGAACGGCATTGAAAGAAACCCTGACCCAGCATCTAAATATCCATATAGTACTTATTCATCCATCACGAGTACTACCACTGATGACAGTTATTCTTGCAAAGACAGCACTAAAGACACATCGTCAAACTTGGACCGCTGGACAAACAGTTCTTTCTCATCAATCGGAAGCTCTACAGCTACACCATCTTATAAACAACCAGCTGCTAAACAACGGCCTACATGAACTGGACAAAGAAAACATCTGCGCATGCTGACAATAAATTGTCAAAGCATAAGAAATACAATCACATCATTGAGGTATTTATAGAATCAACATCACATGACATAATAATTGGCACGGATACATGGCTCCATTCAGACGTCCAATCATCAGAATTTATGAATCCATCACTAGGTTACAATGTCTACAGCAACGATAGGAAATCCGATGCGCATGGTGGTGTACTGATAGCTGTAAAGCATAACTTAAAATTTACCAGCATCACAAAGAGTAAGTCGAACTCTGGTACTCTATATATATCAAAGGGAAAGAAATGGTTGTTGCAGCATTTTAGAGACCACCAAACAGAACTGATGACAACTATCTCAATGATGCATTCAATGAGTTGCCGAAACTTAAATAACAACACAAGGAATCCATCTTCATTTTATCGGGAGACTTTAACATCCCGGACATCTGCAAGAAAACCAACACAATAGCTGCCCATCAAAACGCACAGAAAGTAAATCAACTATATTTAGACCGATCACATGATTTGGAAGTAGAACAGATAGTAGACTTCACTACTCATAAAGATAAAATTTGGATCAACTTTTTACTAGTCACCCAGGATTTAAACTACGTTGTAATTAACTACCACCTCTCGGTGGCAAAAATTACCATGACATAGTCCTTCATGAGAGTACCCACCAAGTCACAAGGAAAAAACTTCATGTAGGAAAATTTATCTTTGGAAAAAGTTAAATGAAACAGCACTTCGATCTGCAACTTCAGAATTCGCTACAGAATTCAGATGCTCTGAATTCCAAAATCTAGATCATATGCGGAAAGCATTAAAGGAAGTAGTAACAGCTCTTATTGACATTGACATTCCATCCAAGATGTTATCATAAAAAAACACACACACACATGGGTTAACACTCAGATTCGCATAAATCACCAACAACTCCAAGGACTGAACACTTTATAAAAGACTAAAAGCAGAAACGCATGCAGGGAGAAATGATAACAGCTCATCTTGAGTTTATAAAAACAACAATGCTGTTATATCGTTATAGCTATTAGATATTAATACTTGATATAACTTTCCTATGTATAATTTCTAAACGCAATTTTAGAAATTTTATGACGTCCATCCGAATTATTTTCCATAGCAAAACCTTGTTTCCCATCACACCGTAAAAAGGTCTTGATTGACAATGTATAAATATTTGACTTGTTTTGAATTTTGATCTAAACTGTTGGACAAACACAATTTCCGTCAGATTTCTTTGGCATTATCATTTTACTGCTTTAATCATGGATCTTCTGACGCACATTTATATATGCACTTAGGTATTCTGCAATATAAAGTGGAATTTATGCATTTTAATAATGTCAAAATCCATATTTTGTCTTTGAAATGAAGGGAAAAGTCAACAAAGAAAACAGGTTTATAATTGAACCATTTGTGATTAAAACAAAGGAGTCGAAAGGCAATAGTTTTACAAAGTTAAAAAGGACATTGAAAACCAATAATTCAAAAACTTGCGCTAAATCTATGAACTGGAAATTAAATAAATGGATCAAATAACATTAACAATTTCTATGAACCAAATGCTGTTAGTTAATGAAATCAAAAGCACATTTAAAATCTTCATCTTTCATGTTATTTAAATTTTCTAAAATCCCGTCCTTTCATCCTTTGGTTTACTTATTGAAACGGATGATGAGCCATGCCTCCATTTAGTCAGTAATATTACACTTGTTTTTACCTGTTCCGTTGATTGATAGCGCTCGGTTTTTATGGTCTTCCTTTTTAAAATTTGCCTCAGAGTTTTTTATATACTTTTTAGAACACTGTACACAAAAACTCTGAAAAAAACGATATTTAGTCTAAGATGTATTCATTTTTTGACATAAGTTGTTAAAGGCTTTGAACTAGCTGTCAGTAGCTGTGAGTACTCTCAGTTTCTTTTTTTGTTGGGATGTACAAGTGCCCGGCATCGTCCACTTTGTGTTTTGTAATATGTAGTTTTATACGTACCCATCTGATGAGTTAAGCATCTTCCAACTGATTTGTAAAGTTCGTCCTTATGCTGTACTAGTGTCCCTGGTTAGGGAAGGGTTGGGATCCCGCTTACATGTGATTTCCCCGCCACATTCTGTAATGGTGTACAAAGTCAGGACCCTGCAATTCAGTGGTTGTCGTTTATTGTTGTGTTGCATATTTACTTTTGTTCATTTTTTTGTACATTAAAATGGCCGTTAGCTATATAGTTTTCTTGTTTGAATTGTTTTTTTAATAGCTGACTATGTGGTATGGGCTTTGCTCATTGTTTAAGAACGTTCTGTGATCTGTAGCTGCTAATTTATGTGTCTTTTTGTCTCTTGTGGACAGTTGTTTCATTGCAATCTTTCAACATCTTCTTTTTTCAATATACAGACTGCTGGTCTGGATGTTCTCTCTAAAACTTTGACAATTATTCTTTCTTTAAAAAAAGCCCTATTGGGATGAGGTATAAACAATCAGCAGTGTCAATCAGATATCGAAAAATTAAAGATGCTGTCTAAAATCTACAACCAAATTCATTACTATTTTACAGTGATATGAAAATGATTTAATTGACCTCACTTAAAACTAGCGTATATACAAATGTTTTGTCTAAAGTCAAGTATATATTACTGATTCAAACACTATCCACTCGGAAAACGGTTACTATTAAATACTGGACTACGTTGTATTAGGATAGACACCAAATATTTATAATTGTTTCTTAAACATTGCCAAATCAGCGGGAGGTTTGGCTAGCAATTGATCAAACAGTCTATTTCTATTCAGTGCAGTAATTCAGTTGTTCAGTTTTTTTCCTCTTAAAGTTGTTGTATCCCCTTCGGTTTTAGTTTGTAACCTTTTTTTTTTTTAAAATCTTAATCGATTGATGGCTTTTGAACTGCGATATACTTCCGTTGCCTTTATTCATTCTGTATTTCCATAATTTACATTTTAACAAGTAGTAGGTTTTTAAACAGTAATTATTTAACATCCCTAATTGCCGTTATTTATTTGCACTTATTGAATGAAACAGATTCAATTAAAGAAAACATCTTCGAAGCGACAAAAAATATGCATCTTCAGGAGTTTATTTTTTACTTGCTTATAGATACATGTACTAGTATATTAATAGATGATCCACATTTCAAAACATGCTTGCATTTCATATAATCCCGTGAATATGACACTAAGGATACTCGGTTAAATATAATTTGTGTTTCCTTTCTTGATACCTTCACATATGGAAGGCTTAAAACAAGGATTCAAGAAAACCGTGACCATTGGAGCTTTCTGATTATCAGCATGAAATTTATTACATGTTATTCTAACTTTTACAGCCTTTGAGGGTATCATCAGCTCAAAAGTCACTACTTTGGAACTGACAATATTTATAACAAACCAATCTAAAATTGTTCGTTAACAAATTTTGAAATAATAAAGAAACTAAGGTTTCAACTCCGTCTTGCAAAGTTGACCTTAGATGGATTTTGCTATTTTGTTCGGTTTATTTTGGTCATATAACTTTTCAAGTGTTTTTAAAGTTCTTATAGATCATTGGCTTTCAAAATAACAGAAACTTACTATGTCGCATATTTTGTTTTGGATTTAATTTATAAAATAATGACAAAAAAAAAATGGTTAATGAAAAATAACAAAAAATAAACCAAATGTTATCGTGCAAAAATGTTTTGAAAGTCATGCTATCATTTTAAATATTTTAAACAATGAAAAATAGAAACTGCAGTAAACGGAAAAGAAAACCACGCCTATGTCAAATTAAGATTTGGTATGACTGCCAATGCGACAACTCTCTACAAGTGACCAAATGACGTAGAATTAACCACAAAGGGTCACAGCACTTCAACAACTAGCAAAACAATACCACAAAGTAAGCTGTAAAAGGCTCTGAAATGATGTAAAACAATTCGTATGAGAAATGTCACGGTCCAATTTATGAACTTTACAATAAACAGCATCAAACAACAAACACTGACTAACATGTGGCGGTGATAATAATATGTTTGCGGCCGGATGCCAAACACTACCCTAACAATTCATTTTTTTTAATGTTTGCGTAGAATAGCAAAGATCTTATTTTCGATAAACACAAATTCAGAAATAAAAAAATGTTGTCAACAATTTTATAAATATCTTTAATCAGACAACAATGATTAAGTAGTATAATCAACCGTATTTGTTCGATACATTTACAAACTAACGAGAGAAAAAATTAAGCGGTTTTAAATAAAACAAGTCAAAACAAATACTGTCCTTACAAGTCAACTATAAAGACAGTGCGTAAAATATATTTGATGTGTGTTGTAATATTTAGGACTCGATGTCTCCTTTTAATAAATGATTTTACAAACGAAATACATATCTAAAAATATTCTATTAGTGGATTTCAATTGGTTTTTCAGAAACGCCTATATTTAAATAATGATTTCGAAATCAATATAAATTAGAATCTTCCGTAGAGCTGATCATTTTCAGTGTGGAATAGAAATAGTTCAACAAAATGGTGAGTTAAGTTGATTCAAATAATTTACAAACAACATTTGTAACGTTTCATAGTTTATTTTTCAGTATTAAACTGATGTTTTTCTTGAATTTTATAGTGTGAAATAACGCCTTCCCAGGATATACAATACATTTTTATAAGGATTTATGTTGTATTAATGTCTTCTTTAAACGTTGTCGAAAAAATATTTTTTAGATGTTATGTAGATATTTTAAAACCATTCATTTAAAACATTTTTTGAAAATTTATATACTGATGTAAAAATATTCATGTTTGAAATAACATTTTTTTAAAGATGATCTGTTGGAAAGTTTTATATATGTTCAGAAGATATGTAGGTTACCACTGAAAACAGTTTTAAAAGCAAATGGGTAAATAAACTCATCATAGATACCAGGATTAAGATTTTGTTTATGCGCGCCTTTCGTCTACAAAATGCTCAGTGACGCTGGAATAAACTTTAAAAAAAATCAATAAATAAAGTACGTAGTTGAAGAGCATTACGGACCAAAAGTTCCTACAAGTTTGAAAATTCTGCTTAGGTAATAACCATCCTTAATCACTGTTGTTCTTTGTTTTCACAATTTTCTATAAACGTTTCATAAAATGATTTTAAAACATTTTTTTTTATAATATTTGGTGAAAACATTTAAAATATTTACGCATTCAAAATAAAGAAAATGTATTTATAAATCATTGTGTTGCTAATATAATAAAACATTTTAAAATAATATTATGAAAACATTTACGTAAAATAATAGGAAATGTTTAAACACAAATAATTTGCCAGCTTTCATTTTCAATAGGTCGATTTCCCCCTCCTATCCTGTCGTAAAGAATTCCCATAGTGCTTTATGACACTGTTATCAATAAACATTGTATAAAATATTAAATTTTAAGTTAAAATATCAGTTGTTTCATATTCTAATATTAAAGCTGCAAAAGTTTAACCATATATCGCTAGATGTAGCAGAGTATGTCTTGGGTAAAATGTATGTTAGTTTATAATCTTCCCAAAATCAGCACATTAACTAGCATATTATCGGATTAATTTCTAGTGTATAGTAGTTCCCACACTTGCAAATCCATTTGCATATATTAAAACAACTAATCAATTATTTTGGTTAGATTTTTTTATCAACTGTTTTGTATAAATGTTGAATCAAAATAAGTAAAGAAAAACTTTAAATCTTTTAAAATGGAATTCGTGAAAGCCCTTCTATCATAAATAAGAAATAATATGTTTTAAAAAATCGTTGAATAGTTAATGAAAAATTCATCAAATATTGCTTGTTACAAAATCAATCAAGATTCTAAGCTTCTCTTGAAGAACCCTGTTACACTTCAATGACTACCCAGCTGATAAGATGTATTAATAATTTAATATATACATTTTTGTTTAGATAACACTAGAAATTAGTTGTTGTAAAATCTATATAACTTCTTTTTAAGAGATCGAATATTTTTTGTCAAAATCTTGTCAAATAAGAAACATTTAAAGAATACTGAGCATAGTTTTCTTCTAGGTAACATAAATTACACATACTTTTATTAGTTATTTTCCTTTGTTGGAACAATGAAATGTAATAATTTCCATCAGCAGATTTTTAATTGATTTTCAATTAGTTTTTTGAAAATAACGTTATACAGTGATTTCATATTTGGAGCTTCTTGCATTGGTAGAAATTTAATTTGAAAAAAACATGCAGTCTTAAAGTAACGATCTTTCCGAGAGATCTTATTTCTGTGGACTTTTACTGTACTTTTAACAGAATCTTCTTGTTTACTATGGGTATATGCATTTAATCGTGTTGAAAAGATTGATTCAATATGTGAAATTCAGCAATCCAGTTTACCTCACATTTCAATTTGTTTAAAATATAGTTGTCTGATAATGACATTGTTTTGTCCAGCATGTCATTTTAAGTATATAATATCACTTTTAAACTGGCGTACTAAATTATAATCCTGGTACCTTTGATAACCAATTAATCCAGTTTTCAAAAATAATTGATTTATTATTTGCTCTCTTACATGTCGTTTGTTTTCTCTTATTTTTGAGTGTAAATTCACATTGCGATAAGACGTGTCACGGTACTTGTCTATCCAAATTCATGTATTTGGTTTTGATGTTATATATATATGTTATATTTGTTATTCTCGTGGGATTTTGTCTATATGTGTTACATTTTAGTGTTATGTCGTTGTTCTCCTCTTATATTTAATGCGTTTCCCTCGGTTTTAGTTTGTTATCCCGATTTTGTTTTTTGTCCATGGATTTATGAGTTTTGAACAGCGGTATACTACTGTTGCCTTTATTTACATCAACAAATTAACTGGTTGTTTTCGTTTACCCTCCCGCCGTCAAAAGCCAATACTTTATTCCTTTAATATAAAATTTTGGAACACCTTTTAATTTTTTTAAAATGTTTTGTATAATTCAATTCATGTTGAATTTAAACAATCATCAAATACCTTTAGATATTTAAAAGGGATAAGCTCAGATGGCCAGTTTTCCATTCATTAACTTGTCTTTATACCAATTATTCCTTTAGCGACATAAAATAACTTTTAAAATTGACCATTTGTAAGTCCCCTTTTATATAGACTTATTATCAGATGTTTTTACTTGCAAGGCTTTCCATCCCAAATACTAAAGATAAGTGTTCCTATTATTTTTACGAGAGTTAAGCAAACACTTCCCAATAATGTAAATAAAAATGGATTAATGCTTTTATAAAGAGTATTTGCCCTAAAATTTGAAGACATTTTTCCCCATGTCTTTGAGATTTCTCTCATTTTTTTCTATTTGACTATCCCAATTATGTTTGTTTTTGCTTTCCTCTTTACCATGCACCAAACCCCCTAAAAAAACCCAAACCAAACCAAACTCTAAGCCAAACATCTTCAATACACTCTTTAAAGAAATATCATCGTTTTCATCCTGACAAAATAATGGTCTTCAGCTAATTGCAAATTTTTTAAATCTTTATGTTTTGTATTCTCCCATCTAGTTTAGCGTATTGAATTATAATCCTGGTACCTTTGATAACAGTTATTTCTTTTACTTAGTTGCTATATCACAGTTTAATTCAAGGCTCCCTGTTGAAGGCCATACTTTGGCCTATAATGGTTTACTTTTACTTATTGTGACTTGAATAGAGATTTGTCTTATTTGCACTCATACCACATCTTATATCTATCCTTGTCGGAATCCCCGTGAATATTCTTCGATTATGTTTTTGATTGTTCACTTTTGAGATTGAGGACATCAGAGGTGAATCGAAAATAAAATCTGATAAAATCACATATGGCATCGTCGTATTGAACAAGTCAGTAAAAATCCGTTAATAAGTAATTTTTGGTAATATAAAAATCAAGAAAAAGAAGGGGATAGTGTTTACTATAAGTAAATGTGACCTACTGACATAGACTTAACATCGGATTCGTACGTCCATTAGCAACACAACAAATGACACATGAGGAGCAGTATTTGCTTACACTTTACAAGCACTTGAGATTAACCCGTTTTTCGGGATCGGAATATTCAGTGTTTAGTTTTTTATGTTGTGTTTTGTGTACTGTTGTTTGTCTTTTTGTCATTTTTTGCCATGTCATTGATAGTTTGATTTACGACTTATGAGTTTGAATATCCATTTGATATCTTTCACCTTTCTCTTGAGGGCATTCATGGACATTTGTGACAGAAATTAAATCGTGGTTTAAAAAAAAATTATGATGACATCTGTTAACTAATAGGAACGAGAACTTCAATATAAACCCTTCAAATCTTTGACGAAACAAACCCCAACCCCATAAAATAGCTACTTTTCACTAAGAACATCATTATAGGATGTGCAAACCCTGTATCGTCGTATCAAATTGAAAATAAATGAATAGCACTGCTTGAATGATTGATTAGACGTGTGACATGAAAGACTTTAAGATTTTTTTCATAATAGACCATTTTTGGTCCTTCAATCTGTTTTGATTCGAGCGCCAGATGATATCGGATATGTTCCTTATGTCGTAACTACAACACCATTCCCTTTTCACGAGTTTGACCAACCCATTTAGACTATTTACCGGATTATAATGAGATAAGCAACACGACGGGTGCCACATGTGGAGCAGGATCTGCTTTGTTAACAGTCATCATTGATCACTTTTTCAAAATAACAAGTTTTAAAAAGACTGTTTTAAAATGATAGTATATCGTCGCTGTTATGCAAAAACCTCGTATCTCAATTTTTTGTGGAAATCTTTTTATTGATTATTTAGAATTAAATATGTATGTTCCACTGTATGCGAAAATATCTGATCTTCTAACCAATCATTAACCTGAATTCTGACATGTGACGAAAAAGTGTAGTCGGATTGGTGAGACATTTTGTTGTTCGAAAATATCGTATCTCAAAAGAAAAACACACGGCACGGCAGCTGGCATCATAACAGCTACAGTTTACTGAATCAATTTTAGGTTCTCAAAGCTAATAAAGCTTAGAAATAATATGAAAAGCTTTTAAAATACAATATAGGTGCAGACATTTTTGCTCGTCTTGGTAATTTATTGGTTAGAAGATCAGATATTTTCGCATACAGTGGAACATACACATTTAATTCTAAATAATCGATAAAAAGATTTCAGTTTTTACTGCCTGGTGTAAAATAATCAAAACCTTAGATACGAGGTTTTTGTATAACAGCGACGATATAAATAAAGGTACTAAAAAAGCTGACAAAAATAAGGGCCCGTGTGCTTGTTTACCAGACATAAGCCATAGCAAATTTGGCGGGAAATAATTGTCACTAGACTTTCATGAATTTAACATTGGCACATTTTATCCTTAAAGAATTACGAAAAAATAACAAGGATTTATAGCATTTTCAGATATGGCTTTTTAAACTATATTTTATAAATTTACGAAAAGAAAAGTGTGTTAGTGAGATTTTTTTTAAATGTCACTACATGGATAAAACCAAAGAATTCAGAATATCTGGCAAAAATTCAAAAACAAAAGGAGCAAACATCATTAATACCAGTAAGTAGTCAAGCCAAACAAAAACAATCAAACCATTTTTATCTTCTCAGGGTGGAAATGTGGACAAAAAAGATGTCCCAAGTCTGAACAGGTAAGATACATTTACATTATATTTAAAGTTCTTGGCAACAGTGCTTTTCTTTTTTTTCACTGCTAACCCGACTTAATACAGAAACTGCTAATACTTCTTACGTTCTTCATTTGATCATGTTTCTTCTTTCTTAACGTTTCTTTTGTTGAAATGTTCAATTCTTAATTTGTGTGTTGTAATTTATTGAATGTTGGTTGCAATTTCGTCTTTTATTTTGCCCATGGATATTTGAGTTTTTATAACGTAAAAGGGTATATTAATTTTTATGGCCCCGCAACGAAGTTGTCGGTGCCATATAGTTTTACCCTTGTTCGTCATTCCGAAATTCCGTAATTCCGAAATTCTGTAATTCCGTCATTCAGTCATTCCGTCATTCCGCAAAAAACCATTATACGGAGTTTATTTTCTAACCACCTTCAGATATTGGGCTGATTTTTAATATGTGAGTTAACCATGATGAGTTACAGATCAAGTTTAAGTTTTGTTCCGCTCCACTAATTTATGCCGAAATTACGGGCTTTGGACTTTGAGAATTTGTTGAAAATCACAGTTATACGGTCCCTTTTTCTAAACGCCTTCAGATATTGGGCTGATTTTTTGGTATGTGAGTTAACCATGATGAGTTACAGGTCAAGTTTAAGCTTAGTTCTGCTCCGCTAATTTTTGTTGAAATTACGGGCTTTCGACTTTGATAAATAATTGAAAATCACAGTTATACAGCTTTTTTCTCTATACGCCTTCAGATTTTGAGCTGATGTTTGATATGTGAGACTTCCATCATGTTTGTGTCCACATGTGTGTATATTGAAATTGCAGATTTTCAACTTTTAGGGACGGGCCATTCGTGTCGCTTTGACACATCTAGTTTTAAATAATTTCAAAAAATATTTGAAGGAATTGTGGGTAAAATAATGTGTGAAAATTTGGTGAAATTGGCAAGGCATATCCGTCGAATTTTGTTTTTTCCCCTGATTGGTGGCTAAAGATTGATTAACGAGATTTGAACAAAGGTTAAGAACTGTCGCCTTCTTTTTATGGGAAATTGGTAAAATATTGAAACGGAAACAAGGTTTTCAGTTGATTAAACTTTAAAGTAAGAGTATTTATCAATAAATGGAAATGTATCTGTTGCCCCTCTTTTGTTGATTGTCCCATTGTGATTAAATCTTGATTCATATGGGAAGTAATGCACCAGTAGCATGAGACGCTCACATTTTCTACGCAACCAGTCTAACCCATTTTGATTTCTTTACTGTGTGTATTTTCTAAATAAATGTGTCCAATGCAACAATATAACAGATGACATTGTATAAATAAATACAAAAAATCGTATTGGGTGTGTTCTTTTCGATTGATCAATCAATTAATCCTTATCATTTTGACAGTGAAGAAACAGACCCATCACCAAGTTTAAGGACAGAATATGATAGTGTTGACAGAGAAAATGTTACGGTAAGTAAAAATACATATATTTGACATGTGATGAAATAAAAATCTTATAACGGGAATCACTGCATAATAAAGGTGATTAATAACTCATTGCAAAACTATGTTACATCGGATATTTACAAAAAACAAATACAGATTAAAGTATCATAATTAGAAAAACGAATTTAGCGGGAAATCAAAGACCTGCAAAACTTAAAACAGACATTGATAAATGTCAAATCTAAAATAAAGATAGGTGAACAAACAACATCAACATAATTCAAATGCCATCTAAATGAAAAAGATAAACGCAATTGCTAATTCATGATACTATTGTCCAAATTTGCATCTGATTCAGTAAACATGGTACCGTTTACCTTAGATGTATTAGGCACAACTTTTTGAATTTTTGGTTCTCAATGCTCTTTAACTTTGAACTTGTTTGGCTTTATAACTATTTTGATCTGGCGTATTAAATTATAATCCTGGTACCTTTGATAACTATTTACACCACTGGGTCGATGTCACTGCTGGTGGACGTTTCGTCCCCGAGGGTATCACCAGCCAAGTAGTCAGCACTTTGGTGTTGACATGAATATCAATTATATGGTCATTTTTTATAAATTTCTATTATAAAATTATGATTTTTTCGAAAAAATAAGGATTTTCTTATCCCAGGCATAGATTACCTTAGCCGTTTTTAACAAAACGTTTAAGAGTTTTGGGTCCTGACTGCTCTTCAACTTTGAACTTGTTTGGCATTATAACTAATTTGATCTGAGCGTCACTGATGATTCTTATGTAGACTGGCGTCTGGCGAATAAATTCATAATCATTGTACCTTTGATAACTATTATTTCATTTATCCAAAATGTGAAATAAAGGGAAAAAAAGGAAATAAGGTACCATTTTCCGATAAACATAATTTTATCGTGTTAATGTATCTGATCAATATTAATGAAAACGTTGTTGTCGAAATGCACATCTGGTGCAGACACATTCCAAATCAAATATTTATTGGCCTATGTGGCCGAGTGGTATTAGTAGTTCATTTTTACGAATCTGTCTAGTCTGTCAATACTGAGGATGCGTTCAACAACGATTTTTATTAATTAGGATTGGCAGTGTTCTTATCGAAAGTCAGATTTCGCAGAAACCTGGTTGCCCTCAGCTAATACAAACTGGTAGTCACGATGTTGTGCTGATAGTAATTATCAAAGGTACCAGGATTATAATTTAGTACGCCAGACGCTGAAAGTGGCGTCTAACATTAACAATCAATTGAGCTGTTTACAAGTGATGACATTTGGGTGAACATATTTATCACAGATATAAATAAGAAGATGTGGTATGATTGCCAATGAGACAACTCTCCACAAGAGAACAAAATGACACAGAAATTAACAACTATAGGTCACCGTACGGCCTTCAACAATGAGCAAAGCCAATACCGCATAGTCAGCTATAAAAGGCTTTGAAATGACATTGTAAAACAATTCAAACGAGAAAACTAACGGCCTGATTTATTTTAAAAAATGATCGGAAAAAAACAAATATGCAACACAACAATAAACGACAACCACTGAATTACAGGGTCCTGACTTGGGACAGGGACATATTTACAGAATGTGGCGGGGTAAAACATGTTAGCGGGATCCAAATCCTTCCCTAACCTGGGACAGTGGTATAACAGTACAACATAAGAACGAACTATAAAAATCAGTGGAAAAAGGTTTAACTCATCAGATGGACAAAAATACAAGTGCACGTGGACGGGTACTTGTACATCCCAACAAAAACAAGACACTAGGAACAGATCTGAGAGTACTTGCAGTTAACTGACAGCTAGTTCAAAGCCACTAACAACTTGTAAAAAAAATCATGCATCTAAGACTAAATTAATAGGTTCTAGTTGTTACCGAATGTCCATATTTATTTGAAGTCGTCATAAGGTTTTTGACAGGTAACTCGAGGTGAAATGAAACTAATTACAATTCAACACCTCAGAAGAAAACATGCAAGTTGATGGGTTCGAATAAGGAACTTGTTACTTTCTGTGTAGCTTTTCTGGGGAGATTTTGTTTCCTTCTTTGCTATGATTATGTCCGGCATTCTCCACATATCCGTAAGTTTTTACAATGTATGCACATATCATCGTAAAAACAATTCTAATAAAATAAATAAAAAAGTTTATAAAGTGCAGCAATTTCATAAATACATGTTGGCCTTCGTTATTCTACTTTGTAAAGAGATTTGCTTTCACTGACATCAATGCCTCAGTCAATTAGACTTATTACATTGCGGGGGATGCATTCATAGCAGAAGACACTTACTATGTCGACGGGTCCGGTCTTTATTTGTATCATCTAAATTGGTTTGTGAGATTTGAGCAGCGATAAACTGTTGTTGAATAACATTAAATTACAAAGTTTATGAAAACTGTGCAATCTTTTTATTTAATAAATTAACATGGAATGTATTCTTTATCACAGCTCGATGAAGATAGCAGCAACTATGATTCAATGGAAAGTGTTACATCGAACCAAGGAGATAACAAATTGCGTGATATAAAAGAATTGGACAATAATAGTAGCATTTCAAATATCACTGAAAACCTAGAAAAGGGCTTGAATATCACAACAGAAAGTGGGCCAGAAATTGACGATAAATGTTCAAATATGGAAGCATCGAATGAATTCTCTGATAAAACAGAAGACAAATTGTATGAACGAAATAAAACAGAGGACCAACAGACAAATATTGATTTTAGCATAAAAATGCTTCAAAGACAAACAGATATCCGAACTTTTATGAATAAAGTTGGTTTAGACGAGATGTATCCTGACAAAATTACACTGATGGATGTAATGACAATACAATCCCAACCGGAAACGTCTTCCTATAAAGATGTTCCAATGATGGTGTTGAAAAATTTAATGATGATAAATTCAACCTCTCGAGATAAGATGTTACAGGAATTTCTAGAAAAAATTCCAAAGGAAGACGACTCTACGGAAAATTCTGAACTGTTTAACGAAAATGACGACATTTGGTTAGAATTGGGTATTTGTGATACACATGAAAACTTGAATCCTTTAGATCTGCTCCTAGCAATATTTATGTGCAGTTCGCCATCCTTAAAGAATATATTAGCAGCGAAATTGTTCATGTGCAAACTAGCAATTCCGTTCTTGGTTCCATCGGAAACAAATGACTTGATATTAAATTGTTCGTTACTTCATTCTATTATTATGGATGACAAAACAGATAAATCAGGAATCAGACAGAAAGATGCCTTAGAATGCCCATGTCATATTGTAAGCTTTATTCGACTTGGTCGACCAAACATTTCAAAATCAAAACTTATCAACACATTGCTTACAGAAACTAGCCATGACACATTTTTTAATGTTAATTGCCCACTTGGTACCACTGAGAAAAATATTAGCAACGGGCTGGTAGAGGTTTCCTGGTATATACCATCAGGTAAAGGGAGCAGCCAGGCAAACATAATGATGTTCCTCAACTTGAGGGGTGATGGTCAAATTGAACAAAAACAAGTAAATTGCCTTTCTAAAATATCTTCTGTCCTAGTTATTTTTCTTGAGGTAGACTTTCTTGAAGATGAAACCACAAGAAAAAAGCTACAAGATATTCAAACATCTGTCTTAGGCGGTGTTATCTTAGTTCTTGATGGATTTAAACATGACAAGACAACAATAGGGAAAATATGCAGTAGCTACACAAAACACATTTCGAACGAAAATCTGAAAACTAAGTTATGTTCTGCTGCTGTGAATAAAAGATATGAAATAGAGTTTGAGGTAAAAAAAAGAGTAATGGCACATGTATGGTCTTTTCTACAAAATGATCCGTCAATTCCCTTTTCTGAAAGGATAGTTGGAAACGTAGGTAAATATTTCACGAAGGACGAAGATTCGATTGTTCACAGGAAAACCATTGAAATGGCTAAGCATATTATCAGCGACATTCCAAACAACATTATCAATGTAAAACCACTTATTGCCCCACTGCAAGGCAAGCCTTGGCAAATTTGGAGTAAAAAGTCGAAATTGATACACAAAGCTTCAAAATTTACATCCCTTCAAGACATGGCAAAGCATGAAGAGGAAATGAAAAATCAAAGATATGCTCAATTAGATGCAATAAGAAACCTACACCCCTTTATGCAAAAATGCTTAGATGCATTTCTAGATTCGGTTTATGACGACAGCGAATTTGTTTTGCTAGTAGAATGGATGAAATTTCTGCTAGATGATCGTTCGAGGTATGTAGTCGCTGAGTGTTTAACAAAGTACCAACTTGCCTTTCAAATATTCGAATCAGCAAAACGTGAAGGAACTGAAGTTTCGGAGGTAGAAAAAGACCTAAAGGAAAAAAGATCAGACCTCAATAATGCTCCTTTCAGATTTGAACATTTGCTGAGAGAATGTGGGCAGATTTTCGAATCAATTAAAGCTTGCAAGGAAAAGGCTTCCGTTTCAGAACAGAAATTATTAACCATGTTACCAAAATTTGCAGCAAAGCTTCTTTTAATTGGTCAGCCCTTAGAAATTCTTGATGGAGATGTCACTCATGTTCCTCTACTGTGGATGGAATCAGTTCTTTTACAGTTGCGAGATTTAATCGGGGATAAAAGGCTCCTAGCACTGTCCGTTGTTGGTCTTCAGAGCTCAGGAAAATCTACTCTATTAAATACTATGTTCGGCTTACAATTTGCAGTTAATGTAGGCAGATGCACTAGTGGAGTTTTTATGCAATTGGTTCCAGTTCATAACGACAGCTCTAATTTTGACTATGTTATCGTAATAGATACCGAGGGTTTGCGTTCACCTAAACAAGATGAGACAGAAGAATTAAGTCACGACAATATGCTTGCAACGTTCGTTATTGGTTTAGGGGATGTTGCAATGATAAATGTAAAAGGAGAAAATACATCAGAGGTTAAAGATATCCTTCAAATTGCTGTCCATGCTTTTCTCCGTCTAAAACTGGCAAACAGAAAATTAAATCTCAAGCAAAGTTGTGTTTTTGTTCATCAAAACGTGTCCGATTCCGCCGCAAATGCTAAAATGCTGGAGGAAAGACAGATGTTCGTTCAACAACTGGATAAAATGGCAAAGGAAGCAGCAGAGCAAGAAGACATAGCAGATATCAAAACTTTTAGTCAAATTATAGATTTCAATAGCGAGGAAAATGTTTCTTATTTTTCGGATCTTTGGCATGGTGATCCACCGATGGCACCTGTAAACCCGGGTTATAGCAATCGGGTGGCTGAAGTCAAGAACTCTATCTTAAATAACATTGCTTCAAAAAGAAAAACATACTTGACCATAACAGATACAATTTCACGAATTCAAGATCTCTGGAATGGAATTATCAAAGACAATTTCGTCTATAGTTTCCGTAACAGTCTAGAACTCAAAGCTTATAACGGTATTGAAAGAGAATATCACTCCATGGTCTGGGAAATAGAAAAATTTCAGTATGAATTTTTAGCGTCTTCTGCAAAATCCAAACTAAGTCATGCAAACGTTCGTAGATTAGATGAAACTGTTTCCGAAATAATGCGAGCATTTTCAGCTGAAATAGCAAAAATGGTAGAATTGTTAACTGAAAGATTGATAAGTTTTATTGAAAGTAATAAATTAAAGGAGGTTATGATTCAATGGAAACAGGTAAAATTAAATCGATTAAATTTACTCTCGGAAAATCTATTGATTAAATCCAAAACTGATATGAACATTATGAAACAGGAAATAATTACCGAATCAATACAACGAGCAGAGAGGACAAAATACGAAAAAGAGGTTAATGAATTAGCCAGAAAACTTGCCGTTGAAATGCAAGGAGAAAAGCCTGATGACAAGACAATGAGAGTGCGATTTGATGAAATGTGGAATAGTTGGTTGGACAACTTGAATTTGAATTTTGTGGAACATACGATTTCGGTAAAGGATCAAATTGAAAAGTTACTTGCTGAAGAGTATCCATCAGAACTAGTTTTTATGAGTCGCACAAGGATCGATAGCAATCACGATCATGAAATTGAACATACAAAACTAGAAGGAAGCATTCAAAGCAACATAGTTAAAAATGAACACATGAGTATCAGGAAAACCTTGGATGTAAATATACAGGGGGAGGAGTCAATGGATATTTTTAAAGAGCAAGCTGTACATGTCACAAATGGTATTTTTCAAAAAATTGATATACGATTAGAAGAAATAACTAAACAAGATACACGTTTTGACACAGTGTACGTGCATGAAGTTTTTAATATCATCGCCAGTGACTTTAAAAGTCACAATGATCATTGCTCTAACGATTACCACTTCAACTTGCACTCTACGTATAGGGCCTTGATAATAGACCGTGTTGTTAGTCATATGATACAGGTGTTTGCAGAATTGGACCAACGTTATCAATCGAAGCATAGCCCCAGAGGTCGATTAGAAGAGTACAAACGGACAGTTTGGACACTCTTTGTAAACCTCGTTGAACAGAAGACTGAGGATATGATTATAGCGGGTTTCATCAAGGAAGCATTGTCGGAGAGGGCAACCGAGCAGGTGTCAGTGTTGATTCCTATAATGGCAGTTGATAAGGTCCTCTTGTCATTTTCCCAGGAAAAGTATAGCCTTATGAAGGCAATTATGATCGATCTTGCAAACGCTGGAAATTTTGAGAGATATATTTCCTTCATAAAAGAGCCTGCGTCGTTTGCCAGAAAATGGGTATCTGATTTTATGTATAAAGAAATTTTTCACATCAATACTGACGGTGTCCATCATTATGGATTATGTGCTAGAAGCCGAACCCAACGAATATTTGAGATGTTATCTAGAGGTATTTCAGAAACATCAAAAACTCTGAAGGTTGAGGAAAATCTTGATATTTCTCAATGGGTTGAAACCCTAACAGGTATCATTCAGGAATCTGGCGTTCTGCCGTTATCAAAAGAACATTTTGTCCATGTTGTAGGTCGAAATGTATCAGATCATTTGAATTTTAAAAGAGTTATTCTTGATGAAATGGGTAAGGTGGAACAACTTATAAATAAAACCTTTGCTGAAGTTACAAGTGCAAATGTCAAATGGAAGACAGATGTAGTATCTCTTATTATGGATAGGTTATGGGGGTGTGAAGCAAAATGCATGTTCTGCGCAGAGCCTTGCATGAATACTGACAAATCACATGAAAAACACGAAATATTGCACCATTGTATCCAACATCGCCCTCAAGGACTCAATGGATTTTACTATATCCGTGACAAATCACTTTTAGTAGACTTTTGTAATGTGCTAATTCAAGGTGATATGAAATACCATTCTGGCGACATCGAAGAATTAGCAGGGATATGGAGAAAGTACAAGGAGTATCAAACGCATTATCCACAATGGGACATTCAACCGACTTATGACACTTCGAAGTACTGGATGTACGTTATGTGCACGTATCAACATAAGCTGAAGGATTTTTATCGGCTTAAACTCCCACATATTCCTTCAAGTTGGAACGACATCACACTTGAAGATGCAATAAATAGTTTATAACTTATTCTGAAGAAGCTTTATCGCAAAAAATCTGTATATATATGCAAGTCTGGTTACATCTGGTCTATATACCAGCTTTTATAAGTGTTTGGTAATACTCTATTTTTTCACTACTTCGTACTATGAACATCAAAATTATTCATTTTGTATAAATATTTCCGTTTTAATTTGAACTGTACATGTATACCTAGCAACAAAATTATTTTCACTTACCTGTGATATCATTGCAAATGGCTGATTTTTGTTCAAGCTTAATTTTATTTCTGAAATTGTTTCACTTTTCACAGCAGTATAATACTGTAACTATAATTATGAATGCCTTATTTTATTTATTTTGTATTTACATTGTATCATATATCAAATGTATTCGTTCAATGTATATCAACTTGTGTTATTATTTCTTTTGATTGAGTTAAGTCATTTCAATTGATGTTTTATAGTGTGTCTTTCTATGTTATGTTGCACTTTTGTTTTAGAAAAGGGTGAAGGGTTGATACCATTGAAAGGTTTAAACCCGCTGCAATTGTTTGCACCTGTCCTATGTAAGGAATCGGATGTTCAATAGTTGTCGTTTGTTGATGAAGTTCATAAGTGTTTCTCGTTTCTTGTTTTTCATAAGACCGTTGATTTTCCCGTTTGAATAGTTGTAATTTTTTAGGCCATTTATAGCTTGAGGTTCGGTGTGAGCCAAGGCTCCATGTTGAATACCATAATTTGACTTATAATGGTTAACTTTTACAAATTGTGACTTGGATGGAGAGTTGTCTCATTGGCACTCATACCACACCTTTCTATATCTAAGTATTGGAAATAAATACCACGTCTTTCCAAATGTCAAGTTTGAAAGTCGTTTAAAATTTCGAAATGATTTAACTTCCCTGAATAACGCATGGTAATAGAGTATCATATACAAATTACCTTGAATTGAAAAGTTTTGTTCAAAAACTCCCCAAAGATACTATGCTAAATTAGATATTTTTAAAAGTAAATCGATATATGTATATTTATATATATATGTAGGACTCTAAAGTGCGATGGGGATGCTAAAGTACGATGGTCACGCTAAAGTGCGATGGTCTTCGCTAAAGTGCGATATGAGAATTTCAGTCAAATCGGTGAATATGATTTTTGACAGCTAGTGCCCCTTTACACTTACAGGTAATTGATTCATTATTATTACCATCAAAAGGTGGCTAGTACGGTTGTCCACACTGTTGTGGGAAAACCTGTTATATGCATTATTTGTTTAATACAATTACTTTTTTCGTTATTTAATAAAATAACAAAATATAATTAACGGTACAACATGGTCAAATTATAGTGTTAAAAAAGGAAACAAAAAAGAATAGTACAGCTGACCACGTATATGCTACATAAAGGCAACAGTAGTATACCGATGTTCAAACTCATAAATCCATGGACAAAAAACAAAATCGGGGTAACAAACTAAAACTGAGGGAAACGCATTAAATATAAGAGGAGAACAACGACAAAACACTACAATGTAACACACACAAGCAACAGACAAAATCCCACGAAAATAACAAATATAACATCAAAACCAAATACATGAATTTGGGATAGACAAGTACCGTGACACGTCTTATCGCAATGTGAATTTACACTCAAAAATAAGAGAAAACAAACGACGCAACGTTAAAATGTAACACATACAGAAACGAACTATAATATCACAATGGCCATATTCCTGACTTGGTACAGGACATTTTTAAAGAAAAAAATGGCGGTTTGAACCTGTTTTTGTGGCATGCCAAACCTTCCCTTTTATAGCCATGTGAAATATAACATTAAGATGACAACTCAACACCACAGGACTACAATATAAATAAATTGGAGAATACAATTGACAAAGAAACACACGAACAACAGCCAACAAAAGGCAACAAGTTGAAAATTTTAATACGCCAGAAGTGCATTTTATCCACACAAGATCTACTAGTGATGCCCAGATACAAAAGTTTGAAGGCCGAAACAAGCACAAAGTCGAACAGCATCGAGGACCAAAAGATAAAAAAGGTTGTGCCAAAAACGGCCAGGGTTTTCTGTTCGTTACGAGAACATCCTTATCATTTAGAATAATTTATACTTTTGCAAACAGTAAATTTATAAAATTAATAAACAAAAGCTGTACATGATAGAACTGAAATATTAGTAACTAATTACAGGAAACAACTGAAATACATTACATAACCAGACATTTGCAACACAATATGTAGACACATCCAAATATGTTTAAACCTCAACGCCAAGTGACGTCATATTTGAAATTGTAAAAAATGACAAAAAAATGATGACTTCATTTGAATTTGTAAAACAGATCATCAAAAAATGAAAAATGACGTCATTTGAATGATTAAGATAGAACTAGGACTGACCCAAGATTACATTTGAACTAAATACTGATATTGCACTTAATAACAATGCACATTTCAATATTTATTAATAGCAAACTAAGGCAGCAATTAACTATATTATAAAGCTATGTCCGGTTTGTTTTGAATCTCACTTCAAACGTAAAATATCGCACTGATTACGTTGAACAAAATGAAATCTAATAAATGAATGCGGTGATTAATATTATTTACCATAACACATAAATATAATAGAAAAGAAGTCAACACATTTGACAAAATCCGATGAGAATTACAATTGTCGTTACCACAATCCCGTTCACTTTTGCTCGATTGTGACATCCCGAACGAGAATTACAATGGCGGATCCAGTCTTTTGTAAAAGGGTGTTCCAAACCTAGTAAAGAGGGGTTTTAACAATTTGTTCTCATACAAATGCATTGGTCGTAAAAAAAATGGGGTAATAACCCCCGGACCCACATTACTCCCGCCTCCCCGATCTACCACTACCTTATCAACTAGCTGCCACTATAAACAAGAATTTTAGTATTAGTGAATACATTGGGAAATATTTTTTTGTTTATTACGATGCATTATAGATTGTAATTTCAAATGCTTACCGTTGACTTTTTGATTGAAATTGTTGTATTTGAAATAAAGGATTAATGAAATGTTTCTTTTTTGTTTGCTTTTATTTAAGCTTATTCAGGCAGTTCGACTTATCTCTCAGAGTTGCGATTTTCAGTGTGTAAAACAAAAAGTAAAATCACAAAATTTCCGAACTCCGACGAAAATTCAAACGGAAAGTCCCCTGACATTCTTTGGTGACTCCGAGAAATATTGTGGGAAACACATTCATCTGCATTCAAATCAAATTGAAATTCATTTAAAACGCAAGCTGGAAAAAACCCAGCTAGAATAGGTATAATTGCAAAAGAGACCATTATCTATCTACCAGACACCAAACGACGGAGGATCGGTATTTTGCGTGATCAAATGTTCGAAAATACACTAATATATTGATAAACATTTAAAAAAATCCGATTTGAGACAGTTCAGTCTGATGTGCATCACCTGTCAACCAAAAAATAAACATGAAAGCTAAGGATATATCAAATTACTCTTAACATGTGATGAGCTTCACGACCTTATAACAATATTTTAAAAGTTAAATCACAAAAATTCTGAAGACCGAGGATAATTTAAAAAGGAAAGGAAACCAAATGATAAAATCAAATCAAACGAATTGATAACAACTGTCATATTCCTGACTTGGTTCGTGCATTTTTTTTATGAACAAAGTGTGGATTAAACCTGGTTTTATAGCTAGCTAAACATCAAACTTGTATGACAGTTGCATCAAATTCCATTATATTGACAACGATTTGTGAACGAAACAAACAGACAACGTAGGTAAAAATGTCAAAAATAGATGGACGTCAAGTTGGTTACTTATTCCCTATTCCCTATTCGTTACCTATTCGTTTCCTATTCCCTATTCCCTATTCGTTACCTATTCATTTCCTATTCCCTATTCCCTATTCGTTACCTATTCGTTACCTATTCCCTATTCCCTATTCGTTACCTATTCGTGACCTATTCCCTATTCCCTATTCGTTACCTATTCGTGACCTATTCCCTATTCCCTATTCGTTACCTATTCGTTACCTATTCCCTATTCCCAATTCGTTACCTATTCGTTACCTATTCCCTATTCCCTATTCGTTACCTACTCGTTACTTATTCCTTATTACTTATCGTTACCTATTCGTTACTTATTCCCTATTCCTTATTCGTTACTTATTCGATTTTTAATATCTTTCCCCCTTTTTAATTGTTTATACTCTTATATCTGGTAATAGTTCTAAATTTATTGACGTAAAATGATCTTTTTATGACCTATTTATATGTGTTTGTGCTCAACCGATCCTTTTACTTTATGTTCGATACTCATTTGTTCCTGATTTGATTTTTATACGTTCTACCTTTTAACTGCTTTATGTCCGTATGTTTGGAGATGGATCTTGGTACGAAGGGATGAAATCACCGTGTTAGTGCTTGCATAAAAAAAAGATGTGGTATGATTGCCAATGAGACAACACCCCACAATAAACTAAAATGACACAGAGATTATCAACTATAGGTCACTGTACGGCCTTCAACAATGAGCATAGCCCAAACCGTGTAGTCACCTATAAAAGGACCAAACATGACAATCTCAAACAATTCAAACAACAAAACTAACGGCCGTATTTCATATACAAAAAAATAAACGGAAAAATAATATGTAACACAAAAACAAACGATAACTACTTGATTTCAGGCTCTTGTCTAGGGACAGCCACATACTAACATAATGTGGTGGAGTTAAACATGTTAGCAGGGTGTACATCGTTTCGGAGCATGCTATTACGTGGTAACAATGTGTTCTTAGAGATGAAATGACCCTATTAGCGTGCATGTACCCGTTCCAGCGCTCGAATAATACCCTGTTACTTATTCGTTACTTATTCGCTTTTAATGCGCGGATTAAGTATACGTTGCACCTTGAAATAAATCGTTTTTTAATTGTGTTCATGTCTCTGGTGGTAACAATGTGTTCTTAGAGACGAATGACTCTTTTAGAGCGCATGCACCCGTTCCAGCGCTCGGTTAATACCCTGTTACCTATTCGTTACCTATTCACTTATAATACGTTTGTTGTACGTTGCACCTTTTAGAAAAGGATTTTCAATTGTGTCCATGTCTCTGGTGTTAACAATGTGTTCTTAGAGATTAAATGACCCTATTAGCGCGAATGTACCCGTTCCAGCGCTCGGATAATACCCGGTTACTTATTCGTTCCTTATTCGCTTTTAATGCACAGGGTATTCGTTGCACCTTTAAATAAATCGTTTTTTAATTGTGTTCATGTCTCTGGTGGTAAGAATGTGTTCTTAGAGATGAAATGACCCTATTAGCGCGCATGTACCCGTTCCAGCGCTCGGTTAATATCCTGTTACCTATTCGTTACCTATTCACTTATAATACGTTTGTTGTACGTTCCACCTTTTAGAAAAGGATTTTCAATTGTGTCCATGTCTCTGGTGGTAACAATGTGTTCTTAGAGATGAAATGACCCTATTAGCGTGCATGTACCCGTTCCAGCGCTCGGTTAATACCCTGTTACCTATTCGTTATCAATTCGTTACTTATTCGCTTTTAATACGTGTTTTGTACGTTGCACCTTTTAGAAAAGGATTTTCAATTGTGTTCATATCTCTGGTGGTAATAATGTGTTCTTATAGATGAAATACCCCTATTAGCGCGTATGTACTCGTTCCAGCACTTGGATAATACCCTGTTACTTATTCGTTCCTTATTCGCTTTTAATGCGCGGGGTATACGTTGCACCTTGAAATAAATCGTTTTTTAATTGTGTTTATGTTTCTGGTGGTAACAATGTGTTCTTAGAGATGAAATGACCCTAATAGAGCGTATGTACCCGTTCCAGCGCTCGATTAATACCCTGTTACTTATTCGTTACTTATTCGCTGATAATACGTTTGTTGTACGTTGCACCTTTTAGTGAAGGATTTTCAATTGTGTTTATGTCTCTGGTGGTAACAATGTGTTTAGATATAAATGACCCTATTAGCGTGCAAGTACCCGTTCCAGCACTCGGTTGATACCCTGTTACTTATTTGTTACCTATTCTTTACTTATTCCCTATTCCCTATGCGTTACCTATTCGTAACTTATTCCCTATTTCCTATTTGTTACCTATTCGTTACTTATTCCCTATTCCCTATGCGTTACCTATTCGTTATTTATTCTCTATTCCCTATTCGTTACCTATTCGTTACTTATTCCTTATTCGTTACTTATTCGATTTTTTATATCCTCACCCTTTTTAATTTTTGTCGAGCCTGCAACTTTTGTTGCAGAAAGCTCAACATAGGGATAGTGATCCGGCGGCGGCGATGTTAGCTAACTTTTTAAAAACTTTATATTTTTGAAGGTGGAAGAACTGGATGCTTCATACTTTGTATATGGATGCCTCATGTTACGAAGTTTCTGTCAGTCACATGTCAAATGTCCTTGACCTCATTTTCATGGTTCAGTGACCACTTGAAAAAAAAGTTAAGATTTTTTGTAATGTTGAATTCTCTCTTATTTTAAGTAATAGGATAGATATATTTGGTATGTGCGTACCTTGTAAGGTCCTCATGCCCGTCAGACAGTTTTCACTTAACCTCGACCTCATTTCTTGGATCAGTGAAAAAGGTTAAGTTTTGGTGGTCAAGTCCATATCTCAGATACTATAAGCAATAGGGCAAGTATATTCGGTGTATGGAAGGACTGTAAGGTGTCCATGTCCAACTGACAGGTGTCATCTGACCTTGACCTTATGTTCATAGTTCAGTGGTTATAGTTAAGTTTTTGTGTTTTGGTCTCTTTTTCTCATACTTTACACAATAGATCTACAATATTTGTTGTATGGAATGATTGTAAGGTGTACATGTCTAGTGTGCAGATGTCATCTGACCTTGACCTCATTTTCATGGTTGAGAGGTCAAAGTTAAGTTTTTGAGTTTTGGTCTTTTTATCTAATAGTATATGCTATAAGTCAACTATATTTGGTGTATGGAAATACTATATGATCTGTATGTCAGTCGCGTAGGCTTTATTTGACCTCGACCTCATTTTCACGGTTCATTGCTCAGTGTTAAGTTTTTGTGTTTTGGTCTATTTTTCTTAAACTATAAGTAAGATGTCAACTATATTTGTTGTATGAAAGCATTGTTAGCTGTACATGTCTGTCTGGCATGTTTCATCTGACCTTGACCTCATTTTCATGGTTCATTGGTCTTTGTTATCTTGGTTAATGTTAAGTTATGTGACAGTTGTTATAAAGCTTTATACTTAAGACTATCAACATAATATCAATGATTAGTAAAGAAGGCGAGACATTTCAGCGTGTGCACTCTTGTTCATATTCTTATCTCTTATTATAGATCTAAATTTGTTGAGGTAAAATGACCTTTTTATGACCTATTTATATGTGTATGTGCTCAACCGATCCTGTTGCTTTATGTTAGATACTTATTTGTTTATTATTTGATTTTTATACGTTCTACCTTTTAAATGTTTTTATATTCGTATGTTTGAAGATCTAGTTCTTGGTTCGAAGAGGTGAAATCACCTTTTAGCGCTTGTATAAAAATGAACATTTTAGAAAATGATTTTCAATTGTGTTCTTGTCTCTGGTGGTAACTGGTGTTCTTAGAGATGAAATAACCATATTAGCGTGTATGTACCCGTTCCAGCGCTCGGTTTATACCCTGTAACTTATTCGTTCCTTAATCGCTTTTAATACGCGTGGTATACGTTGCACCTTGAAATAAAACGATTATCGATTGCTTTCATGTCTCTGGTGGTAATTATGTGTTTTCTGAGTTGAAAAAACCCTATTAGCACATATGTACCCATTTCACCCCTACACTGATACCCTGTTACTTATTCGTTCCTTATTCGCATTTAAAACGTGTGTTATGCGTTGCACTTTAAAAAAGAAATATTTATGTGTCTCTGGTGGTAACTGTCGGTTCATAGAGGTGAAATAACCCTAATAGAACATTTGTACCCGTTTCAGCGCTCGACTTATAACCTGTTACTTATTCGTTCCTTATTCGCGTGGTATACGTTGCACCTTGGAATAAATCGATTATCTATTGCTTTCATGTCTCTGGCGGTAATTGTGTGTTCTCTGAAGTGAAAAAACCCTATTAGCGCATATGTACCCGTTTCAGCGCAACACTGATACCCTGTTACTTATTCGTTTCTTATTCGCTTATAAAACGTGTTGTAGTGGTTAGTGCATCGGACTACTAACACAATGGTTCCTGGTTCGATTCCCGTTCGGGATGAAAATTTCAGGAACTCAATTTTCGGCTCTCCCTTGACACCATTTGCGAGTATGGTCTTGAGGAAACGATGATAGTCCGTCGGAAGGGGACGATAAATGGCTGACCCGTGTTAAGAGAGAGCCATATCTCTTGCACGTTAAAGACACCCTTGTAGATTTCGAAAAAGAGTAGGCTGATGCCGCTACAAGGCAGCACTCGCACCCGCAAAGTAGAAAGGGATAAATATAAGTTGCAAAACTTGTTCCCCAATCCACTATAAATAAATATGTTTAAATTAAAAAATAAACCGTGTGTTATGCGTTGCACTTTAAAAAAAGAAATATGTTTGTGTCTCTGGTGGTAACTGTCGGTTTTTAGATGTGAAACAACCCTTATAAAACATATGTACCCGTTTCAGCGCTCGACTGATACCCTGTTACTTATTCGTTCCTTATTCGCTTTTAATACGCGTGGTATACGTTGCACCTTGAAATAAATCGATTATCGATTGCTTTCACGTCTCTGGTGGTAATTGTGTGTTCTCTGAGTTGAAAAAAAACCTATTAGCGCATATGTACCCATTTCACTGCTACACTGATACCCTGTTACCTATTCGTTCCTTATTTGCTTTTAAAACGTGTGTTATGCGTTGCACTTTTAAAAATAAATATTTTTGTGTCTCTGGTGGTAACTGTCGGTTTTTAGAGGTGAAATAACCTTAATCGAACATATGTACCCGTTTCAGCGCTCCACTGATACCCTGTTACTTATTCGTTCCTTATTCGCTTTAAATACGCGTGCTATGCGTTGCACCTTGAAATAAGAAGAAACGAATAAGTAACAAGGTATTAGCCGAGCGCTGGAACGGGTACATACGCGCTAAAAGGGTTATTTCATCTACACATTGTTACCACCAGAGACATGAACACAAATGAACACAAATGAAAATATTTTTCTAAAAGGTGCAACGTACAACATACGTATTATAAGCGAATAAGTAACGAATAGGTAACAGGGTATTAACTGAGCGCTGGAACGGGTACATGCGCGCTTATAGGGTCATTTCATCTCTAAGAACACATTGTTACCACCAGAGACATGAACACAATTAAAAAACAATTTATTTCAAGGTGCAACGTATACCCTCCGCATTAAAAGCGAATAAGTAACGAATAAGTAACCGGGTATTATCCGAGCGCTGGAACGGGTACATACGCGCTAATAGGGGTATTTCATCTATAAGAACACATTATTACCAACAGAGATACGAACACATTTGAAAATCCTTTTCTAAAAGGTGCAAGGTACAACAAACGTATTATAAGTGAATAGGTAACGAATAGGTAACAGGGTATTAACCGAGCGCTGGAACGGGTGCATGCGCGCTAATAGGGTCATTTCATCTCTAAGAACACATTGTTACCACCAGAGACATGAACACAATTGAAAATCCTTTTCTAAAAGGTGCAACGTACAACAAACGTATTATAGTGAATAGGTAACAGGGTATTATCCGAGCGCTGGAACGGGTACATTCACGCTAATTGGGTCATTTAATCTCTTAGAACACATTGTTACCACCAGAGACATGGACACAATTGAAAATCCTTTTCTAAAAGGTGCAACGTACAACAAACGTATTATAAGTGAATAGGTAACGAATAGGTAACGAATAGGTAGCAGGGTATTAACCGAGCGCTGGAACGGGTACATGCACGCTAATAGGGTCATTTCATCTCTAAGAACACATTGTTACCACCAGAGACATGAACACAATTAAAAAACGATTTATTTCAAGGTGCAACTTACCCCGTGCATTAAAAGCGAATAAGGAACGAATAAGTAACCGGATATTATCCGAGCGCTGGAACGGGTACATACGCGCTAATAGGGGTATTTCATCTATAAGAACACATTATTACCACCAGAGATATGAACACAATTGAAAATCCTTTTCTAAAAGGTGCAACGTACAACAAACGTATTAAAAGCAAATAAGTAACGAATATTTAACAGGGTATTATCCGAGCGCTGGAAAGGGTACATATGCGCTTATAGAGTTATATCACCTCTAAGAACCCAACTCTACCACCAGAAACAACAAAACAATTGAAAATCATGTTTTAAAAGGTGCAACGTATGATACACGTATTATAAGCGAATTATAAGCGAGTGATGGAACGAATTAAACAAGGTAATAGCATGCTCCGAAACGATGTACACCCTGCTAACATGTTTAACTCCACCACATTATTTTAGTATGTGGCTGTCCCTAGACAAGAGCCTGAAATCAAGTAGTTATCGTTTGTTTTTGTGTTACATATTTGTTTTCCGTTTATTTTTTTGTATATGAAATACGGCCGTTAGTTTTGTTGTTTGAATTGTTTGAGAGTGTCATGTCTGGTCCTTTTATAGGTGACTTCACGGTTTGGGCTATGCTCATTGTTGAAGGCCGTACAGTGACCTATAGTTGATAATCTCTGTGTCATTTTAGTCTATTGTGGGGTGTTGTCTCATTGGCAATCATACCACATCTTTTTTTTATGCAAGCGCTAACACGGTGATTTCATCCCTTCGTACCAAGATCCATCTTCAAACATACGGACATACAGCAGATAAAAGGTAGAACGTATAAAAATCAAATAAGGAACAAATGAGTATCGAACATAAAGTAAAAGGATCGGTTGAGCACAAACACATATAAATAGGTCATAAAAAGATCATTTTACCTCAACAAATTTAGAACTATTACCAGATATAAGAGTATAAACAATTAAAAAGGGGGAAAGATATTAAAAATCGAATAAGTAACGAATAAGGAATAGGGAATAAGTAACGAATAGGTAACGATAGGGAATAGGGAATAAGTAACGAATAGGTAACGAATAGGGAATAGGGAATAGGTAACGAATAGGTAACGAATAGGGAATAGGGAATAGGTAACGAATAGGTAACGAAGAGGGAATAGGTAACGAAGAGGGAATAGGGAATAGGGAATAGGTAACGAATTGAGAATAGGGAATAGGTAACGAATAGGTAACGAATAGGGAATAGGGAATAGGTAACGAATAGGTAACGAATAGGGAATAGGGAATAGGTAACGAAGAGGGAATAGGTAACGAATAGGTAACGAATAGGGAATAGGGAATAGGTAACGAATAGGTAACGAATAGGGAATAGGTAACCAACTTGACGTCCATCAAAAATAGGGTACAGCAGTCAACATTGTGTAGTAATATTAGTCACTATAAAAACAAACAAATATGTAACAAAGAAGCACATAAAGGCATATAGACAAAGCACATTAGCTAAAAGTAAAGACAAGAAAACAAAAAAATTACCAATGCACAATAACACAATGACGGGATGTATAATTACAGAGTCACGTCATATGTATAAAAAAAAAACTCAAAAAGGCATAAAGACAAAGCACACTTGCAAAAATGAAGGACAAGAAAACAAAAATTTACCATAGAACAACAAAACAATGACGGGATGTTTAAGTACAGTGTCACGTCAAATGAATATTACCAAAATCAGACTAAACAGTAAAAGCAATATTCATAAAGACAAATAAAAGAATACCATAGCACGTTATTAAGATGATAAACAACGTACATGACGTCAGTACCAATATAAATATATATAATCTATACTTCAAGACAATCGTGTATCATTTTTAGAGTTGATACGGAATATTTATCAACAAGGTCTTGGTACTTATTTCTTAGTCCTTATTCGTTACTTATTCCTTATTCGTTACCTATTCGTTACTTATTCCTTTTTCGTTACTTATTCGATTTTAAATATTCTCCCCCCTTTTTAATTCTTTATATTCTTATATCTGGTAATAGTTCTAAATTTGTTGAGGTAAAAGGACCCTTTTATCACCTATTTGTACGTGTTTGTGCTCAACCGATCCTGTTACTTTATGTTCGATACTTATTTGTTCCTTATTTGATTTTTATAAGTTCTACCTTTTAACTGCTTTATATTCGTATGTTTGAAGATGGTTCTTGGTTCGAAGCGGTGAAATCACCCTTTTAGCGCTTGTATAAAAAGAAGATGTGGCATGATTGCCAATGAGACAACTCTCCACAATAGACCAAACTGACACAGAAATTAACACCTATAGGTCACGGTACGACCTTTAACAATGAGCATACCAGACATGACAATGTAAAACAATTCAAACGAGAAAACTATTTATATACAAAAAATTAACGAAAAACAAATATGTAACACAAAAACAAACGACAACCACTTAATTTCAGGCTCGTGGATTGGGACAAGCACATACTTACATAATTTGGCGGGGTTAAACATGTGAGCGGGGTGTACATCGTTTTGGAGCTAGACTAATACCTTGTTTAATTCGTTGCTCACTCGCTTATAATACGTGTATTATACTTTGCAACTATTAAAAATGATTTTCAATTGTTTTCTTGTCTCTGGTGGTAGATTTAGGTTCTAAGAAGTGATCAAATTCTATAAGCGTGTATGTAGCCGTTTCGGTGCTCTACTGATACCCTGTTACTTATTCGTTCCTTATACGCTTTTAATGGGCGTGGTATACGTTGCACCTTAATATAAATCGATTTTCAATTGTTTTCATGTCTCTGGTGGTTAATATGTGTTCTTAGAGGTGAAATAACCCTTTCAGAACTTATATACCCGTTCCAGCGCTCGGTTTATACCCTGTTTCTTATTCGTTCCTTATACGCTTTTAATGGTCGTGGTATACGTTGCACCTTGATATAAATCGATTTTCAATTGTTTTCATGTCTCTGGTGGTTAATATGTGTTCTTAGAGTTGATATAACCCTATTAGCGCGTATGTACCCGTTCCAGGGCTCGATTGATACCCTGCTACTTATTCGTTCCTTATACGCGTAGTATACGTTGTACTTTTAAAAAGAAAAATTTTCGTGTCTCGATGGTGGTAACTTTGGGTTCTTAGAGGTGAAATACCCCTTAAGAAATTATGTACCCGTTTCAGCGCTCGGTTAATACACTGTTACTTATTCGTTCCTTATTCGCTTGTAATACGTATGTTATACGTTGTACTTTTTAAAAAGAAATATTTCCGTTTCTCTGGTGGTAACTTTCGATTCTTAGAGGTGAAATAACCCTATAAGCGCGTATGTACCCGCTTCAACGCTCGACTGTTACCCTTTTACTTATTCGTTACTTATTCGCTTATAATACGTTTGTTATACGTTGCACCTTTTAAAAAATTATTTTCAATTGTTTTCTTGGCTCTGGTGGTAGATTTAGGTTCTAAGAGGTGTTATAGCCCTATAAGCGCGTATGTAGCCGTTTCAGCACTCGACTGATACCCTGTTACTTATTCGTTCCTTATTCGCGTATGATACGTGTGTTATACCTTGCACATCCTTAAAAATATGATTTTTAATTGTTTTCTTGTGTGGTGGTAGATTGGGTTCTAAGAGGGGAACACATCCTATTAGCGCGTGTGTACCCGTTTCAGCGCTCAACAGATACCCCCTATTACTTACTCGTTCCTTACTCGCTTGTAATACGCGGGCTTTACGTTTGCACTTTAAAAACAAATGAAAGATTTTCGTGTCTCTGGTGGTAACTAAGGCTTCTTAGAGGTGAAATAACCCTATTAGAGCACATGCATTCGTAACTAGCGCTCGACTGGTATTGGGTTAATTTGTAAAAGATATATACTTTAGTTACCGTTGTACTGTTCATTTCTTTCCCCTGCATTAAATTGTACTAAACTCACATTATAGTCTTTAATCTTATTCGCTTATAAAACGTTTGTTATACGCAGTCGCTACACCTTTAAACACAGATTTTCAATTGCTTTCTTGTCTCTGGTGGAAACTAAGGGTTCTTAGAGGTGAATACCCCTATTAGAACTTATGTTCCCGTTCGAGCGCTCGGTTGATACCCTGTTACTTATTCGTTCCTTTTTCACTTTTAATACGCGTGGTATGCTTTGTGTTGCACCTTTTGAAAGAAAGATTTTCATTTGTTTTTTTCTTGTCTTTGGCGGTAGTTTTGAGGTTCATAGAGGTGACATAACCGTATTGGCGCGTATGTACCTGTTTCAGCGCTCGACTGTAACCTTGTTACTTTTCCGCTTATAATACGTTTGCTACACTTTAAAATTTAAAAAAAAATGTTTTTCAATTGTATTCTTGTCTCTGGTGGTAACTACGGGTTCCAAGAGATTACTTAACCTTTATAGTGCGTATGTATCCGTTTCAGCACTAGACTGAGACCCTGTTACTTATTCGTTCCTTATTCGCTTATAATACGTGTGTTATACGTTGCCCCTTTTAAAAAAGAGACTTTTGGGTTTTTTCCTTGTCTCTGATGTTAGTTTTTGGTTCTAAGGGGTGAAATAATCTTATTAACGCGTGTGTACCCGTTTAAGCGATCGACTGATACTCTGTTACTTATTCTTTCCTTATTCGCTCATAATACGTGTGTTATACGCTCATTGGCGGATCCAGGGGGGTCCGGGGGTTGGAACCCCCTTTTTTTGGACGATCAATGCATTTGAATGGAGGCATATAGTTGGAACACCCCGCTTTTTACTCTGGGTTTGGAACCCCCCTTTTTAAAATGGCTGGATCCGCCCCTGACGCTGCACCTAGCTGTTAAAAATAGATTTTTAATTTTTGACTTGTCTCTGGTGGTAACTATTGTCTCTTACAGGTAGAAAAACTCCACAAGTGCGTATGTACTCGTTTCAGCTCTCGATTGATACCCTATTTATTTTTTCTTGCTCTTCACAAGTGACCATTTTTTTTTGGTGATAAGACATGCCACAAATAAGTTGAAATAAATGTTTCGTTTAGTTCTTTCACACTTTTAAAACCACAACAGAATGATTTAAACTTAGAACCATGTTTGTTCCGGCTTAGGCAGGTAGCTGGCAGCTGTGGTTGTAATTTTTTTCGCTGGAGTGCTGATCAGAGATAGTGCTGCTTCATGATAGGCACCATTGTAGGACTGAACATACTAGCCTTGTAGTCTGAACTACTAAGTCTGGTGGACAAATGGGCCATAGAACATAGATAAGACTACAAACAGAGTAATGTTAACTCTGGGTCTTGCCTGTTGTACATACTGGATGGTAGTTACATACCATGTGGTGCTTAGTTCATTTTTTATAGTGCTCAAAATATACTTCATGATCGGCATCATTTTAGGACTTGACATCGTAATCATAAAGTCCGGACCACTGCAAATGGTTTATAATGGCCATTGGGCCGATTGGAAGATAATTGCAGTTCATGGTGCTTATTCACGGGTGCCAATCGGTTTATCGAGATATTTGATCGTGAAAGAATACCTAAAGCTAGGTTCAAACTGCCGATCAGATCAACTCGATGATCCCGATTGTCAAAATTTCCACGACCAAGCGTGATTAAATTCTTGATCGGTCCTGTTTACGACTTCTACCCGACTGCACACGACCTTAACCCGACCATTCACGACTCCTGAACAACTCCATCCCGACTCAAACCCGACCACTAATTGAATGCATATTCAATAATTCCGACCAATTCACGATCTCTACACGATCTTTACTCGACTAGCTAGACCAAATCAACTATACTCGATCTCAGTCTGATATCGGCCAGACTAGATCGACTTGATCGCATAGGGGTCGTAGGGATAGTCGGGCATTGGCCGGGTATGTACAATTTCAGTATAAAATTAAACATCTGAATTTTTTTTTATATCACCCGCTGTCGCGGAGGAGACTTTAAGTGTTATATTTGTCTGTCCGTGAGTACGTAAACGTACGTCCCAACAATTAGTTTCCGTTCTCTAACTTTATTTTGTCTCAACCAAATTTGATGAAACGCAATACCATAAAACACAGATCAAGTGCGAATTCGGGTGGTGTCACTTTTATTATTCTTGAGTAATGACTCTTTAAAACGTTATACTAGTATGCAAGCTGGGGCATTATCTGTGTCCAATGGACACGTTCCCCGTTTATTTGGTTAGATTCAGTAGTTCACAGAAGGTCTGTGTAAAATTTTACATTTAATATACTAGTATATAAATATCTACATGGAAATAAAGCAGTTGGAATGTTTGGCTAGGTTGTTTGTGCTCAGATAGACAGGTGAATAGCTGTGACGGAGCTTGAATAGAGCGTAGAAAACAAACAAAAAGGGGTAGATAGCAAAGAAAAATCTAGATGATGCAGTGACAAGGCGACAACTGTGTGGGCAGTATAAATAGTAATCACAAAAATTCTGAAATCCGATGAAAATTTAAAACGGAAAGTCCCTAATCAAATGGCAAAATCAAAAGTATGAGAGACTTGCAGGAGCTGAACAAAGAGGAACCCAATGTTTATAAACACTTCCTAAAAGTAGAGTAGGACGCTGATTTGTAAAAGGAGTTTTACTGCTCTTTTCTTCAAAATGAGATTTGTCACTGGATAAGTATTGATGTTAGATAGCAATATACATAAATATTACCATTTCCTTTTCCTTGCTTTCTTACAAGTTAAGCCTACTGTCTGTGTCATAGATATGTGCATAATTTATCCCAGACCAATTCGACCAATACCCGATCCCTTCGCGACCACATTCGACCACTCTTCGATCTCTACTCGCCCATACACGAGAACACATGACTGCTACACGATTCTCTAAAAGTGTGTGCAGATCTGATTAACTCTCATAACTCTGTCTCCACAAAAATATATTGGCCACATCATATTTAACTGTACAAAAATTCCTCTATGTATAGTACGTGTCTTTACTTTTGCAAGTAGAGGTAGCATTTTAAAATGGAGTCAAAATACACCAAAGGAACAATCCAACTCAAAGGTCGAAAACAAAGCGACTCAGCCATAGTAAAAACAAGTGAAACTGCGAGCTACTGCTCACTGATGAAACCCCCGCCGCAAGTGGATAATATCAATAGTGTAAAAATATGCAAGTGTTCGGTAAAAAGGAAGTTGTCGAGTGATGAATCTGAAAACGCATCACACGGTATAGCTGACTTATATAAATCCTGAAACCAAATTTCAGAAATCCTTGCATTGTAGTTCCTGAGAAAAATGTGACGAAAATTTTCAACTTGGCTATCATGTGTAAAATCATACAAGTGTTCGGTAAACAAGAAGTTGTCAAGTGATCAATCTGAAAACGCATCACACGGTATAGCTGACTTAGATAAACCCTGAAACCAAATTTCAGAAATCCTTGTATTGTAGTTCCTGAGAAAAATGTGACGAACATTTTCAACTTGGCTATCATGTGTAAAATCATACAAGTGTTCGGTAAACAGGAAGTTGTCAAGTGATCAATCTGAAAACGCATCACACGGTATAGCTGACTTAGATAAACCCTGAAACCAAATTTCAGAAATCCTTGTATTGTAGTTCCTGAGAAAAATGTGACGAACATTTTCAACTTGGCTATCATGTGTAAAATCATACAAGTGTTCGGTAAACAGGAAGTTGTCAAGTGATCAATCTGAAAACGCATCACACGGTATAGCTGACTCAGATAAACCCTGAAACCAAATTTCAGAAATCCTTGTATTGTAGTTCCTGAGAAAAATGTGACGAAAATTGTCAACTTGGCTATCATGTGTAAAATCATGCAAGTGTTCGGTAAACAGGAAGTTGTCAAGTGATCAATCTGAAAACGCATCACACGGGATAGCTGACTTAGATAAACCCTGAAACCAAATTTCAGAAATCCTTGTATTGTAGTTCCTGAGAAAAATGCGACGAAAAATATTCATGGGACTGACGGAAGGACAGACAGAGGTAAAACAGTATACCCCCCCCCCCCTTTTTTTTTTTTAAAGCGGGGGTATAACAAGAAACCCGACGAGAAGACAAACAGCAGGCCACATAACATAGAAACTAAAATCTTAGCAACACATGACCCAACAAAAACCTGGGATGAAGTCAGGTGTTCCGTAAGGGAAGAATATCTTGCAATTTTGGCACCGGCGGATTTTTCAAATACGAAAGTAATTGAGCAATAACATTCATTATTAGACTGCTGACGACTAAGTTATCTTTCGAAGTTGGTTTATAAGAGCATCGATCAAGATTATATTTACCTGTTTTATGGGATATTTTCTGTTTTGTCTGTCTGTATTTTTCGTTTGTCTAGAAATGTGTGTACTAGTATAAAAAAAAAAAGATGTAGTACAATTGCCAACAAGACAGCTCTATAAAGAACACCAAATGACATAGAAATGATTAATAACAACTGTAGGTCACATTACTGTTTTCATTCGAACTTTTTTACGTAATTTCAAACAAAAAGGAGACGAAAGACAATTTATTTTTATTTGGAGCGAATTTCGTTCTTACACTAGCGATACAAACAGTTCAGCGTGCACATGTTTTGATCATTTGTTTCTAACATACTTATGCAAAGTTTGCATAAACCTATTTCCCCGCGTAATAAGTTCAAATAACAACAAACTGTGCATGCGTTTTTGACAGTTCAAACAGGGTCAGCAAACTCCGATTAAACGATGCAATTGTTTCTACTAATGTAACGTTAAACAAACTATAACAAATGGCACTCAACGTTTACTAAACTTTGGTTAGAAAGAAATGCACTCTTGGTCTCTTGATAGATATATGTAATGTTGTAAACGTTTCGGTGTGTGTGTTACATTTTAGTGTTGTGTCGTTGTTCTCCTCTTATATTTAATGCGTTTCCCTCGGTTTTAGTTTGTTACCCCGATTTTGTTTTTTGTCCATGGATTTATGAGTTTTGAACAGCGGTACACTACTGTTGCCTTTATTTATTCAGAAAAGGTATTACTCCAGGGGATTGAAATTCTACTTTTGGTAAAATTTTGGGGTAGTATGTGACATCTTTGCCTTTTTTTTGCAATATGTTTAAGCAAATACATGCAGGTTGTTGCCATACAGAAAAAAGAAAATAAGTATCTTTAACCATTCAACTACTGGGAAAAATACTGGTTACATACTTATGCACATATATTACACAAACAGTATGCTTTATTTGTAAGAAAGCAAGGAAAAGAGGACGGTAAAGTTTATGTATATTGCTATCTACCATAAGTACTAATCCAGTGACAAATTTCATTTCGTGGTGTCATTTCCAAAAAAGAGCAATACAACTATCATTACATATCAGTATCCACTACGAGGAAGTTTTTATAAGCATTGGGTTCCTCTTTGTTAAGTTAGTGCTAGTCTCTCATACTGCCCACACAGTGGTCATCGTGTCAGCCACTGTCCAACCTAGATTTCTCGGCGCCCGTTGCTGTCTACACATTCTTGTTCGTCTTCTTTTCACTCTCCAAGCTCCGTTACAGCTATTAATCTGTCTTTCTGAGCTCTTACCACCTTACCCACAAATCCAATTGCTTTATTTCTATATAGATATTTTAAATGTCTGATTTTACTCGGACTTTCTACTGAATATAACCAAATATACGGAAAATGTGTCCATGATACCCCAGCTATCATATATAACATTATAAAGGGTAATTACTCAAGAACGGCCATCCAAATTCGCTTTTGAACTGTGTTTTTAATAGTTATCCCACTCGGACGTGGTGTGTAAGTGTAAGATCACCCCGATGGCCGGAGTCCAGAGGGTGATCTAACACTGACACACCAAGTCCGAATGGAATAACTATTTTACATCCCAGCTGTTTTAGATTAGACGAAAAACCATTTACAATTCATAAAATCTAGTTTAGAACGCCACACAACCATTACAATATACTTTATATAGAGATTAATGCATGGCCTTTTCCCTATCAGCCTGGGTATCATCCCGAGACCCCCATATCAGCCCGAGACGGAGTCGAGGTGCTGATATGGGTCTCGGGATGATACCCAGGCTGATATGGAAAAGGCCATGTATTAATCGCTTTATCATATACTTCCGACAATAGTTTTATGTAAAGGCAAATAAACAAATGCAATAACTAAAACAGTCAAAAACTTTATAAAGAAATTAAATTATGAATCAAATATACCAGTGGCGGATCCAGAAATTTTCATAAGTGGGGGCCCACTGACTGCCTAAGAGGAGGCCCGCTCCAGTCGTGCTTCAGTGATTCACTATATGAGTAACCAATTTTTTCCCCGAAAAGGGGGGGGGGCGGGCCCCTGCGACCCCCCCCCCACCCTAAATCCGCCTCTGTATACTATAATTGTCCAACAACAGCATCACTACCTTCATATATATTTATGGTAACATTTCCTATAGAGGCATTTTGAAACATTGAAAATTTGAAAGAGTTTTATGATCATTATTACTCCATGTTTGTTGTACTATAAAATGATTCATAATTGTCAATGGCATTTGTTAACAAGTACTAAACTATCCCCACAAAAGTTCCCGTAAATTTTGACGTCGTCATTAAAAATACCTGACGTCACAATGGAAAAGTAAACAACCGATACCGGAAACACCGGAAGTAACTTGCACGAGAGTCACTATTATGGGTTTTGTGCACGAGATGCACCTGATATGGGTTATCAGCCCGGGTGGGAAATTATGGCTTGTGTACTTCCGCTCATTACACATATGCAAAAGCTATCATATCAATGCTAAGTGTATGATAAATATTACTATATGATGTATACCCTTTATGACCCCCAAACACGATGAGTAGATATCAAACAATATCAACTCGCCCCACTTGCCAATCGCCACTTTATAAAAAAAAAATCGCCCCACTCTTGTTTACCGACTCGCCCCACTTTTGAAAAAGTGTAAAATCAAATTGAACAATCAGTCTGAAAATTCACTTATTAACGAAAAAGGTTAAAACCCCACTGAATAAAGGTATGACAACTCACCCCACTTATAAAAAGATCTTGCTTCCATTAAGAATGTTAAAATTACGGTTAGTTCGTATCCAGTCGTCCTGGTGTAGTGGTATATGTCGTGGCGTAAAGATAAAAAAAAATGTCGTGGCTTGATATGCTAAAGGTCTTGAGTTCGATTCCCAGCATATACACTGGATTTTTTTCTACGTGAATTTTGATAGATAGTCGTTTCTGTAGAATTAATTTAAGTTTTATAGTGGATTCGAAATTCCCAAAATGTTACAGAACAAAGGAAAGCATGCATAACAAAGACACTCAAACTGGGGTGATCTGGTATGCACGATCCGGCTCAGATCACCCCTGTTAGAACAAAGGAGCTGGGATGCAATATGGTAATACAGCATTCTGTATACGGCGTTTCATAAAATTTGGTTGAGGCAAAATAAAATTAGAGAACGGAAACTAATATTGTTGGGACGTACGCACATACGTACGGACGGACAAGGGTAACATGTAATGCCCACTACGAAGCGGCGGAGAATTAAAGTTTCGGACTTTTAATACTAAAATTGTACATACCTGATTATCCCTACGACCCATATACAATCAGATCGATCTGGTCTGGTCAAGATCAGACTGAGATCGTGAAAAAGTTGATTTGGTCTAGCTAGTCGGGTAAAGATCGTGTAAAGATCGTGAATGGATCGGAATTATCGAATAAGTATTCATTTTGTTGTCGGGATGGAGTCCTGATGGGGTCGTGAATTGTCGAGTAAAGGTCGTGTACAGTCGGATGGCGGTCGGGTAGAAGTCGTAAACAGGTCCGATCAAGATTTTGGTTGAGCTTGGTCGTGGAAATTTGGACAATCGGGTTCATCGAGTTGATCTAATCGGCAGTGTGACCCTAGCCTTAACGGTGGTCAAGCATTCCCTTGAAACCGTTCACTTGTTTGTTAAAACTTTGAATTTTGTCAATGTTTCATCAAACTTAATCGTAAAAGGTCAGGCAACGCATTATTCTAATCGCGGAAGACATTTGCGTGACCAGACTTAACATGAACAATTAGAAAATAAAATTTTGTTTACCAATTGACATTCTTCAACTTATGTAAGCTTCACCCCTCATAGAGAAGTTAAGCTAATTTATTACTTGAGACCGAAGGCGAAATATGAATAAGAATCATTCATTATAAGTATCGTCGAAATTTAAAATACATCACATATTAGATGAGCGGATTTGTATACAAAAGCTTTCAACTGAAAAAGATCTCAAACGTTGACAGAAATACGTTATCAAATCAATCTCATGTACGTGTTAATGTTTTAATACATACAAGCGACCAAGCATATCAAGTTTAAAAATTGTTACGAAATTCAAACATTTTTATAAAGTTTAGCTGAAACCAAGGTAATCAAAAGGTGATCTGTACCGATGTCAATAATCTATATCTGCACGGGTGTCATTCGGTTTATCGAGGGAAATGATCGTGAAAGAATATCTAACGGCGGTCAAGTATTGAGAGACGATCGTGAAAGTTCTGGTAACGGATCGTGAAAGACATTTAATGTACATTCTAGTTCAGAATCTTTGAAAAAATCGCTTAATTTTCAAAACGCGGAAAAAATCCGAACAAAAAAATATGTCTGTCAAAATGGTTTAACTTCCTCAACATAACTGTGAAAGAAGATAAAGAAAATATGAAGTACTTTTTGAAAAAACACAAAAGGCGCAATGCGTGTCTATGAAATTAATTACAAATAACACGCTTTTTGTACCTATTATGGTCATATTTCAGAATATCATGATATATTTGAAATTTGTTCTTTGGTGTATCTGATAGTACAGTAAAATTAAAGTATGTTCTTCCCTTAAAAGCGTTAATTTGTTTATGAAAACCTTGAATTTGTTGAATTTCCATCAAACTTGATCGTGAAAGATCAGGCAACGTATTATTTTGATCGTGAAAGAAAATGCGTGACCACACTTAATACTAGTAATCAGAAATCAGTATTTCTTTTACCATTTGATTAACCTGCAACTGGTTGAAGCCTGTAACTATTCTGATAAGGATGAACATTAAAGCTATTATTTTTTTTCTATTCAACGACTTTACCTCGAAAGTTAAAAATAAACAACAACTAAAAACGTGTCTAAATAAGTGTGAAAGATTCAGCTCTGTGAATCGGTCTAGTGCAATTCAGGCAGACCGATACTATTAAGCCAATAATAAGGATATACAACGTTTAAACCAAAATTTTATCCATCAAACAAAAAATTACAGCAAAAACGGCATCTTTCATGTGTAATTTGAGATTGAACGATAACCAACATTTTGTGCAACAGTACTTTCTTAAGTTCTTGATGTGGATTGCTTTAACTATATACTATACAGACTGTAGAATACCAGATCGCAAATGCTGTAATGTCTGCTTTACTTATGATAGTATATTTGTTTAACGTCTATAATATCAAGGGTTTTACTAGAAGTGTCAAATGCGCTTAAGATTGTCATTGGTTCATAAAAAGAGGTCAAGGTCAGATGAACCATGCCATACAGATCTCTACAAATATTCAGTTCACCAAATAAATGTGTTCCGATCCTTACAGTGCCTTAGAAACTGACAAATGTAAAAGTTATGTTTGGCCAATTAATTCGGAACATAAGGTCAAAAGTATATGAACCCTGACCGACAGCCAGACATAGACATCTTACTATCATTCAATATATCAAATACAATTGACATCACCATTGTCATATATGAAACACGCAGATAGACATGTATACCATACACGAAATACCTTGGCGCTATAGCATTCAGGTATATATCCAAAAGGACAAACAACATAAAACAAACATTGCCGAATGATGCATGATAATGAGTTTGATGTTAGTTGAAACCTTGCAGAAGTCGAAAATGTACACCTTGCAATCATAACAACAACACTGGATTGTTTTTTCGGCGTTTTGTCACCCATTGTCTTTTATTATTGCCGTGTTGTTATTTCTTTTTCTTTTCATTTTCTGAAAATATTAATACTTTGAAATGCTTAAACCTATTGAGGATGTTGACCTATCTAGCTTTTCTCAATACCAATAACAAATATTAACTATCATATAATTGAAGAATAATTTGAACGTCTTCGTAGCATCAGATCTTTCACGATCCTTTTCACGATCTTCAAAAATGCGGTACGTCATCTTTCACGATCCGAAAAATCAATTTTGTGTAAATAGTTCTTTATTTACCAAGTTTCAGATTATATTTATACAAGATAACTATGAGAACCATTTGATTAATTCAAATATAATGCCCTTACTCGGATAAAAGTAGTTTATCTAGTCGAATTTGTGAAAAAAATCGTGTTTGTTTACATTTTTTATGTCATTGAAATGTCGAGAAGCAATCTGCCTTTTGTTGTTTTGTAAAAACTATGTACTTTTGAAAGTGGATATTCTCACATACTGATCATAATGTTAAACAATTTTGACAGACAGTTTTATTTTGTCGTAAATTTGTCTGTGTAATTAATTAAATTAGAATATTTACTGATCTTTCATTTGTCCTCTCGATTAAATGTCTTTCACGATCCGTTACCAGAACTTTCACGATCGTCTCTCAATACTTGACCGCCGTTAGATATTCTTTCACGACCATTTCTCTCGATAAACCGAATGACACCCGTGATCTGTGAATCAGCAGTATTTTTTATACAGCATGTCAAGGTTAAGTATCGAATGAGAAACGTAAAAGGATCTTTTAAATAATGTTATACATTTTAAATGTAAATACTTGTATAAACTGATTTATATAAAAAAAATCGATATTTACGCAAGATCATGCGTACTTACTTTTCGTACTTTGTATTAGAATAAGTACAAAATCAGATGAAGGATCTCTCATAGCAATACTAAACTGTTGACACAAAGATATGTCTTGTCTGTCAACATAAAATTGAAACTGATGGACAGCAACATTGCTAGTTAATTCAAATCGATGGACCAACTAGTGGACAGGGCCTCAAAATAGTATCCAAATTGATATTTACTGATAGTAATTGTTTCGTGTATAGAATTAATGTATACATGTAAAAAGTCTATTAAAAAATACTATTTTAACATCAAAAGGGTTTCGAAGGTTCCATCCTTCATACACATTCTTTGAAACTACAGAGGTGAATCTTAAAATCTTTACTTTTATAAATATACACTTTTTTATTTTCAATTCAATCAAAATATTTACTGATAATTAATAATTTTATAATTATATAACAAACATAGAGGTTAGTTAATGACCAAGTGTCAAAATGGTTAAAAGATTGATGGCAAAAACACACTAATTAGTGTTTAATGACAATGTTCAAATATCTGTTATCTTATCATAACAAAGTATCCATTGATCTTTTGACAACAAGGGAACACTTTTACAGTAATGAATTTTAAATATTAATATTTTTATGCTGGGAAATGTACGAAGTAAATGAAATAGAAATAAATGGGTATGGTGTCCGATGATGTCCTCTTGCATAATATGTTGTAAATTGACATTACCCAAGAACGTAAAAGTGACGCTTCCCATGCAAATTTGTACTTGATCAGAGTTTTATGGTTGTAAGTATTTTGTGTGATTTTCATAGCATTTGGTTAGGGCAAATTTAAGTTAGAGAACGGAAACGAAAATTTCAGCATTTTTGCCATTTGTAAAGACCAGAAATTTAGAACGGAAAAGTAACACCCAAAAATTCAAACTCGGTCGGTCTTTTGTGGGAATAAGCATTGTGAATAAGTTTCATAAGATTTGGTTGAAGCAAACTAAAGTTAGAGATCTAAAAACGTCAGTGAACGGAATCGAAAAATTCAGCATTTTTTTTATTTGTATAGAGGCATAACTGTAGAATAGTAAAAAGGACCCTACCATGTTTCCAACTTGATCTCACAAATAAAATTGAGAATGGAAATGTGGAATGTGTCAAAGTGACAACAACCCGACCAAAGAACAGACAACAGTCGAAGGCCTCCAATGAGTCTTCAATGCATTGAGAAACTTCCGCACCCGTAGGCGTGCTTCAGCTGACCCTAAACAAAAATGTATACTAGTTCAGTGATAATGGACGTCATACTAAACTCCGAAATATACACAAGAAACTAAAGTTAAAAGTCATACAAGACTAACAAAGGCCAGCGACTCCTGACTTGGGACAGGCGCAAATATGCGGCGGGTTAAACGACATGATCTCAAAAAGTCCGAGTCCGATATCAGTAAAGGTAACAAAAGAAACTATAGTCGCCGTCACATAAAATTGGCACAATGTTTTTTGTCTAAATTTTCTTAAATATCGACCGCGTTTACTAAAGATCATGTTTTTCAATTAGCGGAATACAAATTCTGTCAAAATATCCACTACTGTCTTACCTTTTATTGTGTTTGCACTGTATAATCCTGACCTTCACATAATCCAAGATTATTTTGTATGGTGGAATCCGACATTGTTATTACAGGAAGTGTTGCCGTGGAGTTCCACGTGCTCTCCATTTTCTTGTGTCTCTCGGAGCTTTTCGTCATCTTTACGTAAAAAGCGCGGGAAATTGTATCATCAATGACAATGATATTACCAGAGAGTAACGAATGTTATGGCATAAGGGATCCTCATAGAAACCAAGATGGCGGTTTTAAAAACTACGATGTAATATGAGTACTAAAGTTTCTAACCCTTTCAAGAATCCGGCGGTTGTGGATGCTTTATCCTCTTTGCATGACAAATATGTCGTTGTTCCAGCAGATAAAGCCTCAAATAATATTGTCTTCATATGTAAAAAACATTATTTGCAATGTCTCACTACAGAGCTTGGAATTGATAAAACCACTGGTAATCCTACATATTCTTTAACATCATTTACCAAGGACGAAATTTTACAAAATCATAAATCTGTCCTTCTTTCTTTTGGTATCAACATCAAAGAAAACGAAGAAAACTTGCCTTCATTATACTGGATACCCAAATTACACAAAACTCCATATAAAGAACGATACATAGCTGGGTCTTCAAAATGTTCAACCAAACATCTTTCTAAAGTACTGACTACTATTCTTTCGACAGTTAAAGATGGGCTTCAAAAATATTGTGAGGAGATATATTCTACCAGTGGTGTTAACCAGATGTGGATTCTCAAAAATTCGAAAGATCTACTGCTTAACCTTCAATCACAATCTTTGCAATTTTGCAGCAACATAAAAACTTTTGATTTTTCTACGCTATATACTACTATTCCCCATGCTCAGTTGAAAGATCGACTACACCATCTCATAAAACAGAGCTTTTTCTATAAAAATGGAAATCGTAGATACAAATTTCTTGTTTTGGGTTACAATAATTCATATTTTGTGAAAAATCACACTGAATCTCCCAGAAAATATACAGAAGATGATATTATCAAAATGCTGGACTTTTTGATCGACAATATATTTGTTGAGTTTGGAGGATTTATATTTCAACAGACAGTCGGTATTCCAATGGGTACTAATTGTGCACCCCTGCTGGCTGATTTGTTTTTGTACTCGTATGAAGCAGAATTCATTCAGAACCTTCTAAAAGACAAAAAGAAAAAGCACCTTGCGAAATTCTTTAATTTTACTTTCCGATATATTGATGATGTTCTATCATTGAATAACCCATATTTCAGCCAATACTTACATCTCATATATCCAAGTGAACTTGAAATTAAGGATACCACTGATACTAGAAGGACTGCTTCATACCTTGATCTTTTCCTCAATATTGACGTAGATGGACGACTTCACACGAAAATTTATGATAAACGGGACGATTTCAACTTCCCAATTATCAATTTCCCATTTCTCAGCAGTAACATACCCTCTGCCCCTTCGTATGGTGTTTACATATCACAATTGATACGTTATTCTCGTGCTTGTTCACACTATACGGACTTCATATACAGGAGTGTGCTCCTTACGCAGAAACTGCTCCAACAAAGTTATGAGGAGGACAGATTAAAATTGACACTCCGTAAATTTTATGGACACCATCACGATTTGGTGGATCCATACGATGTTTCGTTGACCAAACTAGCTAAGGACATTTTTACCACATGGTAGATTGTGTTTTGTCATAATGTCGTCTAATCTTTTAATTACCAAACGTGACTTATTCCCGATTGTGACTGTTTTGCCGAGTGTGAACTCGCATTACTATAAGACGTGGTACGGTACTTATACATCCCAAATTCATGTATTTAGTTTAAATGTTTCATGTTATATTTGTAATTCTCATCGGATTTTGTCAAATGTGTTGACGTCTTTTCTATTATATTTATGTGTTATGGTAAAGAAAATTAATCACCGCCTTCATTTATCAGATTTGATTTCGTTCAAAGTAATCAGTACGATATTTTACGTTTGAAGTTAGATTCATAGCAAACCGGACATAGTTTTATAATATAGTTAATTGCTACCTCAGTTTTATATAAATAAGAATTAAAATGTGCTTTGTTATTAAATGCAATATCAGTATTTAGTTCAAATATATAATCTTAAATTAATCCTAATTCTATCTTATTCATTCTTATGTGACGTCATTTTTCATTTTTTGATGCTCTGTTTTACTAATTCAAATGACGTCATTTTTTCGTCATTTTTCAGTTTCAAATAGGACGTCACTTGGCGTAGAGGTTTTAACGTATTCGGATGTGTCTACTTTTGTGTTTCAAATGTCTGGTTATGTAAATGTATTTCAGTTGTTTCCTGTAATTAGTTAATACTTCAGCTTTATCATATACACTTTTTGTATATTCATTTTATTAAATTTACTGTTATCAAAAGTATAAATTACTCTAAATTATAGGGATTTTCTGGTAACTTAACAGAAAACCCTTGCCGTTTTTGGCACAACCTTTTTGATCTTTTGGTCCTCGATGCTGTTCAACTTTGTACTCGTTTCGGCTTTCAAACTTTTGTATCTGTGCGTCACACATAGGTCTTGTGTGAACAAAATACACTTCTGGCGTATTAAAATTTTGAACTTGTTGCCTTTTGTTGGCTGTTGTTCGTGTGATTCTTTGTTAATTGTGTTCTCCAATTTATTTATATTGTAGTCCTGTGTTGTCATTTTGATGTTATATTTCACATGGCCATAAAAGTGCGAGGTTTGGCATGCCACAAAACCAGGTTCAACCCACCATTTTTTCCTTTAAAAATGCCCTGTACCAAGTCAGGAATATGGTCATTGTTATATTATAGTTCGTTTCTGTGTGTATTCCATTATAACGTTGTGTCGTTTGTTTTCTCTTATTTTTGAGTGTAAATTCACATTGCGATAAGACGTGTCACGGTACTTGTCTATCCCAAACTCATGTATTTGGTTTTGATGTTATATGTATTATTCTCGTGGGATTTTGTCTATGTGTGTTACATTTTAGTGTTATAGTCGTTGTTCTCCTCTTATATTTAATGCGTTTCCCTCGGTTTTAGTTTGTTACCCCGATTTTGTTTTTTGTCCATGGATTTATGAGTTTTGAACAGCGGTATACTACTGTTGCCTTTATTTACAATGTAAATAATCTTAAAAAATGTGAAGGTCAGGATTATACAGTGCAAACACAATAAAAGGTAGGACAGTAGTGGATATTTGGAAAGGATTTTAATTCCGCTAAATGAAAAACATCATCTTGAGTAAACGCGGCTGAAATTAAAAAAAAAATTGACAAAAAACATGGTGCCAATTTTACGTGACGGCGACTATAATCAAAATGACAATGATACATAAATTAGAAAAGGACTACTAGCAGTTACTGACATATCACCTCCAGACTTCAATTAAATTGATTGAAAGAGTATGTCTCCATCATATGAATATCAAGTACAATCCCCTTCGTTAGGGGTTTAGTATCATACTTTCATAAAATATATGAGAAGAACATAGCCCGTATCATGCAAACAACTGGTTTTAGAATAGTGTGTTTATTTCCGATGCAAATACCCTATAAGTGAATCAATATTAAAGCCAAAATAGAAAACATGTTTAACCCAAGGCGCATGTTTGTGCCTGTCCCAAATCAGCCTAGCTCTGGCCAATGTAAATCTTGTATGTTATTCTAAATTTTAGTTAGTTTATATATTTTGGAGTTTAGTATGACGTTCATTTTCACTAAACTAGTACTTATTATACATTTTTATTTAAGGGCCAGTGGCCTACTGGTACGCGATTTTCTCGCTGCTTTGAAGACCCTTTGGTGGACTTCGGCTGTTATCTGCTCTTTGGTCGGGTTGTTCTCTCTCTGACATATTCCCAATTTCCATTCTCAATTTAATAGATCTGTGGTATATGGTGATAAGCATGATAAGCATTGTGTATAATTTTATAGCATTTTGTTGATGCAAACTAAAGTTAGAGAACTAAAAAAGTATGTCGTAGTGTAGGGGGCATTAAGTTTTACTCTTGTAGATCTCATTTTACACTTAGATATTGTCTCTATCTAGAATATCTATCTTCTTTATAAAATAAGAAGATTCGATATGACTGACCACATGACAACTTTCTGAAATAGTCCAATGAAATGGACTTTAACTACTAAACACATTCAACAATGAACAAATCTACTAATTTGTAAAGGGTTTCTCCTTGCCATCTCGTTATCCACAGTATACCCGCCTGTGCTTGTGTCTTTATCAAATATCAACTCATTTTAAAAGTTGGTTGCCCAGGAACATATATATATATATATATATGTAAGTTATACTGTTCCCGTGGTTACTATAGGGTTTTTAGGAAAGGCTGAACTAATCAGAAGGAAATCTAGTCACAAAATATTACCTTCCCTGTAAACACTAAAAACACGATCTTTTCAATGTTTGTCGTGTATTAATTATAATGTAATATATATTCATGAAAGAACGATCTGGTAAATAGTAAGGACAAGAATGCACACACTGAAATTTGTAAGTCTTTGAAGATAAAGGTTTGAAAACAAGTATCACATAAACTTAACATTTTTAATGCATCATGACAATGAAGTCAAGGTCAAATAAATCCTATCAGACAGACTTGTTAACCTTACACTTATTCCATAGACAATGTCAAGTTGACCTATTGATTATGGTAATTGAAAGACAAATCAAAACATTAAAAAACTTACTGTTAACTGATGAATCATGAAAAATGTCAAGGTCAGATAATACTGGCTAGGCAGACATGTACACCTTACAATCATTCAATACACCAATTATAATAACCTATTAGTATAAGTATTTGGAAAAAAGACGCAAAAAATTTACATTTAAAATTGAACAGTGAAAATGAGGTCAAGGTAAGATATCACCAGCCTCATAATCACTTCATACACTGCATATAATAAACCTACTGCTTGTAGTATCTGAGAATTGGACGGTTTGACATATTTTTAACCTTAATCACTGATCAAGGAAATGAGGTCAAGGTCAGTTAAACCCTATGTGACAGTCATGAAGACATTGTAAGAAACCCATGTACCAAAACGTGTTATCCTTTTACTACTGTAAGAAATTCACACGCCAACATTTTTTTCTTCTTTTCAAGTAGTTGCTTAAAATATGAAATGGAGGTCAAGGACAGTGAACATGATAGATGGAAACATTGTCACAAATACATACAAGCATTTTTTTATGTAGCATCCACAGTAGAATATTAATCCTATGTGTTGCATACTGCGACTTTATCTCAGATAAGACAATCAAAATAAAATGAATTGAAAACAAAATTTCCATTTAATGTTATCATTTCCCCTCTTAAATATCAAATTACGAGTAAAATAGACTTTAGGAGCTTTGTGAAAAATTGCAAACCTTTTTCAATTTGTTTCTTCTGGCTGTATACACTCTCTCCAACATTCCAATTATCCCTATTTGTAAGCAGCTAGATTATAGAAATTCAAGGAAAAACTTTTGAGAGAATGGATTTATTTACAGATAAGTATTAACACTTTCTAAGCAAAATCAAATACACCTTATCCCAATGTTAACATTGAAAGTAAATAGAAAGAGAATACTGTGGAAACAGGTACAGAACTGAAGAGGACCTTTTCTTAAAATTGTATAAAACAAAGCATTCTGTGAGTATTGCATGGTAATACAGCCCCTACCAGTTAAAAATTCATTGTATTGGAACAAAATTCTACTTTGGTCTATAACTTGTCATGGTGTAAACTATTTAGGTAGCAATACAGTTAGGAAAAAAACTTAAAATTGACACTCATAATTTTTAAACACCCTCTTTCCCCTCCTGTCTAACAAAGAAGGCTTTATATGTGTGCTATGCATGTATGTATTTATAGAAAGAGAATCTTCCATAGATTTGATTTCTATAATGGTCATAATGGTGAAATATAATCCCTTTTGGGTGTAAGCATGGCAACAATCTGCACTTCTTAGATACAAAATATAGCAAAAAAGGGGGTGAACATGTCAAAAAAAGTCTCCAAAATTTGGTCTAAACATGGAAGTATTATATTGACCAGAGATACTTCTTATCAATCACGTGGTTTTAATCGAGTCACCTGTCGGAAAACACCTTTACTTATTTCAATCGCGTCGGTAGACCTTTATTCGTGAACAACTTATTTAAACAAATCGACTGATGCATAAAAAATAAAAATCGGCCCAGAATTAATTATTCTACAACGATTTGAAACAGTGAGTGACATTATTTTATTAGTTTGTGGGTGAAGTTTAAATCGCGATTAAGGTGTGTTCCGGTTACCGCCGGTTAACAATAAATATATTTGATAAATATTAAAACTATGAAGTTTAGAGTGATATATATGGTTAAGTTACTGGATAATCCTGGAAAGTAGAAATTTCCAGTTTATAATACGAAAATTAATCGAGCAAGTACCAATCAACAAAATACAGCAGAAGAAAACAGAGATCTAACTACGTTATATAGCTAATTATGTAATATATTTTTGTCCTCTAAAATATTCAGGGGCGTGTGCAGGATATTTGAAACGGGGGGCGTAGAATAAATTATTTCGCCGAGCGAAGCGAGGCGAAAATTTTTTTGGACCTTTTTTGGCTTAAAAACATAAAATAATAGAGAATTGCACTAATGTAACGGTTCCTGACTTGGAGCATGTATATTTTATAGTTAAAGTGTCAGGGTGTGACATTTTTTATGCCGAGTTTTCTTCATTAATTGTCTATGGTATATTAAAATGATTGGATGGATCTTAACAGCAGTAGACCAATAACGAGAAATTCTAAACTCAAGGGTATAAGGAGTAACTTAACATTTCAATACGGTGTGCTGTATTTATACCAATCTACCAAGAAATTTGTTTTGCATGCACACGTATAAAAATTGCGGTTTTTATCCAACGCAATCATAGGTTTGAACCCCGTTCTGGATATCATAGTCAAATCTGAGTGACCCCTTCCAAGGCAACGCGTAAAAAAATAACCCCATTTTAGACAATTTAGCTGAAAATACAACCCCTTTTGTCAGAATATACCCAGTATCGTATATATAGTAATATACCCCCCCCCCCCCCCCCCGGTATATTTAGAATGGCTATGGGAATCGAAGTTAGTGTCACACAAAACAACCAAAATTCATGTATTATACTGATTTACTTACCGTTTTGGTTGTTTAAAAAAGGTGTCCAAGACACCTTGATACGATTTTAAGGTCTTTTGACGTTTTGTTTTTGACATCGACATCTTTGCGAATTCTTTATCACATCAACAACAATGGATACTAATCGCAGAGTCGAACACGCCGGACTCCGAGAAACGAAATTTTACGGTTAATGATGACCCATCAAATTGGGGAATCCGTATAAAAAGAAATCAGAGTATGTGTTTAATCAATGAATATGATAAATTGCCATCATTCAATACAATACTAGCAGATTATAACGATAGTTTTTTTTTTTTTTTTTTTTTTTTTTTTAAAGGGGGGGCGTACGCCCATTACGCCCTTACCTGGACCCGCCCCTGATATTTTATCACTATCCGACCAAATGAAACCGTCCAAATGATACTGGTAAATATTATTGAACAGTCGCAAAAGAATTTGTATAATGTCACTATACAAATCCTTGAGTCGCAGTACTAAAAAAAATGTCAACACATCGGGGTTCAGCTGAACATTCGTATATACCAACCAATGATCTTACCCTGGATTTAGAGCGAAGCTTAATAATTCCTACATTTGTCTAAAATCTCTTTGATCTTTTGATTTTATCAGAACGATCATTTACAATCGTCTTAAAAATGAAGGAAATGTGTGCCACTCAGTGGAGTAAACAGAAGTTATTATATAATCACAACTTGCGATATATACCCCCCCCTACCCCCCCCCCCCCCCCGGTATATTTAGAATGGCTATGGGGAATCGAAGTTAGTGTCACACAAAACAACCAAAATTCATGTATTATACTGATTTACTTACCGTTTTGGTTGTTTAAAAAAGGTGTCCAAGACACCTTGATACGATTTTAAGGTCTTTTGACGTTTTGTTTTTGACATCGACATCTTTGCGAATTCTTTATCACATCAACAACAATGGATACTAATCGCAGAGTCGAACACGCCGGACTCCGAGAAACGAAATTTTACGGTTAATGATGACCCATCAAATTGGGGAATCCGTATAAAAAGAAATCAGAGTATGTGTTTAATCAATGAATATGATAAATTGCCATCATTCAATACAATACTAGCAGATTATAACGATAGTTTTTTTTTTTTTTTTTTTTTTTTTTTTTAAAGGGGGGGCGTACGCCCATTACGCCCTTACCTGGACCCGCCCCTGATATTTTATCACTATCCGACCAAATGAAACCGTCCAAATGATACTGGTAAATATTATTGAACAGTCGCAAAAGAATTTGTATAATGTCACTATACAAATCCTTGAGTCGCAGTACTAAAAAAAATGTCAACACATCGGGGTTCAGCTGAACATTCGTATATACCAACCAATGATCTTACCCTGGATTTAGAGCGAAGCTTAATAATTCCTACATTTGTCTAAAATCTCTTTGATCTTTTGATTTTATCAGAACGATCATTTACAATCGTCTTAAAAATGAAGGAAATGTGTGCCACTCAGTGGAGTAAACAGAAATTATTATATAATCACAACTTGCGATATATACCCCCCTACCCCCCCCCCCCCCCCCCCCCCCCCCCCGGTATATTTAGAATGGCTATGGGGAATCGAAGTTAGTGTCACACAAAACAACCAAAATTCATGTATAAACTGATTTACTTACCGTTTTGGTTGTTTAAAAAAGGTGTCCAAGACACCTTGATACGATTTTAAGGTCTTTTGACGTTTTGTTTTTGACATCGACATCTTTGCGAATTCTTTATCACATCAACAACAATGGATACTAATCGCAGAGTCGAACACGCCGGACTCCGAGAAACGAAATTTTACGGTTAATGATGACCCATCAAATTGGGGAATCCGTATAAAAAGAAATCAGAGTATGTGTTTAATCAATGAATATGATAAATTGCCATCATTCAATACAATACTAGCAGATTATAACGATAGTTTTTTTTTTTTTTTTTTTTTTTTTTTTTTTTAAAGGGGGGCGTACGCCCATTACGCCCTTACCTGGACCCGCCCCTGATATTTTATCACTATCCGACCAAATGAAACCGTCCAAATGATACTGGTAAATATTATTGAACAGTCGCAAAAGAATTTGTATAATGTCACTATACAAATCCTTGAGTCGCAGTACTAAAAAAAATGTCAACACATCGGGGTTCAGCTGAACATTCGTATATACCAACCAATGATCTTACCCTGGATTTAGAGCGAAGCTTAATAATTCCTACATTTGTCTAAAATCTCTTTGATCTTTTGATTTTATCAGAACGATCATTTACAATCGTCTTAAAAATGAAGGAAATGTGTGCCACTCAGTGGAGTAAACAGAAGTTATTATATAATCACAACTTGCGATATATATATACATATAGTCCAATTTCTACCGAAAAATAAATCAATAAAAATGGGGCATTTATTCAATAAATTTGGAACAAATTTCCATCGTCAATGTGTTTTTCTATAGAATTAATGATGACTCGCATTAATCCATCAATCACTCAATCGGCACACATATGCAGATGCAAGGTAACGGAATCTGCCGAGGTTTGCCGATTGCTGTTTCCTAAGAATTTATCACAACTTTCGATTTCTTCGTTTATTTCCGTAATCCCGAAAGCAACCGAGAATGACAATATCGTAGGGCACCACACGCTGGTGTGTAAATAACGTGCCATGTTTCAAGCTAATTAACATGTCATTGAATTGCGCGCGGCATCGCAGATGAAACGTTTGAAGTCGGGTCGTAGTAGTTCCTGTCAATATAATACTTCCATGGTCTAAAGGAAAATTTCAATCAATTACAGTGCTACCTTTCCTGAAACCATAGCTTTATATCTATCAAGTGGTCCAACAAAAAATCATGTGCATTTCTGCTCATTTTTCTATAAAATTGAATTGAAAAGATCTAGCGCAAAATCTTTGTTGATAAGCACTACGATATTTTATGGACCTATGGACGGTACAGATAGGAAAATATGGACTGTCAAACATATAAATGGCCTATAAAACATGTTAAAAAACAATCTAAATGTTCATATAAAGCCACTAAGAAGGCGATATTATTCTTCAATTATCTAAAAATCAATTTTATTGTACAAAGACTTTCATATTTAAAAAATTCACCATGGCCATAATGCGAAACTAAACTTCTAACTGTGTATTGCTACCTTAACAAGGACCAAAACTCTGCACAAAATAATCAGACTAGAACAAAATTCGAACTTGATCTGTAACTTGTTATAACAAGAGTGCACACACTGATATGTCTCGCCTTCTATACTAATCATTGATATTATGTTGATAGTCCTAAGTATAAAGCTAAGCTTTATTACAACTGTCACATAAACTTAACATTAACCAAGATATCTAAACAAAGACCAATGAACCTTGAAAATGAGGTCAAGGTCAGATGAACTATGCCAGGCAGACATGTACAGCTAACAATGCTTCTATACAACATATATAGTTGACCTATTACTTATAGTTTAAGAAAAATAGACCAAAACACAAAAACTTAACACTTAAAGCTTTCGTAACCATGAAAATGAGGTCACGGTCAAATAAAACCTGCGCAACTGACATAAAGACCATAAAATATTTCCATACACCAAATATAGTTGACCTATGGCATATAGTATTAGATAAAAAGACCAAAACTCAAAAAATTAACTTTGACCACTGGACCATGAAAATGAGGTCAAGGTCAGATGACACCTGCCAGTTGGACATGTACACCTTACATTCCTTCCATACACCGAATATACTAGCCCTATTTCTTATAGTATCTGAGATATAGACTTGACCACCAAAACTTAACTTTGTTCACTGATCCATGAAATGAGGTCGAGGTCAAGTGAAAACTGTCTGACAGACAGGAGGACCTTGCAAGGAACGCACATATCAAATATAATTATCCTATTACTTATAATAAGAGAGAATTCAACATTACAAAAAATTTGAACTTTTTTTTCAAGTGGTCACTGAACCATGAAAATGAGATCAAGGACATTGGACATGTGACTGATGGAAACTTCGTAACATGAAGCATCCATGTACAAAGTATGAAGCATCCAGGTCTTCCACCTTCTAAAATATAAAGCTTTTAAGAAGTGAGCTAACGCCGCCGCCGCCGCCGCCAGATCACTATCCCTATGTCGAGCTTTCTGCAACAAAAGTTGCAGGCTCGACAATAAAACTATTTACAATTAACAATCTAATATCTTCAAGAATGACAAAAAAAATATTTGAAAAACTAATAATTTACATCATTGTCAATGTAATGGAATTTGATACAACTGTCATACAAGCAAGAGGTTTAACTTGCTATAAAACCAGGTTTAATGTACCATTTTCTACACAAGAAAATGTCTGTACCAAGTCAGGAATATGACAGTTATTACGGATTCATTTGATGTGTTTGAGCTTTTGATTTGTCATTTGATTAGGGACAAAAAGCTGACCATACAAAAATTTGAATTTTCCGCGCATTTCATTATTTTTTTTTCACAAAGTCAAAGGACCATAACTCTGCACAAAATCATCAGACTGGAACATTATTCGAACTTGGTCTGTAACTGGTTATGATAAAACAATACACCAAATATCAAATCAATATATATAGGAAGATGTGGTGTGATTGCCAATTAGACAACTCTCCATCCAAATAACAATTTATAAAAGTAAACTATTATAGGTCAATGTAGGGCCTTCAACACGGAGCTTGGCTCACACCGAACAACAAGCTATAAAGGGCCCCAAAATTTCTAATGTAAAACCTTTCAAACAGGAAAACCAACGGTCTAATATATAAAAAAATAATACAAGTATCTTCAAGCATGTAGAAATTATTGTCCTACATATTGACGACGGATGGACAGACAGAGATTTACCATAATACATCCTGTAAAGGGCGTATAAAAATTGTGAAAATCTGATTTGCCAGACTGACGGATTGACAGACAAGACAGACAGTCAGGGAGACAGCAAATGGACGGACAGAGTGCAAACCTAAAGTCCCCTTCAACATTGTCGGTAGGGGACTGATAAATGAAGAATGTGTTCATGGGACACAGATGCCTAGGCTTGACAGCAGAAAATTCAGAAATTAGAACGGTGAAAGTGAAGCCTTCCAAATTCGAATTTATGTTTGGAGGTAATAAACATTATGTAAGAGTTTCTTAACATTTGGTTGAGGTTAACAAAAGTAAAAGCTAATTTAGAAATTACTATTCATAAAGGAGCATAACTCAAAAACAGTGAAAGTGAGAACACCCAAATTAGAACATGATCTGTGTTAGGTTGTGATAAGCATTGTGTACTTGAAAATTTAGATGTGAAAAATAAGTAAAATAATTGTAACATGCTAAGGACTATGTTGGACACTCCAATTTTTATCAACAATATACAGCTAAAATTATAATAATTACTGTAAATAGTTACTGCTAGTTTTGATAATGGAGGAGGAAAGGCCTCATAATTATATGAGCAAGAGTCATAATACACTAAAGAAGTCCAACTCTATTGAAAGAAGAAGAAGATTAACATTTTTTAAAATAATGAAAATAAGGCCAATATGTACTTATTATGATAAATGACATCAACCCAACCAAAGAGAAGATAACAACAGAAGGTCATCAACAGGTCTTCAACGCAGCGAGAAAATTCTTAACCCTGAGGTGGGACTCAGCTTGCCCCTAAATAAAATTGTGTACTAGTTCAGTGAAAATTGATGTCATACTAAATTCAAAACATATAAATGAACTAAAATTAAAAAAACATACAATACCGGTAAGTATATTTCAGATACACAGTTTAATAGACAATTTCTTAAAAATATACCTTAAAGTTAAGAAACTAGTTTTTATCAATAAATTTACCAGAGTTAACATGTTCAACTTGCATTGAATCCATATATCAAATCAAGTCATCCCATTGCTAATGACGATCACCTATTTACATACCAAATTTCACATTACTTGCTTAGAGATACTTTTAAACAATTGTCATGATTGTTGATGTTACTTAAAAGTTGTTTTATATTAAGACACAGACAACAGCATTACAGTATCATTATCAATTTAAAGTGATTTTATCAAATAAACATTTCATTTCTGATAACCAGTACATCTTTTATATTTATTATTCATCCTCTGAAGATTCTTCTTCTGCTTCCTGTAACCATTTTATAAGTGGCTCCACCTATGCAAAATAGAAAAAATAATATGTTTGTATTTCAATAGTATTTTAGATGAAGAGCAGATACAACTTAATAAAGAATAATGCTTCATTTCATGTAACTTATGAGTAGTGTGGCATGATATGCACACACAATTTCATAATATTGTTAGTATTCAATTTGCCTTTATCTTTCAGAACTCCTATATATATTGGCTTTTCATGTTGAAGTAGGAAATCATTCATTGAAACTTAGCAACTTGTGAAAAGTTTATAAAGCTCATTGCACAAGAAAGGTTGTAAAGTCCAGTTCAAGTTATTTTTCACATACAAAACACATCAATTTTAATAATTTTTTATTTATAGTTTACTACAGTATTATTAGGTCTTTCCACTTTTCTGTGGAAAGACCTATTGTATTTGTTCTGATTATTATTAATTTTTTTTCCCCCCAAATTCTGAAATTTTTGTTTCGCAATATGTCGCTTAGATATTTCTTATATCGTATCTTACAGTTATGCGCTTTTAAATTTCACCCTGCTAAGACGAACAATATTTTTTGTAAGAGTTATCTCCCTATTCTCTGTTTACCAAATGTGTGCATCTCCTTCATAACAAAAAAAGATATCGACAAAATTCTTTTTACAAATTGTTATTTACATCTTCAGGAATTTTTTACTAATTTGGATGTAAGCGATTCGATGAAATTTTATAGGAGTTATCTACCTTTATCACATAAATTTTTTGGTATGTTTTTCTAACTCATTGACCATTTACCTTATAACCCTTGAATCTTTTTATTTGAGGTCCCTAGGTCCTAGCTTAGAAAATGAGGTCAAGGTCAAGTTCTAAGTTGTGAATTTTGCTTGTGTTTGCATTTTCTCCAACACTTTAAGTAAACTTATGATTGGATGCCGATTTTAACATTGAGTAATCCTGAACTAGATTCTTTTCAATAACTTTGATATGGAAAGACATTCAATGTTCTCTGAACTATTGGTTTTTAATTCTATCAGTATTTCTTTTTTAATGAAACTATGGTATACATTGTAAATTGTGATCATATATAAAATTGATTAACATCAAAATTCTGACAGACTGATTCTATTTACAAATGACTTTGACTTACATGTAACATGCAACAGCAAATTATGAATCCATTAAATAGCTTGGGGTCCTGAACTTGTCGATTTTCTGACAGATCAATTTTTCAATTCTTATATTAAAGTGTTATTTTTATTTTGCAATGATTTGATATACAAAATATAGTTTACCTATGGCTTATGATAATTAAATAGATCCTGTGTTAAAAAGACAGTTTTCTCTATAGAGTAATTCAAAAATCCAATTTTCAAAAAAAAAATTAAACTGAATCATTATGGTCATTATCTGTAAAAAGAACTAAATGCAGTCAATGAAAACAAGGACACTGAATTCTGATCAGAACTTGACTATGTTACATTTGTATTGTGTGCTGTTATCAAATAAATGTAACTAAACTTGAAACTGGCAGTCGTTTTGAATATGTGCCTAGTGGTGGTGCTTTAAAAGCAACATAACAGACCACTGTTTAATACAATAAAAGTTTATAGTAGAATATATATTGTTTTTTTATATTCACAAATTTGTATGAAATTATGAACATTACCACATTCATATTAACAAGTCTGCATCTACGTCACGCGTTTTCACACGCTTTTTGACATATCATGTCATGTCATGACATGATTTCCCATTGTCAGAGGTTGACATGTATGGTCAAAGGGACAGAATTTGTACAAAGATTGTTACTGATTATCAAACTTGTCTATAACAATTTGTCTATAATAAGAATTGTACATGTGAGAGGACTTACAAGAACAAAGGGACAGATGGACATATAGACTGCCTTTACTGTGGAGAACAAAAATCCAATTTTCAAAAAAAAAATTAAACTGAATCATTATGGTCATTATCTGTAAAAAGAACTAAATGCAGTCAATGAAAACAAGGATGAACACTGTTTTGACTTTAAGCCATAAACCCTTTCAACCCATATCAGCCTTGTTTTGTGTTGTGGTACATTATGTAAAATTACATTTAGTTTGGAAAACTCTAAATAAAGTTATTGTCTTTATGAAGCCAAAAGCAACATATTACTAATATATTCTTTACATGTACTGACCTGTTTTCTTAACCTTTCTCTTTCAGGTACCTCCTCAGCTTGAGGTATAGACTTGTGCCATCTAAACAATACTTGTTCCTCTAAAACATCCATATCATATAACATGTGTAATATCTTGACTAGAACTGTGTTGATTCTTGGTTCTTGTAGACTAAACTCCTAAAAGAATAATTTCACTATTATAATACATGTGTAATATAATCATAAGACTTCTTATGATAACATATGTAATATCTGCACTAGAACTGCCTTTGATATAACATATGTAATATCTGGACTAGAACTGCATTTGATATAAACTTAATTCCTTAAATATAATTAAATGTTTTGTAAAAATAAAGATATCACTTGTAACTTAAAAAATTTCATGAAAATTTCATACATATGATTTGGTAATTTGGTTTTCATGGTCTAACTTTTGTATAAAATCTGTTAGTATCATACTTTGATGAGTTGAGCCTTACTTCAATTAATGTTTTATAGTGTGTCCTTTTATGTTGTATTGTTACACCACTGTCTCAGGTTAGGGTGAAGGTTGGGGCAAATAAAACGTTTGAACCCACTGCATGTTTGCACCTGTCCTAATTCAGGAACCTGATGTTCAATGGTTGTCCTTTGATGATGTGGTTCATAAGTGTTTCTTGTTTTTTATGCCCCATTTTTATGCCCCATTAACGGGCATTATGTTTTCTGGTCGGTGCATCCTTTCGTCCGTCCGTTCGTCTGTCTGTTCGTTCGTTCGTCTGTCCCACTTCAGGTTAAACTTTTTTGTTGAGGTAGTTTTTGATGAAGTTGAAGTCCAATCAACTTAAAACTTATTATGCATGTTCCCTATGATATGATCTTTCTAATTTCAATGTCAAATTAGAGATTTCCCCCCATTTTCACGGTCCACTAAACATAGAAAATGATAGTGCAGATGGGGCATCCATGTACTTGGGACACATTCTTGTTTTTATATAGACTAGACCGTTGGTTTTCCTGTTTGCATGGTTTTCCACGTAATTTTGGGGCCCTTTATAGCTTACTGTTTGATGTAGGCCAATGCTCTGTGTAGAAGACCGTACTTTGACCTATAATGTTGGTTCTTTTTTTTACAAATTGTGACTTAGAAGGACAATTGTCTCATTGTCACTCATATCACATCTTCTTATATCTATGACATTGTATTTTGACAATCATGAAGTACAATAAACAGCTGCGCCAAGAGCGCATGATATGCCCTTCGTCTTGTGTGAGAAGTTTTATGCAATAATCATAAATAGTTTCTGCTTTAATTTAATTTAATTGCTGTTTTAACTATGTTAAGTTTCAAGAAATCTGGATAAGCGGTTCTCAAGTTACAGTGCGACATGTGGATGCCAGACAGACGGACGCCGGACATTTGTATACCATAAAAATTTTGACGGGCGTATAAAAACTGAATGCACTAAAAAAGTGTCACTATGCAGAATAAATCAAATTGAAGCTTAGTGCTAGATTTCAAAAAGCTAAGGATTGCAGTTGCAGAAAAAAAATGTGACAGAAATGTGCTACAAACACATGACTTTTTAATTTTGATACAAACAGATGTACAGTTGGAAGGTGTTGTTATAGATAATCAATTAATGTTTTTAATAAATTCTACAAGACTATAGAAAATGTTAAATTTTCTTGAATGCTTTAATGAAAGTTAAACTTGGCCATCAAATCCATGAAAATTAGAAAATGATAATGTGTAATTTGCCATTTTACAAAGCCTATAGCTATTATGACTATGTGGTCCATACAACATCATGATCATGTTTACAATTTGCATGTATGTATACCAAACCCGATCCCAAATGTACATACCTCTAATGCCATTAATCCATCCATTTGAGGCTCGGAGGAATTTGGCTTTATGTAATTTTTTAATAATGGTAAATGTTTGATTAAGTTCTGAAATAAATTGAATTAAAAAGTAACTATTTTTTAGAAATAGACACATTGTAAGAATTAAAAAGCCATATAAATACATACTATACAGGTTCAACATCTAATTGTCTTTAATTTTGTAATGTATGCTCCCTTCAATTAAACAGTTAAATTCATGCTTTGATAGAAGATGTTTACAACTTCAATGAAACATAGGTAACATGCAATCTAAGGGAGATAACTCAACAATTATTTCCATTTCTTTTTAATGTTAGCAACTTTTATATAATATGAAGCATTTAAGAAGTAATTGTTCAAATGGTTACTTGAAAGTTAGGAAGTATTCAGTCAACATATATTTTTATATGGCTAAATTTACTTGTACTGAATTTTTAAATTAAGATAGATATATAAAAAAATAGATTTTGACTCTACATGTGATATACGTGGTGTGTGGGCAATATGACAAAACTCCTTCCTTTGTATTTGTGTAGAAATGGCAGTGGAATTTTCATTGCGCTTCTAGGTCTTACCTTTTTAATATCAACTACCAATTTCTGTCCATCTGTGTTCTGTCTGAGTGGAAGATCGACCAAGGACTTCAGAACCATTCCATGAAGATCTTTGATAGCTATATTATAGGCATGCCTAAAACGACAATCAATGACGGTTATGTGTATAACTACTAAATGAATCAGAAAAATCATTTAAACAAACTCATCAATATTTAAGGTAGACTATGAAAAACTTGTTTCACAAACCACTTTACCAAGGTTGATGCTGCATCTTTAAGTTTTCATGTATGGTTAAACATGTAGCAGAAATGTTCACTTATTTCAAGGAAAAAACATCATCAATGGAAATAAAATCTCCAATGAAATGTTTACCAACAAATAAAATATTACTTTAATCACTGAAACACACAATTTAATTAAATTTAGAGGCAAATACTTGAAACTAATAATAGTCAATGAAAATTGATGTTTCTACCTTTTAATTCACCTACAAATGTTTACATTGTTTCCAATGTGTTACATAATGTAATTATCAATTATGAATATATTGTCTTGCAATCCTTTAGTACTTAGTCTTAATTGGTGTCTTCAACTGGAAATAGGTAAACAATTGCTAATGTTAACTTGATGTCATAAGGTTTTATCTAATAACTTCATAAGATGAGACAATCCATGTTAACACAAACCCATTGTTTTTCATGTCTTTGCTCCAATATATAACTACTGTTTATTGATTTTGTGTTGTTGTTTTTGTTGTCTTTGACTTTGTTTTATTTGATCTTAATTATTTTTACATTTGTTAAGCCTTTTTGTTTGAAAGACTTACTTTAGAGAATTAATTTCCAGAATCATGTTTTCATTGCTAATGTTTTCTTCCTCTGATCTTCTCAGTTGATCTATCATTTCTGTATAAAACACTGCAAGGCAGAAAATTAAACAAAATATAGTATTGTTTTAAAAATATATTAAAGGTATCCAGGTCTGTTTTTCAAAATTAAAAACCTTTGTTTGTCTTTTTTTGTATTTTAGAGATCAATTCTCTTACTTATGGTGAAATATCAAGATTGATTTTCCCCTATTAGTCTTTGTTAAATTTGCACTTCTAAAAAAAATGTGCAGAATTTATCTTTGTAACAAATAAAAAATTAAATACTTGGCATGAGTAAAGTGTTAACCTGTCCATTACTACAGAAAACAATTCACATAACATTCATTGCATTTAAGAAAAAACATCACTGGAAGTTAACCACTCAAGTTTTCACCTTTTTTTTTTACCTGTGTTCAAGCTTAATTCACCATGAAACCTCACATTTCCAAATATTCTATAGAAAACCCTAATAAAAAAAAAATGGTGATTTGAAATACCCAAGATATATGTTTATGACCCAGAAATGTTTTACTGCAATGAAATGTAGGATTAATTACCCACAACTGTCAAACTGAAGGGAATATATTTTTCTACTTATGTTCATATCCAACTGGATGTTACGTACTATGATTTGGTGGTTTGACACCTCAACAGGAGACCAGTGTATCATACTATTTACTACAACAGGAGATCAGTCCGTTATATAACTTACTAGAAATTTCATCCTGCATCTCCTCCTCCTCATCAGAGAATTCATCACTTTTATGTGAATCTACACTACTCATATCATCATCTGAATGTAGTGTAAGGCCCCATATGTCCTGTCTAAGTTCTTCATCTTCTTCATCGCTATCACAAGGAGCCCTATATTCATAGGCTTTACTTTTGGCACCATAGTCTGGAGAAGATTCTGAAAACAAAATTAAATTTAGTTAATGGTTTTCTTTTGTCAGATTCTTATGTTTTTTTGTCTTTTGACATGTTGGAGAATTTGATGTTGTTTGCAGTGATCGCTTTTGATGGCGTTCTTGGTGCTTAGTCTGTAGTTTTCTTTGTTGTGTATTATAGATACACTGTTGTTTGTTTTATGGTCTTTTTCATCTTTTGCATTGGTGTTTATTTTTCGACTTATGAGTCTGAATGTCTTGAATGCTTTTGAATTTTTTGCCTGTTTTTAAAAAATCTTTTGATTTTCTGTGCTTATTTATTCAATGCTTTCCAAGTCATTGATCAAATAAAATATAACATTGTAATGATTACTGTCTATTGTCTTGGAATTCAGGAAAAATTACTAGGATTGTGGAGGGGCATTATGTTTTCTGGTTTGTACATTCTTCTGTCTGTCTGTCCATCCGATCGCTTGTCCGTTCGTCCATCTGTCCCGCTTCAAGTTAAAGTTTTTGGTCAAGGTAGTTTTTGATGAAATTAAAGTCCAATCAACTTGAAACTTAGTACACATGTTCCCTATGATATGATCTTTCAAATTTTAATGTCAAATTAGAGTTTTACCCAAATTTCACAATCCACTGAACATAGAAAATGATAGTGTGAGTGTGCATCCATGTACTGGGGACACATTCTTGTTTATATAAATTTCATACAACACATTTTTTTATATCCATATTAAAAAAATAACAGTATAAATAAATTAAATTTAAAAAATAGCAATAAAATTTAATAAATGATAAGTGCTCCCTATGCACCCTGAAAATTTAGAAACTTTTGCATTGAAATGGTCATAGCATGTGATATTTTTAGGTTGCATTTCAATCAAATTAACTTTTCTATAATTGATAATCTAGTAATAACAATCCATGTTCCTTTGTGCCAATTAAAACATAAAATTATAAAACCAGTGCTGAATTGACCTGTTTTACATAGTATCTTGTAGCCAAGGTCATATATATATATATATACCTGTGACCTGTTGACCTTGATCAGCCTCAGGAAGGTCATCACCAAAATCATCATCATCGTCCACAGGATGTGACTGTAACATACAACCTTGCGGCAGTCGTACTCCGGGACCAACTTTTACCTACAGTACATAAAAAGAAAGTTCAATATATACACATAATAAATTGGTTTGCAGTTTTAACCTAATGCATGTTTTTAATAGTGAATTCTAATATTGATATATATATAAAAAGATGATGTGGTATGATTGCCAATGACACAACTCTCTACAAGAAACCAAGATGACACAGACATTAACAACTATAGGTCACTGTATGGCCTTCAACAATGAGCAAAGCCCATACCGCATAGTCAGCTATAAAAGGCCCTGAAATTACAATGTAAAACAATTCAAACAGGAAAATAGCGGCTTAATTCATGTAGAAAAATTGAACGAAAAAACAATTATGTAACACATAAACAAACGACAACCACTGAATTACCGTCTCCTGACTTGGGACAGGCACATACCTACAGATTGTGACAGGGTTAAACAGGTTAGCGGGATACCAACCTTCCCCTAACCTGTGACAGTGGGAGAGTTCTTTCTTTTTGAAATTACAACGTCAGATGTACTTTTAATAATGATGATGATCAAAGTGGACATTTGTGTTAATAAAATTGAGAATGGAAATGGGGAATGTGTCAAAGAGACAACAACCCGACCATAGAAAAAAACAACAGCAGAAGGTCACCAATAGGTCTTCAATGTAGCGAGAAATTCCCGCAATCGTCATGCCAACAACTGGTTTTTGAATAAATGTGTTTAGTTCCGATGCAAAGACCCTATAAGTGAATCAATATTAATGCCAAAATATGCAATCTTTAATGACCTGACAACAGTATCTTAACTATATCCCTTCTTAATAAGTCTATTTAAGGTAGATCACAAGTATATATTTTTTGAGACAGAATTTTTTTCATAATTTGCCAAAATCAAGATTTTATTATGCTCTTTTCAAAAATTTAATAAAAAGTATGGGTCACCGTGCTATTTTTCAAGCTATGGGTCGTTGAAAATTGCCAAAATTTGGTTAGTTTGTTCATGAAAAAACACATTAGTGTGCATAAAAAAAATTCTATGAAATAGAATTTTGAAATAAATTGTGAGAAGAAAGGTTTCATAATATGTTTTAAGGAAATAAAAAGAAAACATGGTGTCACCGAACTTGTTTTCTTGCTACAAGTAAAAATAAAAAAATTCCCTATTAGCCCAGTATAAATTTTGTACTAAAAGAGTTATTTCCCCTTAAATGGCTCATTTGAAAGAAAAAAAATTTATACCAAAAAAATTGATATTTGTTAAAATATTTTGAATAATACGATTAATTAACAATTTGTCTTCAAATAGAAAAAAACAGTCTAACCATTTAATTGCAAATCTGTCTCCAAATTTGCAGATTTAGGCAAATAATTAGACCGATTTTGTACTGCGATTGTGCAATCCAAGATGGCGGTATACCATGAATCTACCTTAAAGGTTTTTTTAGTTTCTGAGGTGAATACTGACACCTTTGTACTTTATAAAGAATATTTCCATAAAAAATTGGATGTGAAATACCTGAACGTATAAGAAGTCTGCATGTTGAGCTATATTTACGAATGATGTCCTTATACCGATGATAAAATTTAGTAAATGTTTTGACAAGTTTGTGATATCGAAAACCCTGGTGTAATAATTTTTCAGTAATACATAAATTTCTCTCGTTAAAATCTAAAACATTGTTACATACACGAGCGAATCGTACAAGTTAAGATATATAAACACCGTAAGATGGTGACAAGGGAACGTCACCATCTAAAAATGGATAATTAACAATAGGAAATGAAAAATCATCTCTTTTATCATAAATTTTAGTATTAAGCTTTCGGTTAGTGATATAGATATCAAGATCGAGGAAAGGGCAGTGGTCATTGTTAGTATTAGCTTTATTTAAAGTAAGTTCAACAGGATAAATTTCTTTAATATACATACTGAAGTCGTCATTATTGAGAGCCAAAATATCATCCAAATATCTTAAAGTATTATTAAATTTGTTTATCAGATGTTGTTTCGATTGGTCTTTGCTTATTTTTGTCATAAATTGTAACTCATAGCAATACAAAAACAGGTCCGCAATAAGTGGTGCACAGTTAGTCCCCATTGGAATTCCGATAACCTGACGATATACGGAATCCCCAAAGCGAACAAAAATGTTATCTAGTAAAAATTCAAGGGCATAAATAGTATCAAAGTTTACATTCATCTGTTCATTTATTTTTTTATCGTGAAACGCTTGAAGTTCTTTAATGTGTTGCATTAATCAAATCAAAATGGCTGCCTTTCAAAGGTGTATTATAGGTCCTCTTTGAAGTACAAAAGTTCTAAAGGAATTAAGGATATACCATAATAAATGTCAGAGTTTTTAGATACATCCGGCATTTCCTTATGTAAGTATCTATTTGAGTCTATCTGATAGTAAACATTATGCATGACTCCTATCTGATTTAAACTTGAATATATTTCCCAATATATGTTTTGGATCCACAGAAATAGATTTGCAGTGTCAGATTGGCACTTCTTTCTTGAAGTTTTGATTTTCAATGCTATTAAACTCTGATATTCATTAGTTTTTTTCAGTTGTTTTGCTTTGTATACAACACACATGTCTGGGACACTTAGTCATAGGCCACTTTTGAATTTACACCACTGGTTGATGCCATGACTGCTGGTAGATGTTTCCATGGTATCGCCAGTTAGAAAATCAGTGCTTCTGCACTAGTATGAAATATCATTGATGCTGTTATTTTCTGTAAATTTATTGTTCTAAAATGGTAAACTCATTTGAAACATTTAGATTTTTTTAACTCTATATATATTGTGTACACTTAGATTTTTCTAACTCTATATACATGTATATTGTGTACAAAGTAATGATATAGACTTACATCCCAAGCAATAACTGATCCTGGGTTAACTGTAACACCATCGTACACAGTGACGTTTTCACAGATGACAGAAGTTTCTATAACACAGTTGTCTTCTATTGTAACATCATCCCAGATATAAGATCCTGTTATCTTTACATTCTCACCTGTCAAAAACACATAAAATAATGAAATTTCATGCAATTGGTTTCCATATGTAGGTGTTATTATAATTATATTATGTTATTTTTCACGGAACTGAACTGTTTAACTTTTTCATGTTTTTTTATAGCCGTCAGAATTATTGTTTAGTGATTCTGACCACCTAACTAGCTAATTTTTATGTTCTACATTTGGTTCTATCATACAATATAACTGATATCAAACTTGCAAACTTACCCAATTTACAATTGTTGCCTAAAGCTGATAACAAACTTACCCAATTTACAATTGTTGCCTAAAGCTGATAACAAACTTATCTATATTAAAATTGTTGCCTATAGCTGATCACAAACTTACCTACAATTATTGTCTAGAACGGATTACAAAATGACCTATCTTATAATTGTTGCCTATAACTGATTACTAACTAACCTTTTTTTTTTTTTTTACAATTGTTGCCTATAGCTGATTACAAACTTACCTTTTTTTTTTTACAATTGTTGCCTATAGCTGATTACAAACTTACCTACTTTATAATTGTTGCCTTTAATTAACCAAAATTACATATTTTACAATTGTTGCCTATAACTGATTACTAACTAACCTTTTTTTATTTACAATTGTTGCCTATAGCTGATTACAAACTTACCTACTTTATAATTGTTGCCTTTAATTAACCAAAAACATACATATTTTACAATTGTTGCCTATAACTGATTACTAACCTTTTTTTTTTTTTACAATTGTTGCCTATAACTGATTACTAACCTTTTTTACAATTGTTGCCTATAGCTGATTACAAACTTACCTACTTTATAATTGTTGCCTTTAACTAACCACAAACATACATATTTTACAATTGTTGTCTATAACTGATTACTAACTAACCTTTTTTACAATTGCTGCCAGTAACTGATTACAAACTCACCTATTTTAAAATTATTGACTTATACTGATAACAAACTTTCTTATTTTACAATTGTTGCCTATAACATGTATAACTGATCACTAATTAACCTATTTTAAAATTATTGCCTATTACTGATTACAATATTACCTATTTACAATAATTGCCTATAATAGATTACAAACTTAACTATTTTACGATTGTTGCCTATAGCTGCTTACAAACTCACTTTTTTCTTCTTCTACATTTAATGCCTATAACTGATTAAGAACTTACCAATTTTACAATTATTGCCTATAACTGACTGAGATATAACTGTATTACAGCCAATAGATGATCCACTGCCTACCACAACGTTTTCTTCCAAAATACATCCTCTGTAATTTATAAGTATATATCCTAGGATTATTGGTCTATCATTGGTATGTTAACATTTTTACTGTTATTGTCTTTCTTTCATAATCTATTTAACTTTGTAAAGTGTTAAAATACCTTTTAGAATAAGATTACAAAACAAACAGAAAGTCCAACTATCAATGCAGTTTTGAATGAGAGAATTCTCCTCAAAATGCATATATGCCTTTCTATCCAAAGGTGGCGTTAGAACATTAATGACACTTTTATATTTATTATAGGACTGTTAATAAACAGCACTATAAAACAATTTATAAACACCCATTTAACTCATAAAGTAGTTAGGAGCTTTTCCAGAATTAATTGTATGGGTTGGGGGAGGGGGAAGGAAGGCACTTTTTATTAAAGGGGCACTAGCTACGAGATATATAAAAAATCTAAAGTTTGATTTTTTTTATTCAATCAATAATGAAAGTGAAATAGTGAGCTAAAAATTCGCTTTTTGCAGCCAAAAAGGTTCAATTTTGTCAAATTACGCTAAGAAACATTGATAATTTGTTAATTCACTTGCAAGTGAATGAGACGACCTCTTTAAATCCGTATTCATGTGAACTTCAATTTAACCCCTAGCTAGAGATTGACAACGCGTGCATTGTACGTGTACTGGTTATTTAAAGAAAAAGAATGTCAAAAATGAAAGTGAAACTACGGTAAATCATTTGATTACTAATTTGATGCACATAAAATCATCAGTTAAAAGCAATGAGAAACATCTATTTTTAATCTATAAAATAAAATCAAACAGACCTATAAAAATCCAAGTGCACGTGTTGGTTTAATCTATGCATATCTTTATTTATGTTTACATAGCTTATATGGTCATCTGAGGTCAAATCGATAGTTAATTAGATGGCGTCTGGACTAAAATACACAAGAAACAAACCTATATATTATGTACCCCATGCTCTGTAAACTGTTTATTTTAGACTTTTGATAGTTTGGATAAATGTTTTACATTGTTATAAATCAAATATGAGAATTTGAGTCAGATCGGTGACCATGAATTTGACAGCTAGTGCCCCTTTAAAATTTGATGGGTTGTGGTTATTTAAGAAAGATTGATTGAATATTTAAATGAAATATCCAAATTAAAATATATGCATGGTGGGGTCAAATAAAAAATTTCCAATTAATTTTTAATTGTCAGTATCAAAACAAAAACATGAACAGGTGTTTTATATCAAGTCAACCTTCATAGAATGCATTCATCACCTAAAACATTGGTATAATCAAAGAGCTGATAGCTCTGAAGTGGAAGAAGGTGAATAAAAGGTAACTTGAATTACCATAAAAGCAGCCCCACTTACCCAGGCTGCTTTGTTCCATTATCGTTAAAATGTATTTTTTTTCTTCAAACAAGAAAAGGTCATAAGTACATGGATTTCCCATCCGTACAATCATTTTCTATGTTCAGTTGACTATGAAAATTAGGTAAAATCTTTAATTTGGCAGTAATTAAGAAGATCATATCAAGAGGAACACATGTGTACTAAGTTTCAAGTTGATTGGATTTCAACTTCATCAAAAACTACCTCGACCATAAACTTTATAACCAGAAGCAGGACGGACGGACAGACTAGAAAACATATTGCCCATAAATGGAGCATAAAAATAGTAAGACTTGTTACATACCTGCCAACTTTTGAAAGTTCCCATATGGGTTTTTACTGCACAACAATTTTAAAGGTTACAATTTTTAGCGACGTATTTTGCAAGATCTGGATTGTCTAGAAAAAGTGTCATATTTGTATGATGAACTTACATGCCTTTTCCTTAAGTCTGTTTGCATGATTCTAGTTATATATTAAATCGGTAGAAAAAATATACATGAAGCTAGCAGACCAGGGTTTATTTTCCAGATTAAGAATATTAGATGCTTGTTGAAATTTCCAATTTTGAATTATGCACAAAGATGGACCTTTAACAGGTTGGGAACAACACTCCAAATGAGGGTAACCTAACTGGAAGATCATCACAACCCACTGTAAAAAATGAACACAAAATAGAATTTTTCAATAAAATTCTGAAAATAGGCTTTAAAGTATAAAAAATGCATTGCAAAAAACAAATATTTCATTAAATAAATTTAAGTAGAATATTCCTATGATATTCCTTTTCATATTGGATACAAATTTTATTGAGTCTACTGCAGACACTTTGTAGTCAAAGTGTTTCAACTGAGGTACTACACAGGCGTCAAAAGGCGTCATTATGGAGTAAAGGGGTGGCGTCAAAAAGCGTCATTATGGAGGAAAGGGTTAAGTACTGAATGGTCAAAACATCATGTTTTTTTACGACATAAATTTTGTCATAAATGTAACCAAATGATGTAGAAATTGTGTTTTTTTTCAAATTTCATCAAATTGTCATAGTTTAATGTTTATCCATTATTGCCTCTCTATTTGAATAAAATAAAATAATAAGAAGAATCTGTTTCTTGTTTTGTTTTGTTTTGTTTTTGACAAATGATTGTTCACTGCTAGCAAATGAATCATTATATTTATATATCTTATCTGTATATATTTTTGTTCATGTCTTCATCTCCTTATCATTTGTAAATGTATAGACAAATAAGAAAGAAATAAGCTCCACATGTATATTTGCAACATCGTAAATTAATTAAAAGAACATTCTGTTGTAAACAAAATTATCATATAAACTTCAATTTAATCCTTGAAAGGAGGTCTAGATTGCTAAAATAATTTATAAATTTTAATTTTTTTATTTGTCCAAAATCATTTAAATTCATTTAATCAACATCCTTTTATGATTATTTGATTAAAATATTAATCATTTATAGTCTTTTTACAATTTACATTTTTAAAAGCAAAATAACTGAAAACAGGATAAAACAAAGGGAAGTAACAAAAAAGTATTTCAATATTCCCAATACACATCGTTTTGATAACACAACGGCAGTTAGCCGGAGGTAAACATCGTTGATTACCAGTATGTTTGACACGCAAGCTGTCAAGTGAAGCCATATAATTATACATCTTCTTTGATGTTCAGGTAAAATTTAACACAGGTGTCAATTACACCCGTACAGTAGTAAGAAATGATCAAATATGGCGTCTGAAAAATTTCATACACGGGAGTTTTTTCTCCTAAACGGGAGGTTCACATGTATGTTACGAAGGGCATCTAATTCACATGACAAAGGAAAACCATGAATAAAGACAACACTTTATATATCCTTTTTATTTATATAAAAACAAAATCTTCTTGGCTGCAGGATTGCAAATTCGTAACTTCAAGGGCGAACTTGTAAACAGGGCGAGTTGTCCCGATACCAAATTCACGCATGCGTAATACAAATATCTACAGTTAAAACATCCTGTTACAAGTAAACAAATAACGTTCATGTGGATGAGATGAAATCTAATAATTTACATAAATAAAAGGGTCATATTTACGATAGTGATTGTTTTACAATCATAATTTACAAATTAAATGATTCAGATGCCTAATCATGTGTAAAAATCGGTGTCAGGAATCTAAGTTGTTTTGAAATTGTAATACACGAAATGAATGCGGCATACGGAGACTCAATGCCAATGGTCAGCCCCTTAAGTCTTCAGAAGACTTGACGTCTTCTTCCACTAAAAAAAAACTAATTTAGAAGCTCTAAAAAGTTGTAATTGTTCCACTCTTTTTACACCAAATATTCTAAGTTTGGAAGCAACTGGTCACATTTTTGAAATCAACCAATTGTATATGATAATGTAATTAAAGGACTTCTTTCTCTATTTAATAATCTCCCGACTGGATGGATTCCTAGATAAACGTATTACGCAGAAACTTTACCTTGCTAGTGTGACATCTTTACTGAGATAAACGTTATGACGACCATATGATAAACTGTTGTCATGGTTATTTATACTGTTATCTGGAACCAGTGGGTAGGTCCATCTACTCATAATATCACGACTGAATATAAAATAAAGAAAAGATATTATCTTGAGAAAACAGTTCTGTACATGTATATTTTTTAAACAATAGAACTACCTCATCAAAAAACTAAATGAAACTTGGGTTATAAATTCACATTTTGCATGAAGACTAGCTGGACCTATATCTGTAGAAATATGCTCCTAAAATGTTAATGTTTGATTGATACAATAAACAAATGCAGCTTATTAAACAGCTGCACTTGTTTGCATCGGTCCTAAGTCAGGAACCTGTTGTTCAGTGGATGCCGTTTGTTTATGTGGTTCATAAGTGTTTTTCTTTTCTTGTTTTTTATATAGATTAGAATCTTAGACAAACAGACAAGAAAGAACTTTGCCTTATCCATACCTTATATACAACAATGCACTTTCTATAGAATTATATATACCATATAAATGACAAAGTATCTTGCCAGTACATACCTGATTATATCATACATTTGTAGATTAGATATTCTGGCTGCATATTCATCTCTTACAATCTTACCAAATATGGTGTTACCCATAACCTGAAAAGTATGGAAAGCCAAGTCAAACAATGTTCTATTAGATATTCTGGCTGAATAAACCAGTTGTGACCAGCATATCAAATTTTTTAAAATTAACAATTTAGGAACTCTTTTAAAACCATATTATAAAGAATATGTGTTAATAGGACAAACTTGCCATGTTCAGGGAAACATACTGCTCTTTTATCTTTGTAAGTGGGGCACAATCTTTTAAATGGTGGGATAAATCAAAATAACTTGGGTTAGCATTTTAATTAACCTACAGAATGCAGAAAACATGGAAAACAGTGTATTCCTTCATTGAAAATTCTGTTCACAAAAATTATTTTAAATGAAGGAAAATGATGAAAAACTGTTATCTTGCACACAATTACCATTGCAAAAGAAATAATAATGGCAGTACCTAACATTCTAGGCTAATTACCAATGTAAAGTGTGCTTGTTTTGCTGAGTTGTATTTTATCAACACTTCAATACCCCACATCACATTTCATTCTCAGTATAAATTACCTCTTCATTCATGAGGATGCCTCTTATAAAATCATCTCGACTAAGATAGTCAAAGTTATCTTTAAATAAAGCAGGAACTTGTGGAGAACACACACTGATCTGACAATCCAGAAGGTCGTATCGTAACTGTACATTTTTATTGTCTGTTAAAACTTCCTGTAAAGAGAACAATTACTGCATATAGGTTTTTTTTCAAGTGTGTTTAATTTTCACCTCAGCTACAGGAATCTCAAAAATTTGACTCCATTTAAAATTCTATAGTATACTTTTTATTTATTCTACTTTTTATCTCAAACATTTGCTGTACCTTTTATAGATAAAAAAAATACTGTGGATTAATTTATTTTCGTGCGTATCGATTTTCATGGATTACTGAAAACTTTCATTTTTGTGGATATTTGATTTCGTGGTTTTGCCAATCTCTGTATACAAATTAAGCCTATTGAAAATATGTTATTTATTGAACATTTGAGTTCGTGGTTCACCTGTACCCACGAAAATTTGTATCCAACGAATAATAATGTATCCACAGTACTTTATTTCAATAAACAAGATAAAACTTCCATATTATAAGTTATTGATTTGTTTGTCAAACTTGTAAAACTTAACTCTTGCTCCCTGGTGCCTAATGTAAGTAAACTTTGAACCTGTCCCAAGTCAGGAGCCTGTAATTCAGTGGTTGCCGTTTGTTTATGTGTTACATTTTTGTTTTTCGTTCATTTTTTGTACATATATAAAGCTGTTAGTTTTCTTGTTTGAATTGTTATACATTGTCATATCAGGACCTTTTATAGCTGACTATGCGGTATGGGCTTTGCTCATTGTTGAAGGTTGTACCGTGACCTATAGTTGTTAATGTCTGTGTCATTTTGGTCTCTTGTGGAGAGTTGTCTCATTGGCAATCATACCACATCTTCTTTTTTTTATTTTATTTATATTTGAAGTGATTTTATCATTTATTGTTTATCATATATAATAGCTGTTTTGTTTATATCCTTTTTTTAATCCTATTATGTGTTGACTTCTTTGATATATCTAACAAATTTCTTGATAATGAAATAAAACCAACAAAACTAAACAAACCACAGGAAGTTGTAACTTTTTCTGGTTCCCTGTTTTAAGGTAATGGAGAATACGGTCATTTGTGCTGTCAATGGCTACCAGTGAATCGTCCTCTCTACACCGTGAACAATGACCAGGAGGAGCTTTCTTCATAATAACTGTCATAACAGCATTCTTATCTTTCTCTCTTCGTCTTCTGAAAACATAAATGCATGTATAATTTATAGAAAAGAACACAAGAGTCTTTTTTTTTAATAAAATTTTCAGAAAGGATATTTGATGAAAAACTATTTTCACATTTGTATTCATAATACATGTAATACAAACATTCAAAGGTGAACCAATATTAGAACTAGAAAAAAGTTTTGGTGATAATTTATTTTATAAGACTAACAACAACTTTTGATAAAGAATAGCAATAGATGTAGAGATATGACCATTTATCTCCATAGAGAATGACTAGACCTTCCTGGTTATGAGGAGAACAAAATTCTTATTGTTTTTACTAAAAAATTGGTGGGAGCCCATCAATATAAAAAAAGTTAACATCTATGATAAATAAAATACATCCTAATGATCCTTGTCTTGATTATTAATGGTGATATATGTGGATTTTCTAAAGTATTTGAATTAAAGATGAAGGACAAATGTCAAAGTTGAAGGACAAATGTCAATCAAAAAATAGAGTCATCATTGGTTTTATCTACTACTGTAAATTCAGAAATTATTGCAAGGTTTTATGATTGTGAAAAATGGGACAGAGTTGTAAAAACAATAATTTAAACTTGCATTTGAAATATTTTATATGAATTAAACAGGATTTTCTCAAAATCTTAAAAATTAAAATTGCATTTAGTCTAAAATGACAAAATCGCATTAATAAATGCACACAATAATTTCTGAATTTAAAGTAACTTACTTGTGTTCCTGTATAATAGACCTGAGGTCCAGATTAGAGACAATGTCACCATACACTAGGATGAAGTCACTACGGATCAGTGATTTATCCTCAATCTCCCTCATAGCATCTCCCATAGACAAACATCCTTCAGAGAGTATAGGTGTCACTGTACATGGGGAGCTACTGTCATTCCATTTGGAATTTCTGTAAAACAAATGTCATTCTCAGGTATTAAAAAAAAATAACTTGTAAGACATAGTTAATCTTTTAAGGCTATATGTTTAAATGTATCTTTGAGATAATTTTCAAAATGAAAAGGTTTTTTTCTACAACATTGTCAAGACTGTTTAAATAAGATTTTCGGTAAAAATTGAGTTTTTAATAACATGAATAGTACTGCTTGTGTATAGATAAGGTTAATCAAAGCAACTGGTTATACAGATTATTGATGAATTATCTTTAAATCCATTTATTTGTGTTGACTCTTCAAATTCATTATTTTTATGTGTTATAGGCAATCAAAGATTTCAAGAGAAAAAGGCTACAATCAAAATGCTATTCTAAATGTGAATTTTATCTCTTGATAGAAAAAGAATGTGCATTAAACAGATTATCAATAGTCTTTCAGATGTTTCTCTGCTACATCTCAAGGCTGTCGCTCATCAATTAGATTGTTAAATAGAAAGACCCTCAAGTTTGAAGAACCATGCATTTATATTCTCAAAGTAGAATAGATATGCTTACGTAGGATTACTTATGTACATGTATACCTGCTATGTCACATAATGTGTTCTGACTACATGGACTGCATATCTGCTATGTGTTCTGACAAGGTATACATGATATTATGTGTTCTGATAAAATTGAGAATGGAAATGGGGAATGTGCCAAAGAGACAACAACCCGACCATAGAGCAAACAACAGCAGAAGGTCACCAACAGGTCTTCAATGCAACGAGAAATTCTCGCACCGGGAGGCGTCCTTCAGCTGGCCCCTTAACAAATATATACTGGTTCAGTGATAATGAACGCCATACTAAACCCCAAATTGTACACAAGAAACTAAAAGTTAAAATAATACAAGACTAACAAAGGCCAGAGGCTCCTGACTTGGGACAGGCGCAAAAATGCGGCGGGGTTAAACATGTTTGTAGATCTCAACCCTCCCCCTATACCTCTAGCCAATGCAGAAAAGTAAACGCATAACAATACGTACATTAAAATTCAGTTCAAGAGACGTTCGAGTCTGATGTCAGAAGATGTAACCAAAGAAAATAAACAAAATGACAATAATACATAAATAACATCAGACTACTAGCAGTTAACTGACATGCCAGCTCCAGACTTCAATTAAACTGATTGAAAAATTATGTCTTCATCATATGAATATCAGGCACAATCCTCCCCGTGTGGGGTTTGGTATCATACCATCATAACATATATGAGAAGAACATAACCCGTGTCATGCCAACAACTGGTTTATTAATAATAAATGTGTTTAGTTCCGATGCAAAGACCCTATAAGTGAATCAATATTAACGCCAAAATATGCAATCTTTAATGACCTGACAACAGTATCGTAACTATATCCCTTCCTAATAAGTCTATTTAAAGGTTTTGTTAGCTTCTGAGGTAATACTGACATTTTTGTGCTTTATAAAGAATATTTCTATAAAATATTGGATGTGAAATACCTGAACGTATAAGAAGTCTGCATGTTGAGCAATATTTCCGAATGATGTCCTTATACCGATGATAAAATTTAGTAAATGTTTTGACTAGTTTGTGATATCGAAAACTCTGGTGTAATAATTTTTCAGTTATACAAAAATTTCTCTTGTTAAAATCTAAAACATTGTTACATACACGAGCGAATCGTACAAGTTGAGATATATAAACACTGTAAGATGGTGACAAGGGAACGTCACCATCTAAAAATGGATAATTAACAATAGGAAATGAGAAATCATCTCTTTTATCATAAATTTTAGTATTAAGCTTTCCGTTAATGATATATATATCAAGATCGAGGATATGTGTTCTAACTTAAAATACCTGTGTTCTGATTGGACATACTTGAAATATATTCTGACTTGATCTACCTAACATGCCTGATATGTGTTCTGGTTGGACATATCTGCTGTGTTCTAACTGGACATACCTGATATGTGTTCTGACTGGGGTTTTCTGATATGTGTTGAGATTTAGGTATATATCTAATATGTGTTTTGACTAGACATACCTGATACAAATGTATGTGTTCTAATGACTGGACATGCCTGATATGTGTTCTGATTGGACATACATGATATGTGTTCTCACTGTTCTGACTGAACTTACCTGATATGTGTTCTAACTGAATATACCTGATACATGTATGTGTTCTAACTGAACATACCTGATATGTGTTCTGATCTGATCAGCTAGATGACAACAGAAGACAAAGATTTCTTGGATTCCTCCGGCTGCCAGAAATTCCAAGGTATAATCCAACATAGGGACATTAACCACAGGAAGTAATGTCTGCAACAATCAAAATAAAAAACATAAAATTCCTTAAAGATTATTGTTGATCTTCTAAATGTCTAACATGGATTTGAAATTAGCAGGGGCCCACTCGGCAATGGCCCCTAAAATTTGGTGTGGGCTACTATAATGTTTGCTTTTCTTGTATAGAACTATTTATTTTGGGTACAAAATTTGAGATGTGGGCTACTATGCCAAAAAGCAATCCAGTTCAGATGACCAACATGACCAATGATAATCTATTTATCGTTATTTTACCTATGACAATGTTTTAAATTTCATGTCAATTTCATTGACAACATGCCACGTTCCACCTTAGCTTCTAGAAATAAATTTTCAATTGCTTACATATTTTACTGTTAAGTTTTTATTCACGTGTGCACTCAAATTTTAAAAGCATGTTCTGTCAAATGTGTTTAGGTATCTAGATTTTTTAGTCAAGGTTTACTATGATTTTTTACTGTTTTTATTTTTTTTGTGATATATGTCATATGTTTTTTTGATATATGTCATATGTTTTTGTGATATATGTCATATGTTCATGATGTTTTTGTGATATATGTCATAATGTTTTGTGATATATGTCATATGTTTTGTGATATATATGTCTTTTTTTTTGTATGAAGTAAAACCTGGATCAGTATACTGGTATAATGACAGGACATGACTATTAAATCCTGAAATAAGTATTTTCTATAGTCGTGGTTCTGGTAATTGCTTGAATTATAATTACATGTTATTTGATACAAGTTTTACAGTACTAAAACTAACCAGTAAAAAAGTTTTTGGTTGATGTTTCATATGATGAAATTGTAACATTGTGATTTTTTTTTCATTTTTCAGATTGGCACTGGGTGTCTACAAAAGACATTATTTTTGGTTAGATAAAAATGGCTTATCCTACAGGTCAGTTTTCTTAAATTTGTTTTAACGTCTTATAAAGAGACTTTTAATACATATCAAATTTGTGAAGTTGTAATGTTGTTGTATCAAATATAGAAACAAAAAACACATTACCAGCGTGTGCAATCGACACCGATGAAAAATGGATGATATGAACGGTACCTCGAATGATGGAATAACACTGTCAATATCTGAATAGCACTTGAAATGACCGAATAAAACTTGAAAATTTAATATTTGCACATATTGGTGACTTTAAAACATTATTAACTAATAGTATATAATCGTAATACAAATGTATTCCATTTATACTACATGTTCTATGACTTATGAATGATTTAATTACAGAAAGTAGATTAACGTTCATTAAAAACTTTTAAAATTTAGTGTGTACATCCAATACGGGACCACGGAAATCACAATGGCTGTCATGTTCGATGTACACATTCAATTTAAAATTATCTTTATGAACTTATATCTGCTTATCTAAATCATTTTTAAGTTGTAAGTTACATCGATAATATACTATTATGAAACAATCAACATGATCAATGTTTAAAGTCACCAATATGAACTGATATTACAATTTCAAGTGTTATTCAGTCATTACAAGTGTTATTCCGATAATAACAGAGTCATTCTGTCATTCATGTTACCCTGATATGAAAACATGACACATGACGATATCAAATTGACATATTATCATGATTATGCCATGGCTGTGAGTAGTCAAAATAATTATGATGTCTGGCAAGGCTATTTTATTTTTTTCTGGGACACCTTCCTACAATCTGACAATAGCCTTGCCAGACGTCATAATTATAACGGACAGAAAGTCACAGGACATAAAGTCACAAATTTGATAGGACAAAAAGTCACAAATAATTTGTTGACAAATGTTTGAATATAGAAGAGAATATCTTGAAATGTTCACTTTTTATACATATATTCATATTAAAGTTTAGGAAATTTATCATTTTACTTGAAAAATAAAGATTTCTTTAATTCTAATCATGCAAAGGATATATTTCTTGGCACCATGAAGCATTTAAGTGCTAATCTACTTTGACATTTTGTATTCTTAACAATTATTTGATCATCTTTGATATTTTTTTGATAAATTTTGCTTACAAAGTTTGTTAATATACAATACTTCCAAGAATAATACAAAAATGTTTTTGTAAAAATAAGCATTTTTTATTCAAAGAAAATAATCAGAAAAAATGAATTGTGACTTTTTGTCCTGTGACTTCTTCTTCTTCTCTAAGTAAATTCCTCCGCAACGGAGCACCCGTGTCACACGGTAACAGAAAAAAAAACCTTATTTTTATTTATTACTGTTTAAAAATATGGAGCAAACCAGATTAGAATATATACAATCCTTAAAAGATTATCGTTGTCCTAAAACCGTTTTTTAATGTAAAAACTAACATAAAAATATTTACACCTACTATTTTATGTACATTAAGCATATAATAATGTTAGTCAAAATATCTTAAAACGTACAGATTAAAAAGGAGTGAAATAGATTTACTGGTAAAAGGTAAAAGGACATAGTTTATTCATTTATTTCTTGACAGAAAAATAAAAGGATTATAAAAATATAGATTGATATTTAATGGTCTGGGATTTATCATAAGTTGGCGATTCCATAAACCGGAAGTACCAATAAGACTTTTTGTCTGTGACTTTTAAGTTTTTGTCCTGTGACTTTTTGTCTGTGACTTTTAAGTTTTTGTCCTGTGACTTTCTGTCCTACATTCATAATTATTTGAACTAGGCTGTGTGCTGTCATAAAACTCGTCATAGAGATCTTTCCATGGACATTTCTTAAAATAAGGGAACTATACATTGTATACTTTTTACATGAAGCAAATTAATATTTACAATTTTTTACAATCTATGAACATGACGAATACAAGGATAAAACTATAAAAGATGATGAGCAAAGAAAAAAGTTGCATCATGCTGTGAACAAGTGAATGGCAGTTGCAGTACAAATTTGAATTTTACTCTGGGTTTCTTTTCTGTAATTGGTGCAAAGCGAACATTGAAAGTATCTGCAATGACAACAGCTTGTAGAATATCTTCTTGTTTTATGTCGGCTCCACGTTGTTTGCCTTTTCCAGACATTTTGCAATGTTTTGATTTTTATTGAACTTCCGGTACTTCCGGTTTGTGGAATCGCCAACTCGACAACGAACGACTTTCCTACCTGTTTTTAGTGTTTAGACCCTCTTAGAAGTCGCTTTGGGTAAGAAAAATTACACGACATTATAAGTTTGTCGAATCATTTTATATTCGTCTGCAATCCAAACTCACTGTTCTTCGCACCTATTGTAATCTAAACTACACTACGCCTATGGAAGTCGAAATTTCATGAGATAGGGCTCTGTTTATTTTTTATTTTTTTTTATACAAAAGAATCATACAGCTCGATTACGTGATTACTTAGTTCATATAGTAGATAGTTAATCATAAGTGGTGAGCTCATGACAAACTTCTTGGCTCAGTCTGTTGAAGGGCTACCTTTTAATATGTCAGAGGCAGGCATTACCTGTAAATGGGGACGAAGTCTGTATGAATTATTTTTTTGTAACTTTAATATTTGTTAAAAAAAAGAAATGGAAATACTGTAACGTTTCCCGGATTTTGGTTCTGTTGTTATTAAAGTTATGACGTCATATGCAGTGATGTTGTTGTCTTTTTTCAAAACTACCTCTACCGTTTTTTATTGGGAAAAATGCATATTCATAGGCGGATCCAGGGGGGGGGGGGGGGGCCCCCTTTCGTGGGAAAAATTTGGTTGATTATATAGGGAATCATTGAAGCATGACTGGAGCGGCCCCCCCTTAGGTCAGTCAGCGGGCCCCCCCTTAGGAAAAGTTCTGGATCCGCCACTGATATTTTTTATTGAAATTGGGAAATTTGTATATTTTATTCTAAACACATCTCCAATTTTTTGCTGTCTTTTTTGCACTGTTTTTTCATGTATATTTTGGCCGTATATTTTGGTTGTCAGACATTTTCAACCTGAAAGGTACTTTTCGGAGAGGGGAAAGAAACAGAAGCAATGATGGTACTTTATGCATTGAAAACTACATGTGTTACAAACACCATGATGATTCTGAACAGAAAACCGGATCTCAAAAGTGCTTTCTAATATCAAAATAATAGCATGAATACGATATTTACAAACATTACACCAATGCCATCACTGTTTGGGGAAAATTTGAAACTTTTTGGGAGGAATTTTAAGCCATTTTTTTTAGTAATTGGGAATTTTCTCTAGGGGAAAAGGCCGAATTTCGGCTGTAATTTGAGGCAAACAATATCACTGATATGCAATGTAAACAAAGAAACGCTATCATCAGGTAACATTTTTTCATATCGAGGAATTATTAAAAATGAAATTGGTATTGCGTTCCTTCCTATTTTATACAAGACTGATAAATATATATCTTACTCAAAGTTTCATACAAACGAGACCGGAAAAGGAAGTACATTGTAGATTTCTGCGCAGATCCGGAAGTTCAAAAATGCGACAAAAAAAAATTGAATGATTTTGAGTTCATTAGTACAATGAAAATATCGGGAAAATTTTCCCGATTTTTTTTAATTTTTTTTTTGGAATTTATTGCCTTTTGTTGGGCAAATTCTAGTTTCTTCAGCACCTGGTCAAATACACCTAATCGCTTATTCCTGGCTGACCCGAGAATCTGTCCCGCTTGAACTATTGATGTCATATACAACAATCAGATTTTCATTTGTAGTATTTCATATATAACCCAACTTAAAATAAATTTCCTATTTCAATGTATTTGTATTATGACGGTATTGGGTACGTTCACCCTAATGACATGTTTGCCCTACGTCCATTCGCCCTGAGTTTGTACGCCCATAGAGTCCATTCGCCCTACTTAAAAATATTAATATTCAGGGCATTCAGTGATTGAAGTTGAATAAACTTATTCAGATATTTCTAGGGTATATATTCTTATATTTAAAAGTTTATGGCTTGTTTAGGATCATTAGGATCATTAATTGTTCAACATGTTCAATGACAAAATAATTCCGATCACTGATTTTTGTGAAACTTGTCCTTTGAAGGATTAATAATCATGATAATAAACAATGTCAATGATAAAAGCAAACAGCTTGAAATAAATGAAAACATTGGAGTATGAACTGTAAATCATGAAACAGATTTTCAACATGTTCAAGTTCATTTATTATAATACTCTCAGTGGGACTAGTCTCAGTTGAACTGCATACATTTGTGATTTACAGCTGAATACAATTATTTTGTTAACAAATACAATGTATCAATAAAGATAAATTTATACATTGTACATGTATTCCAAGTATTCTACTCTGCAAATCAAAGGGAGAATGATACATTGATTGCGGCAATATAAATATTCTGTCAATTTTCAACAAACTTTAACATATTTTGTTAAAATACTTAAAATTATGCGACTAGACCAAAGTCACCATGTATCTAACAATTAGAAAAAAATAAAAATCAAACAGGTATCAGGGCGAACAGGTACTAGGGCGAATGTACCCAGATTCTATTATGACGTCAAAATTTTTACAGAAACGTGTGATGTCCAGTAATGTCGACAAATAGAGATAAGGTGTATTGGAGACTACTAGTCAAATCAGATCTTGGTTGATTTATCACCCATCATGCCCATGGTAAATGTATTAATTTTTAAACTACATGTACATTGTATAACCTTATTGCTATTTTTCCACAATAACTGGTGAGGGCAACATGGGCAGAGATAATCTGATTCCTGGAAAATTTCGACATCACAATTCAACGTATAGCTGTAGCTGGAATAAGCGATATGTATGATTCAAACATTCATTTAAAGCAAACATAATGTTGTTAAGAACTTTTGTAGTTTTAAAGCTTATTGTAATATCTTGAATTTGTAATGTAGTATGATTAACACCCCCATTGTATAAAATATGTGTCTCTATATTCATGATATTTGTTTTATTGTTTATTTTTTGTATTTGTGTTTTGTAAATGTCTGCTGGTATCATTCCTGTATTGGAATTGACACCAATAGAATTATTAACCGGATTTTTGTGACAAAAATGTCGGTTATTGATTTGGGGATGTACGTCGGGCGGTCGGGCGGGCGGCAATCAAATGTTGTCTGTGTATTAACTCATAAACTGTTCTACCTAAGCTTCCCAAATTTTAATATGTTGTTACTGATGACAAAATGGAAGTCAAGTTCAATAATGGCGATTTTGACTTTTACCGTTAAGGAGTTATGGTTCTTGAAAGATTGAAAAATGGAGTTTCCAGTCGTGTCCGTGCATTTACGCATGAACTGTTCTACCTAAGCTTCCCAAATTTTAATATGTTGTTACTGATGACAAAATAGAGGTCAAGTTCAATAATGACGATTTTGACTTTAACCGTTCATGAGTTATGGTTCTTGAAAGATTGAAAAATGGTGTTTCCAGTCGTGTCCGTGCATTTTCTCATGAACCATTCAACTGAAAGCTTTTGAAATTTTAATATGTTGTTACTGATGGCAAATTAGAGGTCAAGTTCAATAATGACGATTTTGACTTTTACCGTTCAGGAGTTATGGTTCTTGAAAGATTGTGAAATGGCGTTTCCATTCACGTTGTTGCATTTACTCATGAACCATTCAATCTAAGCTTTTCAAATTTTAAGATGGTGATACTGATGACAAAATGGAGGTCAAATTTGATATTGACGATTTTCACTTTCACCATTCATCAGTAATGGTTCTTGTGATATTGCCAGGACACAAATAAATATTAATAAATCCGGTTTGCTGTCGTTGTGACAGCCTCTTGTTTGATTTGATTTGATTGAAAAGGCACTCTTTGACATATTCCCAATTTCCATTCTCAAATTGATATATACATCATTTACATGATATATACATGTACTAGAAAGTCAAACATTGTTAACTTATGACGCTGTAATTACATGTCACAATGTCATAATACTGGAAATTATATTACCAAGGAAGCTATCATTCCCATGCATGTACCTCTTACATGTATAAAAAGGAACATCTACATCTACCATGTCTACAACCTTTCCTATTTTTTTAAGGTGTATTTTACAAGCAAAGTTTATGTTGTAATAAAGCTTTCAATTAAAGACTATCAACATGATATCAATGAATAGTAAAGAAGGGGAGACATTTCAGCGTGTGCACTCTTGTTGAGTATAAGCACAAGTCTGTGGATTCTCTTGAAATTGAACCACAAGGATCTATATAAAAACTGGAAAGTTGAGAATGATTTTGGGGGTTATTGCTCTGTCAGTTTCGGAGAAAGGAGCCAAAACATTATTTTGTTTTCATGTTTGAATAGATAGCGTATTCTTGAATTCTTGGGATTTCTTAAATACAATGTATGCTGAATCCAACCTTGTATGTCATGTATGTAATGAATGTGAAATATGAATTTTGGGCTTCATTTTTAAATTGGTCCTCATTTATTATAGGTCAAAATGATAAAAATAAAATTTGTTTAATTTCTACAAAATTTAAATCTTGGGGTTCTTTTATTTGATACTCTGAATATACATATATGACTGTGAAGTTTAGATTTTAAAATTCAGAATAGCAGATCATAATCATGATAATAGATAATTATAAAGACCAATTACACATTTTTAGCTCACCTGGCTGGAAGGGCTAAGTGAGCTTTTCTCATCACTTGGCGTCCATCGTCCGTTGTCATAGTTTTAACATTTTGAACTTCTTCTAGAGAACCACTAAATGGAACAAAACCAAACATGGCATGAATGTTTCTTATGGAGTGCTGACCAAGTGTTGTTACTTTGTAGCCAATCCATCATTCAAGATGGCTGCTAGCGGGGACTTAGTTTAACATGGGACCCTATGGGTAATACATACAAATGTCTTCTTTTAGAGAACCACTGAATGGATTGAAAGCAAACATAGCATGAATGCTCCTTATGAGATGCTGACCAAGTGTTGTTACTTTGTAGCCGATCCATCATCCAAGATGGCCACCAGGGGGACTTAGTTTAACATGTGACCCTATGGGTAATACATACAAATGTCTTCTTTTAGAGAACCACTGAATGGATTGAAAGCAAACATAGCATGAATGCTCCTAATTATGAGATGTTGACCAAGTGTTGTTACTTTGTACCCGATCCATTATCCAAGATGGCTGCCAGGGAGAACTTAGTTTAACATGGGACCCTATGGGTAATACATACAAATGTCTTCTTTTAGAGAACCACTGAATGGATTGAAAGCAAACATAGCATGAATGCTCCTTATGAGATGCTGACCAAGTGTTGTTACTTTGTAGCCGATCCATCATCCAAGATGGCCACCAGGGGGGACTTAGTTTAACATGGGACCCTATAGGAAATACTTACAAATGTCTTCTTTTAGACAACCATGGAATAGAATGAAATCAAACATAGCATGAATGTTCCTTATGAGATGCTGACCAAGTGTTATTACTTTGTAACCGATCCATCATCAAAGATGGCCGCCAGCGGGGGGACTCTGTTAAACACAGTACCCCATGGGAAATACATACAAATGTCTTCTTTTAGAAAAGCACTAAATGGAATGAAATCAAACATGGCCTGAATGTTCCTTATGAGGTGCTGACCAAGTGTTGTTACATAGTACCCGATCCATTATCCGAGATGGCAGCCAGATAATGGTACCCTATAGGAAATACATACAAATGTCTTCTTTAAGAGAACTACGGAATGAAATGAAACAAAACGTAACAATATTAAACCAAATTTGGCCTATAACATCATTATAAGTATCTTACAATTGTGACAGCAAATTGTTAGGCAATTCTTCTCTTTATATCTGTTGTATGTACAAATGTATATATGTATTGCTTATTTCTGCTGCATATATTTAGTAGCGTATAACGTCTACATCTTCTTCTGTGTACCATATGCATAGTATTAGTGTAAAACATCTACATCTTCTTCTGTGTACCATAGTGTATAACGTCTACATCTTCTTCTGTGTACCATATGCATAGTATTAGTGTATAACGTCTACATCTTCTTCTGTGTACCATATGCATAGTATTAGTGTATAAACATCTACATCTTCTTCTGTATACCATAGTGTATAATGTCTACATCTTCTTCTGTATACCATATGCATAGTATTAGTGTATAACGTCTACATCTTCTTCTGTGTACCATATGCATAGTATTAGTGTATAACATCTACATCTTCTTCTGTATACCATATGCATAGTATTAGTGTATAACGTCTACATCTTCTTCTGTGTACCATATGCATAGTATTAGTGTATAACATCTACATCTTCTTCTGTATACCATATGCATAGTATTAGTGTATAACGTCTACATCTTCTTCTGTGTACCATATGCATAGTATTAGTGTATAACATCTACATCTTTTCTGTATACCATAGTGTATAGGGTGCTATAAACAGTTTCGTACTAAAAACTAGGGGTATTTCCCCAGTGAGATTTACATACTGATGGAATTCCCTGCTATTTATATACCACTAATAAATGAAAAGTTGATTGTTTTTTATGTTCAATGTGAAAAACATATATTGAAGTTCAATTAAAATGCCACTTTTGTCAAGATTTAAAAAAAAAAAAATGTTTTTGTGACTTCCTACTATATGGGAGGCAACTCCATAAACAGCTGATTTTCACCTGTTGCAAAAAGCACTTTGATTTGTCAGGTAAGATAGCTCCTTTCGGAGCAGGCGAACGTAGGCTGAAACTACATTTTCTTAAATCAGCCGGATAAGCTCTTCGAAATGCATGTTATAAGAAATCTCAAATATATGCACAGGTTACTGATCCGTGTGTCCAAAGGTGGTCTGTTTTTAAGGTTTTTTAGGGGGAAATGCCTAATTTCCAGCTGATAACTTGTACCAATTTGCATGTTTAAACAAGAGATGTTGGATTTTTTTTTATTTATTCAGAAAGTTCATAGAATTATCTTTCCATTGATGTATGTACTATATAAACTATGAATATCTACTTCTGAGAGGGTATATACTAGCGTAAGAATGACTCAACGTAAAACTTATTGATTAAACAAATACAAACATATTATGAGTTTTACATAAGAAATTGTTAGAATTGGATAAATTAATTCTGTATACAAATTGTACATTATAGATTAATTATTAAGATTTGTATATAATCTAATATTCTTTTGAATACATAGCATCCAGTATAAGAAAACACTCTGTCATATTGGTAATTTTTAATTTTTGAACGTTACATTATTTTATTCAATTCTCATTATTGGAACCATAAAGTTGATATGAAAGTGTACATCTTTTCTACTTGACCTTTATCTGATCAGTGTTAATAAATTTTTTCTTATAATATGTATTTGGTACTTTTTTAGTAAGTACCATGCATTCTAAGAAAAACATTATTTATCATTTTCTCAACTCATATCTTAGTTATAGTGTATAGAACAATCTATAATACTTTTCTGTATTCATAGTTTTATTCTATTATTATAAGTCCATTTTTATGTGTATTTTTTTGTATAAATGATGAAATGTGATACAGGAATTTGATTTGCAGTTCTGTTTGCCAATGCAATATGACTAGCGGACTATAAAAAGGCTATTTTTCATGTGGTCACACTAATAAGCATATTTAATGGTATAACAATTAACAAATTTTTTTTGATACCAAGTTGTATAAGGGTGCTATAAACAGTTTCGTACTAAAAACTAGGGGTATTTCCCCAGTGAGATTTACATACTGATGGAATTCCCTGCTATTTATATACCTATAAATGAAAAAGTTGATTGTTTTTTATGTTCAATGTGAAAAACATATATTGAAGTTCAATTAAAATGCCACTTTTGTCAAGATTTAAAAAAAAAAAAATGTTTTTGTGACTTCCTACTATATGGGAGGCAACTCCATAAACAGCTGATTTTCACCTGTTGCAAAAAGCACTTTGATTTGTCAGGTAAGATAGCTCCTTTCGGAGCAGGCGAACGTAGGCTGAAACTACATTTTCTTAAATCAGCGGATAAGCTCTTCGAAATGCATGTTATATAGAAATCTCAAATATATGCACAGGTTACTGATCCGTGTGTCCAAAGGTGGTCTGTTTTTAAGGTTTTTTAGGGGGGAAATGCCTAATTTCCAGCTGATAACTTGTACCAATTTGCATGTTTAAACAAGAGATGTTGGATTTTTTTTTATTTATTCAGAAAGTTCATAGAATTATCTTTCCATTGATGTATAGATATCTATATAACTATGAATATCTGACTTCTGCATGATGGGTCCACTATTACATGCCCTGTTACAGAATGACGTCACGTAAAAAACTGTTGATTGCACCCTTAAGGGACATACACATCATATTAGTGCTGTTAGCATAGAATGTTTAATAGTTAAAAGTCTAATTTAAAAATTGTTACCAATGATAGTATTAAATTATAAAACATCATTTTGGGATACTATTTAACGCTAAATCTTACAGATTGTGTACATGCACTAGATATTAGTAAAACCACACTCTCTGTGTGCAAGTATTGATGTTTTTTAACTTTTTTTGCGACCTATGATATTTTTATTCAATCTCTCATATATTCTGGAACCAAATTGCATATGTAAAGTGTAAATTTTTTCTTACTTATACCATGTGTTATCTACATCTTTCTGTGTACATATAAGTTTTATTATATTAATCTTCTTTTGTACTATGATAGTTTAGTAGTCAAAAATGGTACACATGCATTCCATAGGTAAATCTACTATTTCATATTGTTCCAATCAGCTTAGTATTAGTGTATAAAGTTAATTTCTAGTACAAAATCTATTTAAGGTAAACTTAAACTTCTTCCTATTACATAGTGTTATTTATCTATTTATTTAAAAGAAACCTACATATTTTTGTATTACATTTTGTATTGGTAAAACATTAAATGTATACGTAATGTTGGTATGCGTTAACTTTTTGTATGCCAATATGCATAGGAATTATGTATAACGTTATTTCCTATTTGTATCACCCTATGCTTAAGGTAAGACATCAATCTTATTCGGTTAGTGTACAGATTCATGGTAAAGCTGAAATTTTTCTGATATATCCATACATAGTTTTGCTTAAGGGTGCTATAAACAGTTTCGTACTAAAAACTAGGGGTATTTCCCCAGTGAGATTTACATACTGATGGAATTCCCTGCTATTTATATACCACTAAATGAAAAAGTTGATTGTTTTTTTTTCAATGTGAAAAACATATATTGAAGTTCAATTAAAATGCCACTTTTGTCAAGATTTAAAAAAAAAAAAATGTTTTTGTGACTTCCTACTATATGGGAGGCAACTCCATAAACAGCTGATTTTCACCTGTTGCAAAAAGCACTTTGATTTGTCAGGTAAGATAGCTCCTTTCGGAGCAGGCGAACGTAGGCTGAAACTACATTTTCTTAAATCAGCCGGATAAGCTCTTCGAAATGCATGTTATTAGAAATCTCAAATATATGCACAGGTTACTGATCCGTGTGTCCAAAGGTGGTCTGTTTTTAAGGTTTTTTAGGGGGGAAATGCCTAATTTCCAGCTGATAACTTGTACCAATTTGCATGTTTAAACAAGAGATGTTGGATTTTTTTTATTTATTCAGAAAGTTCATAGAATTATCTTTCCATTGATGTATAGATATCTATATAACTATGAATATCTGACTTCTGCATGATGGGTCCACTATTACATGCCCTGTTACAGAATGACGTCACGTAAAAAACTGTTGATTGCACCCATAACGTCTACATCTTTTTCTGTGTACCATATGCATAGTATTAGTGTATAAAGTCTACATCTTCTTCTGTGTACCATATGCATAGTATTAGTGTATAACATCTACATCTTCTTCTGTATACCATAGTGTATAACGTCTACATCTTCTTCTGTGTACCATATGCATAGTATTAGTGTATAACGTCTACATCTTCTTCTGTGTACCATATGCATAGTATTAGTGTATAACATCTACATCTTCTTCTGTATACCATATGCATAGTATTAGTGTATAACATCTACATCTTCTTCTGTGTACCATATGCATAGTATTAGTGTATAACATCTACATCTTCTTCTGTATACCATAGTGTATAACGTCTACATCTTTTTCTGTGTACCATATGCATAGTATTAGTGTATAACGTCTACATCTTCTTCTGTGTACCATATGCATAGTATTAGTGTATAACATCTACATCTTCTTCTGTATACCATAGTGTATAACGTCTACATCTTCTTCTGTGTACCATATGCATAGTATTAGTGTATAACGTCTACATCTTCTTCTGTGTACCATATGCATAGTATTAGTGTATAACATCTACATCTTCTTCTGTATACCATAGTGTGTAATGTCTACATCTTCTTCTGTATACCATATGCATAGTATTAGTGTATAACGTCTACATCTTCTTTTGTATACCATATGCATAGTATTAGTGTATAACATCTACATCTTCTTCTGTATACCGTAGTGTGTAACGTCTACATCTTCTTCTGTATACCATATGCATAGTATTAGTGTATAACGTCTACATCTTCTTTTGTATACCATATGCATAGTATTAGTGTATAACATCTACATCTTCTTCTGTATACCATAGTGTATAACGTCTACATCTTCTTCTGTATACCATATGCATAGTATTAGTGTATAACGTCTACATCTTTTGTATACCATACGCATAGTATTAGTGTATAACGTCTACACCTTCTTCTGTGTACCATAGTCTATCTACAGAATTTTTTCAGAATAAAGAATTTTTAGACAAAGGCAGGCTGAGTGTAAAAAAAATAGTTTTTTTTCAATTCATCTTCTGGAAAAGTTTCTAGATTTTTTTATGAATATGTCATGGCCTTTGTAGAAAAAAAAAATCTCTTAATTTAAAATCCTCTGGTTTTATCCATTTGAAAGCCTAAAAGAGTTTGTCCATTGACCCATTTTTCTTTTTATAAATCTTTTACATGTATAATTATAAACCATGGCCAGTTGTAATAGTCTTATAAAATCTTAATTATTCTTAATAGTTTTTGAGAACTTTAACTTGTCAATGATAAAGCTATGAAAAATCAAAAGAGAACATTTCCCCACCAATATATTAATGCCTAATATCTAGAAAATTAGCCCATTGTCCTCTATATTTTTTTGCTTTTTTTATTCCTTAATTAATCCCCTATCAATATATACTAGTAGCAAACATTACTTATGTTATGGAAAGCTAATTATTTTGAAACTGAGTAGCAAACTTCCTTAAACAGGTGAAACTCAGAAGAACTGCATTATATCATTTGTATACATAGCAGGCTATTATTTCAACTTGTAAATATATGTAATTGTGGAATTTGTATAATTTCTTGTGCTTGAAATTTTTAATAAATTCAATTTTTATTCTGTATTTTAATGTTCTGTGCCACACACAACACTTTCTATTAAAAAGAAGAAAGCACATTTTCAATAGTTTGTATTGTGCGCACAATACAATCTATAAATAATACATTTTATGGAAAGTGAACTTCGCCGCTCAAAACATTATAATACAGAAAAAACATGGAAAGTTAAAAAAATTTCAAGCACAAGAAATTGTGCAAATTCCATTTATAATTAATTAAAAATAATTCCAAGTATAAATAAAAGCCTGTCGCATGTGTAAAATTATGAGTATGACATGATGTTTCTCCTATATTTTCCCTTTTATATTAGCCACGTTGTGTCCTCTATTTTCCCTTTTATATTTGCCACGTTGACAATTATCATGGAAAACATTCTTTAACAGAATTATATAAGTAGGATTTCATGACGAAACACTTATGTCTACGTAATCATTTAAATCTAAGATCATTCTGCCATGACTGCCATGTGAAAATTTATTATAAATACGTCAAGTTTTACAAATATGAAAAACAATATTTGTAGTTTGATTAAAGATTTTCTATTTGCATGATAAGAGTTTTATATTTTGTGATTGGATTTATTGAACAATAATGAAGCTTTGGTAAATATTTTATAATTTAACAATATATATAATGTAAAGAAGAAAATAAGATTGCATTAAGTAACTGATAATAATTTTTAGGTTGTATGTGGGAAACATGTGATTCTATCAAACAAACTTGACAGTTGGAACTTTTGACATTATGATTAATTGATAATACATAATTTTGATATTGTTTTTAAATCATTACAACATTTGACATGTAAATATATTTGTGTTTTTGTTAAATAAAAGGAAGATTTAATATAAATGAATTGATAAATGCAGTCTTAATACAAGTCTCAGCCCTCCCCCACTTCCCCTTTTAAAACTCTGGATTTACATCTTAATTAACTTAAACTTTTTTTTACATATACATATATATGTTTTGTAGACTTGTCCTATTTTAATTTTAGCCTTGATGCTGTCTGTCTTTTGGATGATAAATGATTTTTGATTTCCAAAAAGTTCAAATAAATAATAGTACTTTTGCACAAGATGAAGTCTTGGTTTTATTACATATACAGTTGTACTAATGTTGTAACTCTCATTGGTGACAAATCTTATATTTATTATCATGACAATGGAGAAATCTTTGCTTTATGGTTATATATAGACAATTTTAATCAATGTACAATATATTTATATATATATATTTAGATAGTCCCATGAACTTTTTGGATAGGACATGTCCATTTAATTGTTACACATAAACATGAGTTGAAGATATAAGTCCTGATGATTATATACAATGTAATAAATTGAATAAATCCTTATTTTGACCATTGACATCAGAGTCTTAAGTAAAATAATCAACAAGATAAACCAAATTACTTGAGACTGTCACAAAATAGGATTTCCTTATTTAATTATTTACTTTTAGAATTAAAGGGATTTATCGTGCGTTACATTCTCTATATAGATAAATTTGATTTGTAAATGATCATAAAATGAATTAAATATAAAAATTTAAATGCTTTTCATTTCTTAGATATACATGTATAAAGATATATATTAACACATGTTACATGTACATTAGCATAGCACAAAACCTTTTATGAAGCAACATGTGTACGAAACAGAATTTGTATAATCAAATTTTTGTAAGATATACAAAGTTGCATCATTGGATGTAGGATAGCAAGAAATCAGCAGTTTTTGTTTTCTTCAATTTAATTAGTTTGATATAAGAAGAAAGTCCTGTATAACTTATAGTTAGCCAATAAAGATTTGGAGGATCTTCAGTGTTTTATAGTGAACTTACCTGATTGTGATTAAAAATTTAACAATGGAGAAATTATTTTATTGTAGTAAACTTGACATGACAATCGGGAAGATTTGTTGTATAGGAGCCGGCTATGTTGGGGGACCGACATGTGCAATCATTGCTCACAATTGTCCCAGTATCCAAGTAACAGTGGTTGACCTCAGTGAAGAGAGAATAGCACAGTGGAATTCAGACAGATTACCAATATTTGAGGTTTGTGATCATTTTCATAAAATTCATCATTGTTGCTTTGGTTAGTATTAAGAAATAAATCATGTTAATTCTGTTTTTTTCATTTTTGCTTTAATCTTAGTGATCTTTTTCCATCTGAAACTGCACATCTTAGAATGGGTACTTTTTTCCCAGTAGAGTAAAGTGAGAGAAGGATGATATATATATTATAAGTCATATATATAATCATTGATTCCATGCATGTTACGACGGAAGATAGATATAAACAACTCCGGAAAAAGTTTTTAGAACCACAGATAATCTATAAGCACACATTACTTATTAAAGACAGAACTATAATTTTTGAGTTGCTATCTCATCAATTGACATATATACCCCTAACCCACATCAATTTTTATTCATAGAAATTTTTGATATTTGATAATTATCAGACTTTTGAAATGTTTGTTCAAAATCATGACAAAAAATGAAAGCTTGTTGTGTTCTCATTATATTTGTATATGCTATGCATTGTATTTCTTTTATTATATGAGTGACATATTTTTTTGCGCCATATTATGGTATCATGTTGTCATTGTCTGCGTTGTCTTAAGACTCATTTATAATATAATTAGTTTCTGGACATGAATAACTTAAGTTTTAGTGAATGGATCTCTATAAATTTTTACCAAAAGGTTGAAGAAATTTTTTTTAATTGGACAATATTGTGCAATAGATTTGTAAGATCTTGACAGTTGTTTTGTGTCAGAAACTTATATTATGTCAAAGGAGTAGGTTCAGTAAGACCCCTTTTTGGCCCCAAAATATAGCAGTTTTGAAAAATGTAAAAATATAACTGGAAAGTTATTTATTGGAAAGTAGAATGCTTCTGCTACATAAATATGGGCTGTTTTTGACAATACAATGCACACATACCGTGTACTAGCCTCATCAAATCATGCTAAATTACTGAAATCTTCACAATTTTAGCATTTTAGTTAAATTTAAGACGGTTTCCATCTTAAATGAAAGTGGCCGCATTTGTGTTCATTCTTTAATATTGAAATGTAAGTTGTATTTGATCATCATACAATCACATACATAAAGGTTGAGGATGAACACGGATGGTCACTTTCATTTTTGACAAAAACCATTTGAAAAGTGACATTTTTGGCATATATTTGATAGATTTTTCATATTTAAGCTTGAATCGAAGCGTTTTTAATGATGGAATCAGTTAAAATCTTTCACTCAAACTAATTGAATCAACTGAAATAGACACTTAAGTGTTTAAAAAGTGTCCAAAATCTTTCGTTAGATGAACCTGAAATTTGAGGCCAAAATCAGTCCTTATCGGACCTACGCCTTTTTGATCACAATCTAAATTCAAAGCTGTATCAAGCTTAAATGTTGTGGTCATTCTTGCCCCAATTGTTCAGGGTTTGACATCTGCGGTCGTATAAAGCTGCGCCCTGCTTAACACCTGGTTACATACTGTATTCAGAATTGATGGGCTATTCTAACAATGACCAGATTTAATTGTGAATAATACAAAATCTGTGAAATTTTACAATATAAGTTTATATTAGTGCTTTACATACATGTGGTATAGGTGAGAAAAATAGTTTATAACCTTCTGTAAAATTGTTATTTGCCCTTGAAAATAATCAATGAAAGTTCAAGTAATTATTGATATGTTTGAAGAAAGTAATGTTTTATAACTTGAAAAAAATGACATGACATATGTCTGTGAACTATTGCTCTAGAAAAAAACAAGTTGAAAAAAGGATGTTATATCGATCATTTCATTTCATTTATATAAACTTTAGCTTTCTGGTTGAAAACTAGAAAGTGTTGATGATAGAGCAATTTATGATAGAAACAAAGGTCGTGGAAAGCTGGGCAAAGGGATTATTTTCTCCCTTCAGCCATAATGGCAAACAACAATTATTATTTTTTCTGCTTAAGTTAGTTTGATATGAATTAATGTTGATAGATCAATGGTATTTGTATAAAGTTGCTTCACTATCAGTACATATCAGATTGACAACTAGTTCTAGGCCCTGCCCCCTATGGTCATATCAGATTGACAACTAGTTCCAGGCCCTGCCCCCTATGGACATATCAGATTGACAACTAGTTCCAGGCCCTGCCCCCTATGGACATATCAGATTGACAACTAGTTCCAGGCCCTGTCCCCTATGGACATATCAGATTGACAACTAGTTCCAGGCCCTGCTCCCTTTGGACTTGAATTAATTAGCAATAGCAATTGACATTTTTTTAGCTTTAGTTAGATTGATAGGAACTCCTTACTTCATTACTTAGAAAAAGATACTTTCTATAAATAAAGTTATATAACTGTCTGTAGGCTGTTCATCTCAGTTTGTCAACCATTTTCAGGCCCTGCCCTCTAGATCATAGTCCAGCGACTGTATTAGTTATAAATAAGCTCTAGATCTTGGTCCAGCAACTGTATTAGTTATAAATAAGCTCTATGTCACTGTCCAGCGACTGTATTAGATATAAATAAGCTCTAGATCACTGTCCAGCGACTGTATTAGTTATAAATAAGCTCTAGATCACGGTCCAGCGACTGTATTAGTTATAAATAAGCTCTAGATCACGGTCCACGACTGTATTAGTTATAAATAAGCTCTAGATCACGGTCCAGCGACTGTATTAGTTATAAATAAGCAATGATGCTGTCCTTCAGATTGTATTTTTTACTGAATTTTATGCCAACAGCATGAACAGGCGAGACATATGTCTGTGTCAACAGTTTATTAAAAAAGATAATGAAAGAATTTGATGGAGGAGTCTGTATTTCTGCTTAAGACAAAGGCATTTAAATCTTATTGTGAGGTCAAAGTTAAGGGACAAATTATTCTTGCTATAAGGTTAAATATTAGGGTTCACATTAATCTTATTGAAAGGTTAAATCTTCGGTGCTTAATAAATTTTCACAAATTAGAAAACTGTTAAGTCAACTGCTAAAGGAAAAAGCTGACAATACATGTATCACTAAATGAATTGAGTCTTTGTTGTAATTATCATTTGCATCTATCACATTTACTCCCAGCAATGTTACTCAGTAAATGAAATGAGTCTTTGTTGTAATTATCATGTGCATCTATCACATTTACTCTCAGCAATGTTACTCAGTAAATGAAATGAGTCTTTGTTGTAATTATCATGTGCATCTATCACATTTACTCCCAGCAATGTTACTCAGTAAATGAAATGAGTCTTTGTTGTAATTATCATATGCATCTATCACATTTACTCCCAGCAATGTTACTCAGTAAATGTAGTAGATATGACAGGAGACGTAAAGCTGTTGTAGGAATGCATAGAAATAATCATTATTATATCAGCATGTCACATTATCTCATCCAAAACAATCATTAAAAACTGAATATAATCAAATCAAAGAATACAACATGATAATGTCTTTATATATATATATACAAATAAAAGATAAAACTCCTTGATAGAGAACCTCAGTATATTGATGTATTTGTTTTTTAGCCTGGATTGGATGATATAGTGAAAGGATGTCGAGGCAAAAACTTATTCTTCAGTACAGATGTGGAAAAAGAAATAATAGAGGCTGACCTTATATTTATCTGTGTTAATACACCCACTAAAAATTATGGTGTAGGGAAGGTAAGTCATTCATTTGTGTCCACACTCCCAACTTTAAGTAACTTAATTTTGTGGTGTTATCACACCTACACACCTAATGGTGTCTACGTATACATTCACACTCAAACATCTGGTGTAGGGAAGTAAGTCATTGATCTGTGTCCACACTCAAACGTAAAATAATTAAACTTATGGTGTCAACACTTTCTGGAATGTATGGTGTTAACACACCCATTTAAACTTATAGTTTCAAATCACTTACTTAAACTTATTTTGTTAACTCACCCACTTAATTTTATGATGTCAATGTTCAGTCAACACCCACTGAAACCTGTGACGTCAAAACTCAATGACATTTATGCTGTCAAACTGGAACTTATTGTATCATGAAATTGTGACTGAGTTAAAATTGTTACATTGAACAAAATAAGTACCTCTAAATCGAATGATGCTGTTTCATTTTGAAAGTTACCAATTTGAAGCCAATTATTTTGAATTCTTTGTTAGATTTTCAGGTACTTTGTAAAATTTATTGTTTGATTATTGTTCTAGGGAAGAGCAGCAGATTTAAAGTATATAGAATCAGCTGCTAGAATGATTGCCACTGTCTCAACCAAGTCTAAAATTGTGGTGGAGAAAAGTACAGTACCAGTCAAAGCTGCAGAGAGTATAGCAAATATACTGAAGGCTAATGTGAAACCTGGGGTCAAATATCAGGTAAGGGGTCAATCCTGAAGGCTAATGTGAAACCTGGGTTCAAATATCAGGTAAGGGATCAATTCTGAAGGCAAATGTGAAACCTGGGGTCAAATATCAGGTAAGGGGTCAATCCTGAAGGCTAATGTGAAACCTGGGGTCAAATATCAGGTAAGGGGTCAATCCTGAAGGCAAATGTGAAACCTGGGTTCAAATATCAGGTAAGGGATCAATTCTGAAGGCAAATGTGAAACCTGGGGTCAAATATCAGGTAAGGGTCAATCCTGAAGGCTAATGTGAAACCTAGGGTCAAATATCAGGTAAGGGGTCAATCCTGAAGGCTAATGTGAAACCTGGGGTCAAATATCAGGTAAGGGGTCAATCCTGAAGGCAAATGTGAAACCTGGGGTCAAATATCAGGTAAGGGATCAATTCTGAAGGCTAATGTGAAACCTGGGGTCAAATATCAGGTAAGGGGTCAATCCTGAAAGCTAATGTGAAACCTGGGGTCAAATATCAGGTAAGGGGTCAGTCCTTAGGGGAGAAAAGTACAGTACCAGTCAAGGCTGCAGAGAGTATAGCAAATATACTGAAGGCTAATGTGAAACCTGGGGTCAAATATCAGGTAAGGGGTCAATCCTGAAGGCTAATGTGAAACCTGGGGTCAAATATCAGGTAAGGGGTCAATCCTTAGGCTAAAGGGAAAGATTTTAGTACTGAGTAACAGTCAAAGCTGCTTAGAGTATCATAAGTATATTGAAAGCTAATGTTAAACATACTTGAAAAATCAGATAATCATGATTATTCGTCAACCTTGAGGTTATGCGGACAAGGATATAGTACAGCCAAAAAACATTTATTGTCTCTCAAGGTAAAGTAATACAGCTTGTCCTTATTTTTCTAATTATTAGATAGCACAGACAGTCAGGGAAAATGTTTACATACATTGTATGATCACATAAGAAAATATATGATGCCAATGTGTGAGTGCTTTAGATGTCAATAAGCAAAATTAGGGGTTAAGTGTCAGGTATTAACATAAACAGAGAAATTAAAGTTTGACAAAAAGCGAACAACCTGGTAGGGGAGATAACTCTATAAATTTAGTGCTGTGATTGCACTATTCAGTATCAAACACAATTATCATAATCAGTGTTACTTAGAGGCTCATGCTAACAAGGTAACTCATCCTAGACACTAAGATACAGTCTAACAAGTTTTGTGTGACATTCCCTGACACAAACAATCATTGTTTCTGTTATATGTTGGTATTCTTACAGATTTTGTCAAACCGTGAATTCTTAGCATACAACAGTGTATGCAGTGTTAAAGATTTGGACTGACTAACCAAACCATCATTGTTTCTGTTATATGTTGATAATCTTACAGATTTTGTCCAACCCCGAATTCTTAGCTGAGGGTACAGCTGTGAAGGATCTGTTACAACCAGACAGAGTTTTGATTGGAGGGGACCAAACACCAGAAGGTCACGAGGCCATCCAGGCATTATGTTGGGTGTATGGACATTGGGTGTCTAAAGATAGAATTATAACTATGAACACATGGTCTTCAGAATTGTCGAAACTGGTTAGTTTAAATAGCTATAGATATAAGAAGATGTGGTATGAGTGCTAATGAGACAACTCCATCCAAGTCACAATTTGTAAAAGAAAAACCATGAATACATATCTGAACAAATTAGTTTATTTGACTAGGAAGACTGAAAAACTACCTAAAATAGTAACATATACAATGATTAATACATGGTATTCAGAACTTTTAATGGTTGGTATTTTTTTTTAAACCAATAACATTGAAATATAAGAACTGCAGTCAATAATTGTAACTTGATTATTTTTTAGAAAGACTTGAAACCAAACAAATCAGAAATAGGATTTAAAGTATATACCTGGTTTATATGCTATTTACACTAATACTTAATAGACATCCAGAAGCAATTACACAGTTCTTTGTACATGTTTTGACACTTCTGTGATCAATACTATTTGTTTACACATTTTGACATGTTTTTATTGATATTTTTTTTACAGGCAGCCAATGCATTTTTAGCACAGAGAATCTCCTCAATAAATGCCATGTCAGCAATTTGTGAATCAACTGGAGCAGATGTTACCGAAGTAGCACATGCTGTCGGCATGGATACCAGAATAGGCAATAAATTCCTGAAAGCTAGTGTGGGTAAGTGTCGTTGTCATGGATACCAGAATGAACAGTAAATTCTGAAAAATTATGTTAGTAAGACAATTGCAAGTTGTTATGGATACAATACCTCTTTTAATAGACAGTTGTAGTAAGTGTAATGTTGTCGTTGTTATGGAGACTAGATTAAACAAAGTTCTTGGGTGGTAAATGCAAGACATAAAGTTATAAAGATGAACCTACATTTTACGTTGGGTTAACTACCTTGCATTACCTTACACACAACACTGAGACAAAGAGAGCATGTGCTGTTCAGTGACTGAGACAAAGAGAGCATGTGCCGTTCAGTGACTTAGACAAAGAGAGCATGTGCCGTTCAGTGACTGAGACAAAGAGAGCATGTGCCGTTCAGTGACTTAGACAAAGAGAGCATGTGCCGTTCAGTGACTGAGACAAAGAGAGCATGTGCCGTTCAGTGACTTAGACAAAGAGGGCATGTGCCGTTCAGTGACTTAGACAAAGAGAGCATGTGCCGTTCAGTGACTGAGACAAAGAGAGCATGTGCCGTTCAGTGACTGAGACAAAGAGAGCATGTGCCGTTCAGTGACTGAGACAAAGAGAGCATGTGCCGTTCAGTGACTGAGACAAAGAGAGCATGTGCCGTTCAGTGACTGAGACAAAGAGAGCATGTGCCGTTCAGTGACTGAGACAAAAAGAGCATGTGATGTTCAGTGACTGAGACAAAGAGAGCATGTGCTGTTTTGTTATTGAGACAAAGAGCAGATTTGGTGTTCATTGACAAATTATTGTAATTCAGAATAAATTAAAAATTTAACGCAAGATAGAATGCAGTCTTCATGTTATTTGATGCAATTAAATTTTCTTAAAATATCTTAACTTTCAAAAAATATTGCAATTTTTTCATTAAAACTCCATGATGATAAAATTGTGCATTAGGGATTTAAATCTAATAGTTAAAGGGTATGGGTATTACTATATTGGTTATTTTAATCCTCCTCTACCTTGCTGTGGAGATGCTTATCAAATGTTTCACAAGTCTGGCTATGAACATGCCTCTTACATTGCGAACACACCCCTAACAATATTAACACCTCCTTTACATTGTAAACATACCCTCATCAATATGAACTCTCCCATAACATTGTGAACACTATACTACTAATATGAACACTATTCTTACATTTCATACACACCTCTAACAATCTGAATACTCCCCTAACTTCCAATATTAAAACAACTTAAACAAAATGAACACACCTGTATTTTACAAAAAGCACATGCCATTAACAATATGTTCATACCCCTAACAACAATAATTACACAACCTAATAATATGAACACCCCTTCTAACAATATACACACACCTTTAACGATATGGTTGATAAGTCAAAATTTGATGTAGAAAAAGTAGTAAAATGTACAATATTTTACATATTAGAACAATTATGGTTACTTGTTAGTGTCGGTAAGTACTGTGGACCAATTATGGTATTAGTAAATTTTGTTATAAATATCAAATTGATATATTGGTTTTACCCCTAAATTAGAGTTTGCTCAGAGTTTTCAAAAGATATGCATGTATTGATCGAAAATTCCCTCAGATTATTCTCTTATCCATATTTTTGCATGAATTCAGTACCAATCATTGTCTTACATCTAAAAGAACAATTCAGAAAGTTTTAAGATGGAGAAAAAGTGTAAGATATTCAAAATGCTAATTTGATAAGTAGTTAATGTAATAACATGAATAACATCATATGGAATTGTTATGTTGTATGTTTTGATCCATGTTTGTACATTTTTATGTAAAACTGCTGATTTTTATAGAAATGACAACAATTTCTGATAGTTTTATTAAATGCTGTGGTCTAACAGAAGTATTATTTATAATAAAATTGAGAAAGGAAATGGGGAATGTGTCAAAGCGACAACAACCTGACCATAGAGCAGACAACAGTCTAATTATTTGGCCATTATTGGTACTTCATGATGATTGGTCCTCATCTAGCGTTAAGTTTTCCTCTATGATGGTTTGTTTTTACTGATTTAAAGTGGCATTGAAATACCTAGTGAATTTTAATATAAGAATACAGAAAATGATGTCTTCTTTTAGAAAGTGTAATCTTCAAAAACTAAAAATTGGATTTTATAAAAAAATCAATTATTTAAAAAATAAAGTTAATATGTTGTTTGGATTCCCATCCTTAATGGGGCATTTTTGCTTTAAGCAATCAGTTTGGTAAACTTTTGTCAAAATAAGCTAAAGAATAACACCGATGTATTATTGACTTGCAAGTCAAAAGTATTAATTTGACAGTTGAACCCCTTTCTGTCAAGACTGAATTAATCATTTGAGCTAGAAAATGTGAAAACCAGAAATGATAATGAGAGCTACAAAATGTGAAGAGCTGTATTTATAATTAGAGCTAGAAAATGTGAAAACTGAATGGATAATTAGAGCTAGAAATGTGAAGAACTTAATTGAAAAATACAGCAAGAAATGTGAAGAACTTAATTGAAAATTACAGCTAGAAATGTGAAGACTGAATTTATAATTAAAGCTAAAAAATGTGATATACTTAATTTATAATTTGAGCTAGAAAATGTGAAGAGCTGAATTTATGATTTGAACTAGAAAATGTGAAGAGCTAAATTTATAATTTGAACTAGAAAATGTAAAGAGCTGAATTTATGATTTGAACTAGAAAATGTGAAGAGCTGAATTTATGATTTGAACTAGAAAATGTGAAGAGCTGAATTTATGATTTGAACTAGAAAATGTGAAGAGCTGAATTTATGATTTGAACTAGAAAATGTGAAGAGCTAAATTTGTAATTTGAGTCACATGTATAACGAAAACTTGCTAGATCTTAATCATGTATATACACCACAATTAGAGCTAGAAAATTTCAACAAAAAAAACCTGAATTATAGAGCTAGAAAACTGAAAAATAGCTGTAGAGCTTGTATGTTGAAAAGAAATATTTATTCATCCTGCAGCACATTTTTTTTATTAATTACTTATGATCTATAATATATATGTATATTATAAAGATTACAATGTTTTTAAATATTACTTTTCTCTGTTCAATTTACATTACAATTATCTTTGCATGTTTTCCTTTACCATGTCAACAGGGATTCAAAATATACAAGAAATTTTCTGAAAACATTTACAAATGAATTCAATGTAAACCATTTTGTTTAAGAGAATATTACAGAATACTGTTATCCAGCTTATATTCCTTAACAAATTATTGCAAATTTATAGAAAAATAATGCGAATATATTACTGTAAATTCAGAAATTATTGCGATGTTTTTATATTGCAAAAATTGTGACAGGGTTATAATCGCAATAATTTAAACTCACATTTTGAAATGTATTTTATATGATTTAAACAGGATTTTTTTTCATGTTGCAAAAATTAAAATTGCATTATAGTCTTAAATGATAAAATCACAATAATTTATGCACACAATAATTTCTGAATTTACAGTAATATCGTCCCTTATAAACATGATAAAATTACATAAAAAATGACAGAAATGCATGGCTTTAAATTTTGAATTTGGAATTTTACTCAAAACAAATACTTTTAAATTCAGAAATAAGTGATGTTTTTTTTATTGCAAAAAATGTGACAGGGTTATAATTGCAATAATTTCAACTCTCATTTTGATTTGTTTTAATTTGAAATAAACAGGATTTTTCATTATATCGCAAAAATAAAAAGTTGCATTTTAGTCTAAAATGACAAAATCGCAATAGTAAATACACGCAATATTTTCTGAATTTACAGTAAATGCAATAAGAAGTTAATGGAATTGGAAAAATAAGTTGGTTAACACATGTTTCAGCATGCAAAAAAATGGTAAAAAACTTTAAAAATTGACAACTTATTGAGCAATTTAAAGAAAGTTAGGAAAAAAAAATATTATATGAACTTTTAGGCATTAAACAAATACAGATATATTCTGATAAATTGTTGATATATAAATGTTTGAATCCCTGTTATGCTGCTTTTTGCACGTCTTTAACCTTTAACCTTTGGCTCCTCCTCCTGACAACCAGCTGGTTGTTAATTGCAGGTTATGGTGGTATTTCAGGATTTGGTGGCAGCTGTTTCCAGAAAGACGTACTGAACCTTGTTTACCTGTGTGAATGTCTCAACTTACCTGAGGTGGCAGAATACTGGCAACAGGTAACAAGTCTAATCCTTCTTAATCAGAGTAGGCTTCTGTCTTTCTGTAAAGTAAGGTTGTTATGCCCTGCAGTAGCAAAGGGGGCATTATAATAAGTTCTACCCTTGTCCGACTGTACCTCCCAAAATTGTTTTGTGTTCTTAAACTTTAGTTTGCTACAAACTATTTCTTATGAAACTTATATATAATGCTCATCACCATAACAGTCGGAAACCCGGTTGAAATAGAACAAAAGAATCGAAGCTCTTTATTAGAGAAGGCGAGAAATGTTTACTTTAATGTTTACTATAGTGACAAAAATTTTAAAAGTTACAATTTTCTTCTCAATTACGAAGTGTTTTATTTTAAAAACACCATTTGCATAAGTTTTCAAATTATTTAGTACATAGTTAAGCAGAACAATTAGATATCAAGTCGACGACATGGGTATCTTTCAAGTTGGATGTAGAAAATGCATAACCTCCGATTTAAAAAAAAGAATTACCACGGACGGAAAACATATCAATCTATTAGTTCAGTAATTTTCGTGTCTGCCCTTCCATTGTGTGACTAAAGAAAAATATCCAAAAATGGGTAACAATTGTATCGAAAAGAGAAAATCGAGTGCACCTTTTTATGTTAGGGTTTGTTTGAGTTGAAATTCAACTTGAATATTTTGTCTTGATATTGTACAAAGCAAGAATATTTCATACATCGTCTCGCTTCAGATTCTACCATTTTTATATATCAAAGCTACAGGTTGGCTTTATAACATAAATAAATCACAGTACTAATAGATGGAATATATGGGTCAAGTGAAATACCTATCTAATAAATCACAAAAACAGAGTAGGTGTGTTCGAATAGCTATTATTTTACTGAAAGTACTTGACGACAGTCTTTCAAGTTGGATGATGAAAATGCATATCTTCGAAAAAAAAATTTTTTTTGTGTGTGATAACTAGGGTTTATAGTCTTCAACCACTAAAAAAATCTAGTCTGCCCTTCCACGAAATATTTTACGGAGCTACCATTTGATTTTTATGGGGAGGCTAGGATGAAAAATTTTGTCCTGCTTTATTTTTTAGTTGTAATCTCTGTCCTGCCTTTTTATTTTTTACTCTATTCGGTCCTGCCTTTTTTTTACTAGTTATCCTGACTTTTTTTACACAAATTGTCATCCTGCCTTTTTTTTTTACCAAGTTGCTCATCCTGCCTTTTTTTTTTACTCAAAACTCCTGTCCTGCCTATTTTTTTCAAATTTCATCCTAGCCCCCCCATAAAAATCAAATGGTAGCTCCCTTAATTTGAATTTTTTTAAATGTTTATGAATTTTTGAAAATTCCACCTGACAAACGATCAGACAATAGTTTTAAGTTGAATCAATGCAGACAAGATCATTAATTGATGCTCATTAGCTAGTTGATACATATGTCTTTAAAATACAACTGACATATAAGGATTGTAATGGTGCAATGTGGATAATTTTATCGGTTTCCAAGAGCAAAATTGGTAGCGCGTCATCCCTACAATAGCTTCCATTTCTACGATTGTGAAAATGAACTGGCGTAATGGGGAGATAATTTTGACGAAGTAGAATCCTTACTGATAAAACTCAGATCAAGTACAAGTTTGGATAGTGTTACTTTTATTGTTCTTGAGTTGTGTCCCTTTCTAGCATAATAATCAAGCAGGGGCATCATCTGTTTCCGATGTGTACCAATATGAGAAAATAAGCCCTTATTCAAACAGCTTGTTTTCTTGTGGTCAGTGTTCCAGGTTAGTGGCAGAGTTGAGGACTGATGGGCAATACTCAAACTAATAATAATTATCTTATAAACAAATTTGTGCTGAAATCTGAACAATTACTTAAGATATAATTCTTTCATGCCATGCTCTATGCTCATTTTAACATGGGTAGGCATTATTTTTGTTAATATCTTAATACCGAGCGTTAGCAAGGTATTAAATGTTTACAAATATAATGCCTACCCATGTTAAAATGAGCATAGAGCATGGCAAGATAGAATTATTTCGATTCTAATAGGAATATTTCGAACTTTTGTACTTCGAAGCGGGCCTATAGTAGATGCTCGAAATGCCGCCATTTTGATTTGATGAACAAAAATGTCATAGAGAAATCAACAGTTTATCAATAAAAAAAGAACAGAAACATTTAAAATTACTTTTAGAATGTTTTTATTTAATTTCCTAGCAAGCAACACCAACAAAAATGTCCATTTTGATCTCTGGCGTTGTTCAAAATTCATCTGACGTTGCAATTTCAATTGTGACGTCAATCACGTGCAGCTCATGTTCTAATTGAATTAGAACATGGCTTTGTACCCAAAGCTTAAAAAGAACGTCATATTAGAATTATCAATTAGTCATGTTAGTGATATACAGGTTGTTGTCTGTTTATGTGGTTCATAAGTGTTTCTCATTTCTCGTTGTAAATAGATTAGACCATTGGTTTTCCAGTTTGAATGGTTTTACACTAGTAAATTTGGGGTCCTTTATAGCTTGCTGTTTTGTGTGAGTCAAGGCTCCGTGTTGAAGGCGGTACCTTGATCTATAATGGTTAACTTTATAAATTGTTAATAAGATGGAGAGTTGTCTCATTGGCACTCATACCACATCTTCCTACATTGTACATCTATGTATGCTCAATACATAATGGGTCTAAATATGTCAAGATGTTAAAATGGATCCATGACTTTTTTGTAAAACTTGCATTTTTTAGATGGTACACAAATATAAGTTGGTTTACGTAATGTGTGTGGCTCTTTTAGTTTGTTGGCACAGATCGACAAATGAGTATTTACAACAGAATTTGGAATAAAAGTGGCATCAATCTATCATTGTGCCTACAATAAAACATAGCATCTTATACTTTTACAGGGACTAACATGTGATGCATCTTTCTTCACAGAGCAGACGATTTGCCAATAAGATAATAGAATCTATGTTTCACACAGGTTATTAACATGTGATGCATCTTTCTTCACAGAGAAGACGATTTGCCAATAAGATAATAGAATCTCTGTTTCACACAGGTTATAAACATTTGATGCATCTTTCTTCCCAGAGAAGACTATTTGCCAATAAGATAATAGAATCTCTGTTTCACACAGGTTATTAACATTTGATGCATCTTTCTTCACAGAGAAGACAATTTGCCAATAAGATAATAGAATCTCAGTTTCACACAGGTTATTAACATTTGATGTACTGTGGATTCATTCATTTTCGTGGGTATCAATTTTTGTGGAATGAGGAAAACTTTTGTGGATATTTCAATTCATGGTTGCACTGATATCCATGTACAAAGACTATAGAAAATATGTAATTCGTTGAACATTTGAATTCGTAGTTCCCCTGTATCCATGAAATCCACAAAAATTGGTATCCAACGAATAATGAATCCACAGTATCTTTCTTCACATATTATCCACATTTAATGCATCTTTCTTTACAGGTAATTAACATAAACGACTACCAAAGAAGACGATTTGCCAATAAGATTATAGAATCTTTGTTTAATACAGTCACCAACAAAAATATTGCAATCTTTGGTTTTGCTTTCAAGAAGGACACTGGTGATACAAGGTAATAATTACATTAGATGTATGTTTCATTATAATACGTTATTCTGATTGGCTACACTGCAATCTCGCGTTATTCCTAAAGCAATTGCATTACACAATAAAACTTCTCATTTATATGACAAAAAGTCCCACAATAAATTGCACAGGTAAATTAAATAAAAACTTGTTTTCATGATCCAAGTTAAAAAATGTAATTATAAGTATTGAATGCTTCTTTTTGTAACTTCATAGGGTTGTACAAGCGTTGACCGTGAGCTCATTTTTATAATGAAGTGCGTCCGCTTTTCAATTCTTAAATATAAAGATAACGAGAAAAAATTAGAGTTGCCAATGAGACCACCTCCATCTGAGTTCTAATGAAGTGATTATAAGCAATTACATGATAGCATACAGCTTTCAACAATGAGAAAAAAAACATACCATATAGTTGGCTATAAAAATGTGAAACAGCTTTTTTGTAAACTTCAATTATCACTATTGGAAAAATTTCTCAAGTATGTCAAACCACCTTCATATAAAGCAAGCTTTATTTTATATTTACAGAGAATCAGCTGCCATTTATATATGTAAATACTTAATGGATGAAGGCGCTAAGTTACATATCTATGATCCTAAAGTGGAGGAAAAACAGTTAATTACGTAAGTCTTAGGGACGACATCAAAAGTTCAATGAAGGATAAAAAACTTAATTCACATAGTTTTTTCACTGACCCCCACACCCCCCCTCTTAACTTAATTTGGGAAAAATTGATTGACCAATAGGGATATATGTAAAATCGATTTTAGATTAACAAAACTTGCAGCCATGTTGACCCCCCCACCCCCAAACTATTTGATTTAAGTTTTTTATCCTACATCGATCTTTTGATGTCGTCCCTTACATGTATCTTAAATGTATTATCTCTGTCCTCCAACGATTAAATTAACGATTGCCTGAAAGCATAGTACCAACTCTGCAATGGATCACAAAATGTTAGTTGTTGTAATTTGTCAAGTCAACCACAAAGCATGAATCACAGTTAAAAGTGGCAATTATTCCATTTTAGTTTGCATAAAAGAGTGCTGTTAATGATTTTATACCATTTTGAAGGACACACCTATTGTTCAATGTGCTAACTTTAACCATCCTACACTCACAAAAAAAATTGCATTGAAACTGTAAAAATAAAGCTCTCGAAAATATCCACATTAAATTGAAATTTATGGAATTCATAAATGACATTTGAAAACTAGTGCTTTGATCATTACAGGGAGCTAACACATCCAGCTATCTCAGACGATCCCAGCAGAGTCAAGGAACTGGTTACCATACATAAAGATCCATACGAGGCTGCTAATAATACACATGCTCTTGTCGTCTGCACAGAATGGGATGAATTCATAGTAAGTTATTAAACAAGGCAGAGTTCTGGGGAACATATTTTCGCATAATTAAGTTGGGAACATCAAACTAAGGAGATTTTCATTATAATATTTTTGAAGATACAGAAAATAGAGTGTTTCTTCATACTTTTACATATAAGAGAATGAATTTTGAAATATCATGTATTGATGAAATCAGCGCCTGTTTTTAATGACTGGCTTGGTTATATGCAATGCAGTAATTAATGTTTAGCTGTGTGTGATAAGATACTTGTATTCACAATGTGTAAAAGTAAACCAATATAGGTCAAAGTATGTCTTCAACACAGAGCTTTGATTCACACCAAACAGCAAGCTATAAATATAATGTTAAATCATTGAAACTGGTATTTTCTGTCTATTTTTAAATAAAGCTTTGAAGCTCTCATTTATAATTAATAAGAGCTTGTCTTGTATTTTCAGAACTACGATTATGAGAAGATTTATGGCAGTATGTTGAAACCAGCTTTCTTATTTGATGGTAGAATCATACTTGATCATCAGAAGTTGATGGGATTAGGTTTTAATGTGATAACGATTGGCAAAAGATTACAGCGACCAAACGTACACAGACCTTATGCACAAGCACCGGCACAATAGTTGTCAATGTTGGGTTGTTAACTTGTTGTTTTGTATTTAGAGGGAATATATTTTGACAATCATGTTTCCATTTTGTTAAGATCAAAAGCATGAATAAATTTGTTACATTCTGTGTTACCATGGTAATAGTTAGATCTATTTCTTGATAAAAGGAGAATGTGTTTTTGAAGAATCAAATACCATTCAAAATCTTTAAAACATTCTGCTTTTATTTATTTGATGTAAATTACAGAGATTTTTCATGAATCATTCATTTCATAAACAAATGTCTGCATTCACATATAAATGAAATAACAAATATTCAAAATTCCGCTTTGATATTTAAGTAAAGAATGTAAAATATTTTTATTGTATACATGTTGAAATTGCACTTCTCTACTTTAAGGTGTACAGCATTTGTTTACTCAAAATTTACTTGTAATTGAGTCCGCTCCAAAAACCTAGATTAGGCCCTGATTGAGGAACATTCTCATTAAGAATAAGAAAATAGTCCTAGTGATTAATGTTACTGTAGATTTGTTTGTAATGAATCATAGATAAACCATTTCCTATTAAATCCTCAATAGAGTGTCCCTCATATATGTAGTCCTTTGTGGTATGCTTTATCAAGAGAAATTTATCAAGAAATAGACTTATATTATACCAGTATTTTACATTTTCATATTTATAAAAAAACACATTACATGGTATGCTAGGTTTTAGTGTTGTGGGAAACTGTACTAGTAAGCTGTTAGTGTTGTGGAAGTGTCAAGGTAAAAGGCACTTAGTAAAAACATACTTGAAACAGTGTAATCACTTTATGTTCCAAGTGTTAAAGGGAGATAATTTTTAAGGAATTGACAAAAGTTACTTCCCTTTATTTGTGAATCTCTTGTTTTAGTGCCATTTTCTGTCTTTCTATTTTACAGTAATGTCCTATTAACAATAGAGAAGGTTGGCTGTGATAAAGTTAGATAAAAATTTAACTTACTCATAATTTTTCATTCACATTTGCAATGTTGGGCATTTCATTTGATGACTCTTAATTGTTAGCTTTTTTAATTTTTCAAGAAGTAGCATAATTTTGTGATATGAATTATAGGTATATGCTGAGATAATGTTTTCCCCCTTAAGTTATCATTTAAAAATGTTTGGATATATACATTATTAGTGTTTTATTTTTCAAAGTTATGAAACAACTTTCAGCAAGATTTCAATCCTTGAGAAATGAATTGTAACAATGTGACGAAGAGGTATAGTAAGAATTTTATGTTATTTCAATGTGTTCTTTCATTCTTTTTAATAGTTATGTTTATTATGTTACTTTTTTTAATTGCATTTACATCATCAAACACATGTATTTATGTCCATATTTACAAATATCCTATTTCTAGAAAAATGTGATTGATCAAATTACAAAGAGGATGAAACTTTTTACAAACAATGTTTATAACTTTGATACAATTGAGGTTAATTTGTTTAATTGATAGAAGTATTAACACTTGTATGAAATTTATCAAACATTACGCAAAATCACACACAAGTTCTGGTAAAATTTGACATCACAATTGAAATATTTAACAAATTAAAAAGTGATGTTTGTTTGACATTACAAGTTTTTTCTTAGAGCAGATCTAATGAATTGTGATTTTGTTAAGTGATTATTGTTTATGACACTGCCAAATGATTATATTTCTATGTTGTGTTGTCTTCTAACTAAATCATTATGAAATCCAGCTTAATGTCTTCAAATTTCTCACTTATAAACAATTTTCATTATGGAAATTATTTTGCAATACTGGGACCATTACTTTTGACATTATTTTATACTTGATATTTATATTTAAATCACTGAAGCATAATAAAAAATTTCTGACAGTTTTTTATTGTCTCTTGTAATCATCATATACTGTAAATTCAAAAAAGATTTTTATTATTGCGAGTAATGCGACTTGATGGGTATCGCAATGTTAAGAACTCACATTCTGATAACTGAAACATAGATCCGTAAGCAGTTTTTTTTTGAAATTGCAATAATTAAACTTGGTTTTTTTTTTCCATTCTTGATAAACCGCAATAATAAATGCATGCATTAATATCTGAATTTACAGTACCCAATTTACAAGTAGTGGGCTATATGCATTCATCAGTTTCCTATGTCTATGAAAATAAGGAGATGTCGTATGATTGTCAATTAGACAACTATTCACCATAGTTAAAGTGAAGTTATCAATCTTGGGTAACTGTACAGCCTTTAACAATGAGAAAAATAAACTGTATATTCAGTTATAAACGATCCTGCCAGCAAACAAATTACGTCATACTTTTCTGAGATGGATAGCAGCTTATCAGAGATCACCCTATCCTGATGTTCTGAAAAAGTTCCTGCCCCCCCCCCCCCTTCAATAGGGGGATCAATTGTTAGCACTTTGTAGACAGACTTTGACAGACTCCTTTCCTGCATAAAGTTAAAGTATAGTATGTGTCAAATTCTGGAGCTGAGAAAAAATGTAAAAATCTGGAATTCTTTATAAATAATTAATGGTCTTTCAAAAATGAGAGTGTATTATACTACTGTACTAAACATCGTGAATTCATATTTTATCAGTAGTTTAGTAATGATGAATTGATATAACTTAAAAACCCATTTTAGATCTGACAGACTCCTACTGCCTGTTTCTTGAGATAGATAATATTTTGGACTAACACATTCAGACATATTGTATTAATCAGGATTGGGACAGGCGCAGATAAAAATACAGACTGATTAATCAAGCATGGGGCAGGCATAGATAAAAATACAGACTGATTAATCAGACTTGGGACAGGCACAGATAAAAATACAGACTGATTAATCAGGCTTGGGACAGGCACAGATAAAAATACAGACTGATTAATCAGGCTTGGGGCAGGCACAGGTAAAAATACAGACTGATTAATCAGGCTTTGGACAGGCACAGATAAAAATACAGACTGATTAATCAGGCTTGGGGCAGGCACAGATAAAATTACAGACTGATTAATAATCATACACAGGGAACATAAGGCCAAAACATTTAGCCATAAATATGCTGTTAGCTTATGAAATATTATTTAGTGACTGAAATGAAACCACACGAGAGACAAGTCATGACTCAGACTTAGATTTATGGTCAAATGTCTATAAAAAAGTCTCAATTTTATGGTAAAGCTCAAGGTTAGAAATACTTTATATTGACACAAATTAGTGCAGAAAAAGGAGGATCCTGAATGATGACTCAAGATTTCTTTTTTATAATACTGTGGATTCATTATTATTCGTTGGATACCAATTTTCGTGGATTTCGTGGGCACAGTCAAACCACGAAATTAAATATTCAAAGAATGATAATTTTTCTATAGGTGTGTATGCAGACTTCAGCAAAACCACGAAATTAAATATCCACGAATATGCAAGTTTTTCTTAATCCATGAAAATTGGTATCCACGAAAATAAATGAATCCACAGTATTTACAAACAAAGTTTCAAGTATGTATATAGCAATTATTCTATTATTCCATTGTGTGTCTGGTAAGTGCAATTGCTGCTATACATTCAAATGGATAAAGATGGACTTTACAATATTGTAGAACATATCCTACAAGTTTACAGTTCTGTATAGATACATGGTAATAGGGATCAACATATTAAAGGGAAGATAATTAAATTACTTTCTCCTGTTGGTTACAATACACCATTAGATTTTATAGGTGCAGCCATTGTATGAGCATAACATGGTATTAAGAATCAAGAGTATGGCTTATCCTTATTGTCAATATATTTGCCTGTTATTTTTTTTAATTATTAGAGACTTCTTGCACTCTGCTTTATACCAAAGGCAAAATAAATTGTTTTCCTTAGTCCTAACAGAACTGATATGATATGTCTTTTCAGCACTAGAGTGAGACACTTTTCTTTAATTCTAACAAGGTTCTGTCGTCTATGGGTAAATTATTTCAATCTGTATTACAATATTTGAAGTAAATAATTTGATTATCTCCCATTTATTATGTGAAACTATGTAAGCACATCTCCTTCCATAAACAGTTAGACAGATATTCATGAAACTACACTATCATGAAGACGCCCTGAAGATGCAGTGTTTCTCCCAAGGGCCTTATACCACCATGGTACCCTTATGCTATATTCTCTACCATGGTGCTATCTTTGATGATTTTATAATATAATGTATAGGGGCATGGTGCTATATATATTCTTTTGGAAAACCAGTGCTATGTTAATTTCCAAAATTCTGGGGAAAACACTGACTGATGTGCATGCAGACATATAATCAATATACTGTAAATTCAGAAATTATTGCGAGGTTTTTATTATTGCGAATAATGCGACTGAGTTGTAAACGCAATAATTAAAACTCACATTTTGTAATACTTTTACTGAATTTAACATGAATTTTCTCAAAATCGTAAAAATTAATATCGCATTCAAGTGTAAAATGACAAAGTCGCAATAATAAATGCACGCAATAATTTCTGAATTTACAGTATACAAATGTAAAAAACTACCAGAGAATTATCTGTCCTTTGTGGTTAAAGGAAAGATAATCAAATGTAAGTACTAACAGCAAAATACCTTGAGTATACATTGTATATACATAGTACTGTATAGCTAAAGGAAATATCTTTGGTTTTCTTGCAAGCTTACTAGCTAAATTGTGAAAGCATTATTAGGTTAGGTATACTACCCTCCTTTCAGAGTAGTCTAGTCCTACAGACAAATAGATTGGATGTCTGGCCTAGAAGTCTACTGTTAATTAATGACAATATGGTGAACTCAGTCTGTTTTGTTAAGCCTTATTCAACTGATTTTTAACTCCGCAACTTTTTGTATGTACCCGTCATGGTCACATTCTGTTTATGCCTGTCCAAGTCAGGAGCTCCACATTCTGTTCATGTCTGTCCAAGTCAGGAGCTCCGCGTTCTGTATATGCCTGTCCAAGCCAGGAGCTCCACATTCCGTATATGCCTGTCAAAGCCAGAAGCTCCACATTCTGTTTATGCCTGTCCAAGCCAGGAGCTCCATATTCTGTATATACCTGTCCAAGTCAGGAGCTCCACATTCTGTATATGCCTGTCCAAGCCAGGAGCTCTACATTCTGTAAATGCCTGTCCAAGCCAGAAGCTCCACATTCTGTTTATGTCTGTCAAAGCCAGGAGCTCCATATTCTGTATATACCTGTCCAAGCCAGGAGCTCCATATTCTGTATATACCTGTCCAAGCCAGAAGCTCCACATTCTGTAAATGCCTGTCCAAGCCAGGAGCTCCACATTCTGTATATGCCTGTCCTAGCCAGGAGCTCAACATTATGAATGTGCCTGTCCAAGACAGGTGCTTCACATTCTGTTTGTATCTGTCCAAGCCCAGATCTCCACATTCTGTATATGCCTGTCCAAGCCAGGAGCTCCACATTCTGTTCATGCCTGTCCAAGTCAGGAGCTCCGCGTTCTGTATATGCCTGTCCAAGCCAGGAGCTCCACATTCTGTATATGCCTGTCCAAGCCAGGAGCTCCATATTCTGTATATACTTGTCCAAGCCAGGAGCTCAACATTCTGAATATGCCTGTCCTAGCCAGGAGCTCAACATTATGTATGTGCCTGTAAAAGTCAGGAGCTCCACATTCTGTGTGTATCTGTCCAAGTCAAGAGCTACTCATTATGCACGTATGATATACCTGACCTTGTCAATAGCTCCACATAATTGACCAGATTCCCAATATATACTTGTTATGAATTTTGTTTGTGCTGTCCATGTCAGGAGCTCCACATTTTTTATATACCTGTCCAAGTCAGGAGGTCTACATTCTGTATACATATACATGTCCAAGTCAGGAGCTCCACAATCTTTATATACTTGTCTGTCAGGAGCTCCACATTCTTTATATACATGTCCAAGTCAGGAGGTCTACATTCTGTATATATCTCCATGTTAGCAGCTCCACATTCCATTTGTACCTGTCCAAGTCAGGAGGTCCACACTCTGTATGTACTTGTCAAAGTCAGCAGGTCTACATTCTGCATTCACTTGTCCAAGTCAGGAGGTCCACATTATGTATGTACTTGTCCAAGTCAGGAGGTCTACATTCTGCATGTACTTGTCCAGGTCAGCAGGTCTACATTCTGCATTTACTTGTCCAAGTCAGGAGGTCCACATTCTGTATGTACTTGTCCAAGTCAGCAGGTCTACATTCTGCATGTACTTGTCCAAGTCAGAAGATCCACATTCTGTATGTACAAATGTACTTGTCCAAGTCAGCAGGTTTACATTCTGCATGTGCCTGTCCAAGTCAGCAGGTCCACATTATGTATGGATGTGTCCAAGTCAGTAGTCTACATTCTCCATGTGCTTGTCCAAGTCAGCAGTCTACATTCTGTATGTACTTGTTCAAGTCAGCAGCCTACATTCTGTATGTTCTTGTTCAAGTCAGCAGCTCTATGTACTTGTCTAAGTCAACAAGTCTACATTCTCCATGTACAATGTACTTGTCCAAGTCAGCAGTCTACATTATGTATGTACCTGTCCAAGTCAGCAGTCTACATTATGTATGTACCTGTCCAAGTCAGCAGTCTACATTATGTATGTACCTGTCCAAGTCAGCAGATCCACATTCTGTATGTCATGTATGTACATGTACCTGTCCAAATCAAAAGCTCCACATTCTGTAGGTAAATGTCTAAGTTAATAGCTCCACATTGATTATGCATACATTTGATGTGGCGGTTTTGTATTAGATCTATAAAATAACAACCCATCTTTTTTGAAAGACAATATATATGTCTTGAATATTGATAAAAGATAAGAATAAACAGTCTCTTAAAAAGATATCTGTCACTCTCTAGGAAAATGTACACATTGGGTTCTTGGTGCAATTTGGGTGGCATTACAGTCCTGTAAAATGTACATATTGTACATGTGCACCAAAAACACATTGACATTGTATTGTTCTAAGTTCTAACTTATAATGATACTTTGATCTGATTAAAGTATATACAAGCTTGACTAGTAAATATTAAATATCAGAAATCACATAAATAATACATAAAAAAGACTTTTTCAAATTTATTGTCATGATGGAAAAACATATTACAAAATGTATAAAGTGTTCATGGTTAACTTATCCCCATTCTTTGAGTTCAAGATCTAGGAAACTATCTGGTGGGGGTGGTATGAGGGATGGTGGCAAGTTTGTAACAGCTTGTAAGAATGTTGGTATGCTATATTTTGGAATCACTACTCCTGAATGTATATTTTTTCCTTCTTTTTGATCAAACTTTTGGCCCCTCTCAATCTTCTGTAGAAAAGTTTTTAAATCCTCACCATTTTTATCCATCTTCGTGTCTTGTCTCTTATATTTTTTTGTTTTCATTTCTGTTGCTTGAGTTCTCAGTTGTTCTTTTTCATCTTCGCGAAGATGAGAAAATCTGCAATTGTCAAAGAAAGTGCATGTCCCACTTTGCAAGAAATGTTTACATGGCTTCTTGTTTATTTCTTCAAACAGAAGTATTTCTGGATCCCGGAATGAATCGTAATGCTGTTTTCTGTTTCTTTGGTGAGTGGTGCCATTCATGTGATTTTTTCTTGCTACTGGGTTATCGGCAAACGATTTATCGCAAAAATCACAATAATAACGTCTTGGCATTGTGCAAAATAAATTGTGGATGTTTTTGACGGAAGTTTAGATAAGGTTGAAAATCGAAAACAAATACGGTTTCCGGAAAAGGCGTCATTAGAGGTACTCTTTCAGAATTGTTGTGCAACAACTTTGCTAGATTTACTATTTCCACATAAAATCAATAGTTGACAATCAAACTATAAGCTAGGTAAGGTTATCTTTCAGAAGGTAGGAAACATTTTCTGATGTGACAAACAGGTAAAATGTCCGAAATACTACTTGTAAAAAAGGGGAGTCATGTCAAATAAACAACTAATGAGATGTGGTGTGATTTGGTAGTGTAACATTGAAGAACAGTGTCGGATCTATAAATTTTCATAAGTGGGGGCCCACTGGTTGCCTATGATGGGGCCTGCTTCCGTCAGGGGTCAGTGATTCCCTATATATATTCTCTAAATTTTGTACTATTTTCACATTTCCTGACAGGTGTGAGAAGTAATACACGAGTTTTAGTGTCGGAATCTGTTTCTCTAATGCTTTTTTATTGTTCTTTTTCAAAGATTTTCAAAAACTTGTGCTCTTTATATGCGACGTCATCAGGCATTGTCGCCTTTTTTCATGACGTCACAATATGAAATTCAAAAGAAAACAAAACATTTAGACCTCATAATCAAATTTCGACTAATCATTTGCCGAGGACAGATTTTTCACTAGCGAGGAGAAATATTTTTCTCACACCGAGCAGGAAATGTCAAAATAGTACAAAAATTAGAGAAAAATATTTCTCCTCACTAGTGAAAAATCTGTTCTGGGCAAATGATTAGTCGAAATTTGATAATGACGTCTAAATGTTTTGTTTTCTTCTGAATTTTCCTATTGTGACGTCATGAAAAAAGTTGACAATGCCTGATGACGTCGCATATAAAGAGCACAAGTTTCTGAAAATCTTTGAAAAAGAATAATCAAAAGCATTAGAGAAACAGATTCCGACACTATAACTCGTGTATTACGATATTTCTCCACTCTCGACAGTTATATTTTATTATTTAAAGAGCTCGGCAAGCCTCACGCTTTAAATAATAAAATTTAACTGTCTTGAGTGGAGCAATATTGTAAATTAATACACTTGCTGCAGTGTAAGAATCTATATATCTTCAATCTTCAATCTTTGTCGTGATAACAGAGTAATCTCTCTTGTAAATTATCCTCTCTTGTAAAATAATTATCACTAATGTAGTTTCTCCTTTGTACTATATAATCAACCATATTTTTTTGCCCCCTGGCCCTCCCTAAATCAGGTCCTACTAAAATGCGACTGGGAGCGCCCGGGTGAAGAAAAAGCGCCTGGGGAAAAGAAAAAGCGCCTGGGGAAGAACAAATATCGCCTAGGGAAAATATATAGATATTTTATTGGCCATGTTGGCATGAGACAACTTTGTGTAGATGAAATAAGTTATGTGCATTGATTTAAAAAAATTAATTTATACAAGTAATTTGCAAATTCAGATAATAGACATGTATAATAAAGCACATAAACAAGTACGTGATCACTACTACATGTATGAATGTTTCAATTTTCACAATAATATATGAATACTATTTCGAAAGACAGATAATAATAGATCACAGCTTATGCGGAAGATTTATAAAATGTAAAACTTCAAAAGACATGTTTTTCAAAAACAATATTTAAATGAAAAATGTAAAAAACAACTTAAATTTCATAGATAAATATTTATCTAATCAAAATTAAAAGAGTTACACATGATAAATCAGCAAATAAAGCAGTACTATGCATGTACAGTAGTTAAATGAAGGGGGTAAAAAGCAGGAGTTTGGTTTAATTCAAAACTAAGCATTAAATTCCTGAAAAGCATAGACATTAAAACAGTCAAAGTTTTAGTTTTACAAAAAGATATAAACAATACTTTTGAAGTAGCATCGTACATATATATGTAAACCTCAGATCTGTGTACGACCTCAAATCTGTGTCCGTTTCTCAAATTTATGCCGCATCGTGACGTCAATCACTAATCTATGTCCGTAAAAAAGATTCGGCCTCAAATCTGTGTCCGTTAAAAAGATAAGGTCTCAAATCTGTGAAATGTTTTTCCAATTTGTTTCGCCATGCGCAAATGTATGCCCGTCTAAGAAGTTCAGCCTTATAGGTTTTTTTTATTTTATTAAGTAATTTCCCATAATTTAATATTAAGTTGGTGTGTGTTCTCCATGTAAGTGCAAGAGCTGAAGTATAGTATGCGTTTAAGAAAATCCGACTAAATTATTTAGCTGGTATTTATAATATTGTTTCAAGTACGGTCTTATATGCTTTTTTGTTTTATTAAGTAATTGTTCCATGTGTTAAAATCTTTACATGCGTGGGTTATTATTGTATGCCGTCTTTAAGAATGAAACTACACATATTTATTTTACTAAACAAGACAGCAAAGAATGAATATTTGTTTGCAACGTACTTCGTTTTGTCTTATGAATTTGTTCATATCGCTGTTTCATTGACATTAATACCACTTTATCTATGTTTTTCCTTGAATATTAGTACTAAAAAATTATTCTAAATTGATGAAAAAAAAAGTTCTTTATATTTTTAATTGAAATGTTTGTGCATCACAATAGAACATATATCAATTGTTTGGTCTTAGCTGATATCTAATAGTTCAAATGTAAAATTAACTTGTAATAATTCTTTAATAACGAAAATATATCCCGCAGAAAAATCAATCTTTATTTTTGGACATATTCCTTCTCTCTAGAAACCAGATGTAAACACTGCCTACCCTTTGCTCATGCCTGGATTTGTTTTGAATTGTAAATATTACCCAATAGTAGGAGTAAAGATATCCTGATATTTGTCAGAAAAATTTGAAGAGCCTTGAGGAGGGTAAATATCTAGTTGACGTTTTTGAAAATACATTCATCAGTCCACTATTCATATAAACAGATTTTCCTCCAGTTTAAAATAACAAAACATACAGCAATTTTAAACTATGTGTATTAATAGATTAAATGTTAACCTTGCTTTTGTTATATGAACACCTTGTACAATGATTGTTCGGTGTGAGTTAATGCTCCGTGTTGAAGGCCGTACTTACACCTGTACTGGTTAACTTTTCATTGTTTACTTGATGACGTTTTGTTATGTTTTACGTCAATGAAAGGACATAGATTTGAGCCAAAAATGGCCATAGATTTGAGTAGATAAAGGACATAGATGTGAAACAATACACGACATAGATTTGGAACGTCTGTGACGCAATACATAAAAAAGAACATAGATTTGCGGAAAGGACATAGATTTGAGGCCGGACATAGATTTGAGGCTTACATATATATCCCCATTAATATTAAGGACAAAACAAGCAATGATTTTTTTTTAAGGAAAAAAATTATTGTTATAAAATATTATTATTTTATTCTCCCGGCGCTAATTTTCCTTCCCCTGGTGCTTTTTCCTTTCCCCATGCGCCTTTTCTTTTCCCGGGCGCTTTTTAGTAGGACCGCCTAAATCTGCCAATGTCAGAAGTATATTCTTTTGATACAAAGACGTTCTTGTATTCAAAAGCAAAAATGTTTCAAAATAGGTCAACCTTGAACTTTACATCATTTCTTGAATTATGTCTTTCACCTGAATAAGAAAAGATCCTCAATTTTGCACTGCTTTATGATGTGGTTTACCAGTTAGAAGTTCGATAGAAGCGCACCTGTATCCCAGCTCTATGAAAGTTTCCAGCACGTTGATAATCATTATTCTGTGTCATGGTGTGGTAGTAAGGAAATAATTTATATATATATACGTAATCTTGATTCCTGTACAACTGAGTGAGGGAGGGTGACCATCTTATTAGAGTTTGATTTCCCAAATATTTTGTGCAGTTCTTATAAAATTAAACTTGCACACAGTGTATAGTGGACAACCTCAGTAATCTTTTTGGAACACCTTTTTTGCTGAGATTTTCCAAGGGACATGTTTATGTCAACTACCCTCTACAATAAATATATTTGTTTCTAAAAAGCAGTTGTTGGCATGACACGGGTTATGTTCTTCTCATACACATGTCATCTATTTTAGGATAGTATGATACTAAAACCCCATACGGGAGGGATCGTGCCTGATATTCATATAATGAAGACAATCTTTCAATCAGTTTAATTGAGGTCGGGAGCTGGCATGTCAGTTAACTGCTAGTAGTCTGTTGTTATTTATGTATTATTGTCATTTTATTTATTTTCTTTTGTTACATCTTTTGACATCAGACTCGGACTTCTCTTGAACTGAATTTTAATGTGCGTATTGTTATGCGTTTACTTTTCTACATTGGCTAGAGGTATAGGGGGAGGGTTGAGATCTCATAAACATGTTTAACCTCGCCACAATTTTCGCCTGTCCTAAGTCAGGAGCCTTTGGCCTTTGTTAGTCTTGTATGGTTTTTATACGACCGCAAAATTTGAAAAATTTTTCGTCGTATATTGCTATCATGTTGGCGTCGTCGTCTGCGTCGTCGTCGTCGTCTGAATACTTTTAGTTTTCGCACTCTAACTTTAGTAAAAGTGAATAGAAATCTATGAAATTTTAACACAAGGTTTATGACCACAAAAGGAAGGTTGGTATTGATTTTGGGAGTTTTGGTCCCAACATTTTAGGAATAAGGGGCCAAAAAGGGCCCAAATAAGCATTTTCTTGGTTTTCGCACCATAACTTTAGTATAAGTAAAAAGAAATCTATGAAATTAAAATACAAGGTTTATGACCATAAAAGGAAGGTTGGTATTGATTTTGGGAGTTTTGGTCCCAACAGTTTAGGAATAAGGGGCCCAAAGGGTCCAAAATTAAACTTTGTTTGATTTCATCAAAATTGAATAATTGGGGTTCTTTGATATGCGGAATCTAACTGTGTATGTAGATTCTTAACTTTTGGTCCCGTTTTCAAATTGGTCTACATTAAGGTCCAAAGGGTCCAAAATTAAACTTAGTTTGATTTTGACAAAAAATGAATCGGTTGGGTTCTTTGATATGCTGAATCTAAAAATGTACTTAGATTCTTGATTATTGGTCCAGTTTTCAAGTTGGTCCAAATCGGGGTCCAAAATTAAACTTTGTTTGATTTCATCAAAAATTGAATAAATGGGGTTCTTTGATATGCCAAATCTAACTGTGTATGTAGATTCTTCATTTTTGGTCCTGTTTTCATATTGGTCTACATTAAAGTCCAAAGGGTCCAAAATTAAACTTAGTTTGATTTTAACAAAAATTGAAATCTTGGGGTTCTTTGATATGCTGAATCCAAACATGTACTTAGATTTTTGATTATGGGCCCAGTTTTCAAGTTGGTCCAAATCAGGATCTAAAATTATTCTATTAAGTATTGTGCAATAGCAAGTCATTTCAATTGCACAGTATTGCACAATGGCAAGAAATATCTAATTGCACAATATTGTGAAATAGCCAATTCTTTTTTTAATTAGAGTTATCTTTCTTTGTCCAGAATAGTAAGCAAGAAATATCTAATTGCACAATATTGTGCAATAGCAAGATTTTTTTTTAATTGGAGTTATCTTTCTTTGTCCAGAATCAACTTAAATCTTTGTTATATATAATATACAATGTATATTAACTTTTTACTACCAACTGATAAATTAAAATAATCTTTACCATTCAGTGATAACAAGCAGTTTTTTTACATCTTAATATTTTATGATGTATTTAAATGAGTAGTTATTGTTGCAAACTCCATTAGAAATTTTAATTGAGATTAGTTTTGGAATAAGGGAAAGGGGGATGTGATTAAAAAAATTGGGTTCAATTTTTCTCATTTGAAATTTCATAAATAAAAAGAAAATTTCTTCAAACATTTTTTTGAGAGGATTAATATTCAACAGCATAGTGAATTGCTCTAAGAGAAAACAAAAAAATTAAGTTCATTAGAACACATTCATTCTGTGTCAGAAACCTATGCTGTGTCAACTATTTAATCACAATCCACATTTAGAGCTGAATCCAGCTTGAATGTTGTGTCCATACTTGCCCCAACCGTTCAGGGTTCAACCTCTGCGGTCGTATAAAGCTACGCCCTGCGGAGCATCTGGTTAATTTTAGTTTCTTGTGTATAATTCAGAGTTTAGTATGACGTCCATTATCACTGTACTAGTATACATATTTTTTAAAGGGGCCAGCTGAAGGACACCTACGGGTGCGGGAATTCTCGCTTCATTGAAGACCCATTGGTGGCCTTCCGCTGTTGTCTGCTCTATGGTTGGGTTAATTTGTTGTCACTTTGATACATTGACCATTTTCTTTCTCAATATTAGTAGAAAATGTTTTTAAAAATGGCAAAGTTAATTCTTTTGTTTTGGTGCATGTATGTATTAATTTCCAGCATAATTTATAAACCTTGTAACATATGTACTTAAAAGAAGCAAAATGCAGTTTTTTTTCATTTACTAATGAAAAGATATTATATCTAAACCTATGTGTTTAAAATTTTGGTTAAACTACAATATCGCAATTTGTGACAAACTTTAATATAATTTGCTAGTTAAATAAGTGATTTAAAAATCAATTATTTCAATAAGTCCCCTGACTGAAATAGGCCTTTGATATTTTGTAGGCATTTTTTTTATCAAGATCATTGATCTTTTGACAAAAATGGAACACTTTCAAATATTACTCTTTTTATGCAGTAAAATGTAAAAACATAAATTTAATTGAAGTAAAAAAACAAAAAAACTCAATACACTTTCGCTAATATATACTTTAAAGAATTGTTAGCATTACGACCTAATACATAGGCGGATCCAAGGGGGCCCTGGGGGGCCCGGCTCCCCCTTTCATGGGAAAAATTTGGTTGATTATTTAGGGAATCACTGAAGCATGACTGGAGAATAATTTCAAACTAGCTACACAAAAAAATAAATATGATTAATTTCATTAAATTTCTTCACATTTGCAATTAGACTAGAGTCATGCAGAAAGCTAGCTTTAATTTTTTGTCGAGCCTGCAACTTTTGTTGCAGAAAGCTCGACATAGGGAAAGTGATCCCGTGGCGGCGGCTACGGCGGCGTTAGCTTACTTCTTAAAAGCTTTATATTTTACAAGGTAGAAGACCTCGATGATTCATACTTTGTATATAGATGCCTCATGTTATGAACTTTCCGTCAGTCACATGTCCAATGTCCTTGACCACATTTTCGTGGTTCAGTGACTACTTGAAAAAAGTTAAGATTTTTTATACGACCGCAAAATTTGAAAAAAATTTCGTCGTATATTGCTATCACGTTGGCGTCGTCGTCGTCGTCGTCTGAATACTTTTAGTTTTCGCACTCTAACTTTAGTAAAAGTGAATAGAAATCTATGAAATTTTAACACAAGGTTAATGACCACAAAATGAAGGTTGGTATTGATTTTGGGAGTTTTGGTCCCAACATTTTAGGAATAAGGGGCCAAAAAGGGCCCAAATAAGCATTTTCTTGGTTTTCGCACTATAACTTTAGTTTAAGTTAATAGAAATCTATGAAATTTTGACACAAGGTTTATGACCACAAAAGAAAGGTTGGGATTGATTTTGGGAGTTTTGGTTTCAACAGTTTAGGAATTAGGGGCCAAAAAAGGGCCCAAATAAGCATTATTCTTGGTTTTCGCACAATTACTTTAGTTTAAGTAAATAGAAATCAATGAAATTATAACACAATGTTTATGACCACAAAAGGAAGCTTAATTGGTATTGATTTTGGGAGTTTAGGTCCCAACAGTTTAGGAATTAGGGGCCAAAAAGGGACCCAAATAAGCATTTTTCTTGGTTTTCGCACCATAACGTTAGTATAAGTAAATATAAATCTATGAAATTTAAACACAAGGTTTATGACCATAAAAGGAAGGTTGATATTGATTTTGGGAGTTTTGGTCCTAACAGTTTAGGAATAAGGGGCCCAAAGGGTCCAAAAGTAAACTTTGTTTGATTTTGACAAAAAATGAATCGGTTGGGTTCTTTGATATGCTGAATCTAAAAATGTACTTAGATTCTTGATTTTTGGCCCAGTTTTCTAGTTGGTCCAAATCGGGGTCCAAAATTAAACTTTGTTTGATTTCATCAAAAATTGAATAAATGGGGTTCTTTGATATGCCAAATCTTACTGTGTATGTAGATTCTTCATTTTTGGTCCTGTTTTCAAATTGGTCTACATTAAGTCCAAAGGGTCCAAAATTAAACTTAGTTTGATTTTAACAAAAATTGAAATCTTGGGGTTCTTTCATATGCTGAATCCAAACAAGTACTTAGATTTTTGATTATGGGCCCAGTTTTTAAGTTGGTCCAAATCAGGATCTAAAATTATTATATTAAGTATTGTGCAATAGCAAGTCTTTTCAATTGCACAGTATTGTGCAATGGCAAGAAATATCTAATTGCACAATATTGTGAAATAGCATTTTTTTTTTAATTAGAGTTATCTTTCTTTGTCCAGAATAGTAAGCAAGAAATATCTAATTGCACAATATTGTGCAATAGCAAGTATTTTTTTTAATTAGAGTTATCTTTCTTTGTCCAGAATCAACTTACATCTTTGTTATATACAATATACAATGTATATTCATTTTTTACTACCAACTGATAAATTAAAATAATCTTTACCATTCAGTGATAACAAGCAGTTTTTTTACATCTTAATATTTTATGATGTATTTAAATGAGTAGTTATTGTTGCAAATCCATTAGAAATTTTAATTGAGATAAGTTTTGGAACAAGGGAAAGGGGGATGTGATTAAAAAAATTGGGTTCAATTTTTCTCATTTGAAATTTCATAAATAAAAAGAAAATTTCTTCAAACATTTTTTGAGAGGATTAATATTCAACAGCATAGTGAATTGCTCTAAGAGAAAACAAAAAAATTAAGTTCATTAGAACACATTCATTCTGTGTCAGAAACCTATGCTGTGTCAACTATTTAATCACAATCCAAATTTAGAGCTGAATCCAGCTTGAATGTTGTGTCCATACTTGCCCCAACCGTTCAGGGTTCAACCTCTGCGGTCGTATAAAGCTACGCCCTGCGGAGCATCTGGTTGTAATTTTAATTTGTCTCTTATTATAAGTAATTGGATAACTATATTTGGTATGTGCGTACCTTGCAAGGTCCTCATGCCCGTCAGACAGTTTTCACTTGACCTCGACCTTATTTCATGGATCAGTGAACAAGGTTAAGTTTTGGTGTTCAAGTCCATATCTCAGATACTATAAGCAATAGGTCTAGTATATTCAGTGTATGGAAGGACTGTAAGGTGTACATGTCCAACTGGCAGGTGTCATCTGACCTTGACCTCATTTTCATGGTTCAGTGGTTATAGTTAAGTTTTTGTGTTTTGGTCTGTTTTTCTTATACTATATGCAACAGGTCTACTATATTTGTTGTATGGAATGATTGTAAGGTGTACATGTCTAGCTGACAGGTGTCATCTGACCTTGACCTCATTTTCATGGTTCAGTGGTCAAAGTTAAGTTTTTGAGTTTTGGTCTATTTTTCTAATACTTTATGCATTAGTCAACTATTTTTGGTGTATGGAAATATTTTATGATCTATATAGTTATCAAAGGTACCAGGATTATAATTTAATACGCCAGACGCGCGTTTCGTCTACATAAGACTCATCAGTGACGCTCAGATCGAAACAGTTAAAATGCCAAACAAATACAAAGTTGAAGAGCATTGAGGACCCGAAAATTCCTAAAAGTTGTGCCAAATACGGCTAAGGTAATCTACTTCTGGGCGTAAGAAAATCCTTAGTTTTTCGAAAAATTTAAAGTTTGGTAAACAGAAAATTTATAGAAATGACCATATAATTGATATTCATGTCAACACCGAAGTGTTGACTACTGGGCTGGTGATACCCTTGGGGACGAAACATCCACCAGCAGTGGCATCGACCCAGTGGTGTAAATAGTTATCAAAGGTACCAGGTTATAATTTAATACGCCAGAGGTGCGTTTCGTCTACATGAGACTCATCAGTGACACTCAGATCAAAACAGTTAAAATGCCAAACAAATACAAAGTTGAAGAGCATTGAGGACCCGAAAATTCCTAAAAGTTGTGCCAAATACGGCTAAGGTAATCTACTTCTGGGCGTAAGAAAATCCTTAGTTTTTCGAAAAATTTAAAGTTTGGTAAACAGAAAATTTATAGAAATGACCATATAATTGATATTCATGTCAACACCGAAGTGTTGACTACTGGGCTGGTGATACCCTTGGGGACGAAACATCCACCAGCAGTGGCATCGACCCAGTGGTGTAAATAGTTATCAAAGGTACCAGGATTATAATTTAATACGCCAGAGGCGCGTTTCGTCTACATGAGACTCATCAGTGACACTCAGATCAAAACAGTTAAAATGCCAAACAAATACAAAGTTGGAGAGCATTGAGGACCCAAAAATTCCTTAAAGTTGTGCCAAATACGGCTAAGGTAATCTACTCCTGGGCGTAAGAAAATCCTTAGTTTTTCGAAAAATTAAAAGTTTTGTAAACAGAAAATTTATAGAAATGACCATATAATTGATATTCATGTCAACACCGAAGTGTTGACTACTGGGCTGGTGATACCCTCAGGGACGAAACGTCCACCAGCAGTGGCATCGACCCAGTGGTGTAAATAGTTATCAAAGGTACCAGGATTATAATTTAATACGCCAGACACGCGTTTCGTCTACATAAGACTCGTCAGTGACGCTCAGATCAAAACAGTTAAAATGCCAAACAAACTATATGTCTGTTACACGGGTATTATTTGACCATGACCTCATTTTCACGGTCCATTGCTAAGTGTTAAGTGTTTGTGTTTTGGTCTGTTTTTCTTGATTTATAACCAATAAGTCAACTATATTTGTTGTATTGAAGAATTGTTAGCTGTACATGTCTGTCTGGCATGTTTCATCTGACCTTGACCTCATTTTCATGGTTCATTGATCAATTTTTCGTTTTCTTTGGGTTAATGTTGAGTTTATGTGACAGTTGTAATAAAGCTTTATATTTAGGTCTATCAACATAATATCAATGATTCTAGTAAAGAAGGCGAGACATTTCAGCGTGTGCACTCTTGTTTTAAAAAACACGTACATTAAGAATGAACATCCAGAGGGTGACTCTTAAAATGTTGTCAGGTTATCTTTCAGCAAAAGAGAGGGAACAGAGATAGATAAGCAGATTCTTTAAACAAGAATATTTTGCCCTACATCATGTACATTGAACAGCAGTTACATTTGGGTTGACAAGCCAAGTCAGTTGCTATGTCTTATAGAGTTTCCCTCTGTTTTAGTTTGTTACCTGTTATTGCTTAATAGAATAATAGCTATTGAGCAGCAGTATACTATTGTTGTCTTTATTTATACAACAGAAAGAAGTTACAACAATGTATTTGACTATTATCTGACCTTTCATATTAAACAGCCATTTGGGTTCATAATTGCATTTCTTTTATTTTAAAGAAAGCAACTTGTTCACCTGTTTGCTCAACATGTGTTTGAAATGACGATGCATACATTTTTGTCACATGGTGATGGAAGTCACATGACAGATTGTCTGAAAACAGTATCCTGGAACTGACCTATGAGTATAAAACATGTTTAAAGTGTGTGGTCTTAAATTTTGCATATTTTAGAAACCATAATAATTAATGTCTTTATGTGCAATTTTCAACTTTTATCATAATTTTTCAATGAATTCTTTTAAAATGTCAATACATATTTTCAAACATCCTGGCACTTTAAATTTCTAGGAGGTGAGATTGGCGTTCTACTTCGAACTGTAATGGAATTCAGAATTTTAACAGAATTTTAAAAAATGCAGGATACATTTTGATCCATGTTGAAGAGGTCACTGTGAATTTTACATGTTTAAAGTGATTAACAGAAATTAAAGCAAAAGTCATTGCATTTTAGTCATGCGGCCATCTCCCACAATCTTTTGTTTCTTTTGGTGTGGTTTCTTAGTGTAGCATTTGTTTACAAAACAAATTTACATACTTGGAATGCTGCGGTTTCTAGTCTCACAACATACAACCCTCCTCCTTTGGCAGCCTCAGGGCATGGGACCAGACAAATGCTGGAGTTATATTATATTGTATACATACTATATCAGAATCAATCCCAGAAATAATTTTAATATGGTGGTTTTGATTTTTACAATTATTTCATATTTTATACGTTTTAGGTATAAAATATGGAGGAAGATGCAGAAGGTCTAGACAGCTTAATTAAGCAGAAAAAATGTCGACCAAAATATGCTCGTATCATTTCAATGGAGTTCAGTAAGAATGAACTCCACCAAACATCTGAGTCGAGAAAGAAACATAGAAGTGGGGGTCATTCAAACCAGGTGGTAGCGAATCTGGATGAGGATTCTGATGGTAGTGAATATTATTCTGCAGAAGAAGAGTTCCTGTTAACATCGTCCTCCTCTAGTATCTCAACAGACGATGAATCAGTGGAGACTTTAGATCAAAGTAGTGATTCCGTCTTTGACTCTTTACAATCAAGTTGTAGTTCAAACTTTTCTCAAGCAGATACTCCTCATTCTCAAATCAAATCAACTCAAGAAAGACAAAGAGCTCCAAGTAAGAAACAAAAACGGAAGAGAAAACAATCAGGGAATGCCACAGGTGGTCACACGGGTTTTGGTTATTTACCCTTTTGTAATATTGAAAGCTTTGACATAGAACTAAGTGAATTAAGAGAGGAAATAGTTGACATTGAAACAAATATTCTAAAACCAGTTCCTTCACTTGTAGAACTTTGTATATCAGCCTCAAAACGCCTGGCAAAAACTCATTCTTTTATAAACGTACCAAAGTCAATAAAGAGAATATTACAACTTGGCAGTTCTTCTCATTCCTTTCGTCAGCTTCAGTTAGATTATTTATTTAATGTGTTGGAAGCATCACATACAAGTATCATTCATGACTACGATAAAGACAAGTCTGTAAACCTATTGCCACATCGTAACATTTGGAGTATTGGCTGTGGTGTAGACGAATCTTTTTTCGATGATATAGTTCAAGGTAGTAAATCGTCATCATACTTCCTGTGTTGCTATGACTACCAATGCTGGAATAATTTCACAGGGAGCACAATCTATCTAAATAGATACAATCGATGCAAACAGATTTCAGGTGCGTATTAGTAGGTATATAAGACCATATTGAAAGAAAAGGATCATAATATTTGAATCATAATTTACTTGAACCAATAAATAAAAATCCACTTTTTAGATTAAAATTTAAAGAATACATGTAGCTGTGAAAAAGAGAATAGATAATAAGATACTGAACACATAAATGATTTCATAAGATATAAGATGATGAGTGTATGAATTCCAATGAGACAACTCTCCATCCAATTCACAATTTGTAATTTTAATTAAAACCATTAATATCAGATTATGATTATAGGTCAAGGTAGAGTCCAACATTTGAGCCTTGGCTCACACCAAACAGCAAGCTATGAAGGGCTTCAAAAATTACTAGTGTATAATCATTCAAAAGGGAAAACCTATGGTCTTATTTATATAGAAAACAAGAAAGGAGACTCAAATCAACAAACGACAACCACCGAAAGGTTCCTGAATAGGGACAGGCGAAAACAGATGCAGTAGGTTTAAACATTTAAATATGTACTAACCACAGTCTGCACCATTAGCCACAGACTCGTAAATATTGATCATGTTGATTGGACTAGTGAAAAATTTCAAAATTTTATATAGTCAAATAGGGACAACTCTTGTTATTGAGTGTCCGGACTAGTAGATGAAAAAGTTTTTGGCGCAGACTGCAACCTGACAATGTACAGAATAAATAAATAGAAAAATAATCAAGAAATTATATATAAGACTTATTATAAGTCAATGATATCTGGTATGTTGTTTGTCAGTGATATCTGGTATGTTGTAAGTCAGTGATATCTGATATGTTGTTAGTCAATGATATCTGGTATGTTGTTAGTCAGTGATATCTGGTATGTTGTTAGTCAGTGATATCTGGTATGTTGTAAGTCAGTGATATCTGGTATGTTGTAAGTCAATGATATCAGGTATGTCGTAATCAATGATATCTGGTATGTTGTAAGTCAATGATATCTGGTATGTTGTTAGTCAGTGATATCTGGTATGTTGTTGGTCAGTGATATCTGGTATGTTGTTAGTCAGTGATATCTGGTGTGTTGTTAGTCAATGATATCTGGTGTGTTGTAAGTCAATGATATCTGGTGTGTTGTAAGTCAATGATATCTGGTATGTTTCTAGTCAGTGATATCTGGTGTGTTGTTAGTCAGTGATATATGATATGTAGTTAGTCAGTGATATCTAGTATGTTGTTAGTCAATGATATCTAATATATTGTAAGTCAGTGATATCTGGTGTGTTGTAAGTCAGTGATATCTGGTGTGTTGTTAGTCAGTGATATCTGGTATGTTATTAGTCATTCTAATATGAAGTGCTTCTTTCGCTTTGTAAACAACACTGTAATAAAATTCTCTATATATATCTATACTTATCGCAGACTGTAATAATAATGGCTGTTACAATATACTTCCCATGTAAATCCACATGTATTGAAACCTATTTGCAAACCCTTTGCAGTTTTTATTATTTTAAAAATTGCAATTTAAAAAAGACACTTTTATTCAGTAGCTTACGAGAAAAACATGTAAATCAAAATGGCAATTGTTGGTTTTGAGAATGAAAAAGATTTTTTTTGACGGTTGTTCACGAAATAATCCATGCAAGCTACTGATTTATAAGAATATTTTAGCTTTATCTAACAGGGAGTAAAAAAGAAAAGCCACACACACAGCATATACCCACCCTAACTTCAGTTTTTTTAATGATCGTATTTGTCCTATTTAAGAATCGAAATTATTCATGGAAGCCATAGATTATTGGAAATTTACACATAGTCTGTGCTGTGATATTCGTAAATTTTATCCCTCGCTAACCCTCAGGATAAAATTTGAATATCACGGCCGAGGCCATGTGTAAATTTGCAATAATCTATGGCTTCCATGAATTATTTCTTAAATGATATTTGATATTGCATTTGCATTGGAATGTTAATTGGCTCTACACTTTCACTCATGGTTTATTGAATTTGAATATTTAGTATAGTTTACATGTTGAAGTACATGTATATCAATGTTTATTGTCGTTTTAATTTCCCCATTTGCAATACACTAAGAAGCTAGATATGTCTGTATCAACATTTTATATTTTTTCTTAGCATTGGCCCATATCATTGATCTGATGTTGCCAGCCAGATTAGCAGGAAATAAACATATGAGGAGACGTCACAAATCAGACACAAACTGTCAGTCTGCAGAAATGGAGCAAAATCTGAAAAGAATCCAGCAGTATATCAGGAATAGGTATGTCCAGGTCACAATAATCCATATCTATATCAGGAATAGGTATGTCCAGGTCACAATAATCCAAATCTATATCAGGAATAGGTATGTCCAGGTCACAATAATCCAGCAGTATATCAGGAATAGGTATGTCCAGGTCACAATAATCCATATCTATATCAGGAATAGGTATGTCCAGGTCACAATAATCCAATTCAGGAATAGGTATGTCCAGGTCACAATAATCCATATCTATATCAGGAATAGGTATGTCCAGGTCACAATAATCCATATCTATATCAGGAATAGGTATGTCCAGGTCACAATAATCCATATCTATATCAGGAATAGGTATGTCCAGGTCACAATAATCCAATTCAGGAATAGGTATGTCCAGGTCACAATAATCCATATCTATATCAGGAATAGGTATGTCCAGGTCACAATAATCCATATCTATATCAGGAATAGGTATGTCCAGGTCACAATAATCCATATCTATATCAGGAATAGGTATGTCCAGGTCACAATAATCCATATCTATATCAGGAATAGGTATGTCCAGGTCACAATAATCCATATCTATATCAGGAATAGGTATGTCCAGGTCACAATAATCCATATCTATATCAGGAATAGGTATGTCCAGGTCACAATAATCCATATCTATATCAGGAATAGGTATGTCCAGGTCACAATAATCCATATCTATATCAGGAATAGGTATGTCCAGGTCACAATAATCCATATCTATATCAGGAATAGGTATGTCCAGGTCACAATAATCCATATCTATATCAGGAATAGGTATGTCCAGGTCACAATAATCCATATCTATATCAGGAATAGGTATGTCCAGGTCACAATAATCCATATCTATATCAGGAATAGGTATGTCCAGGTCACAATAATCCATATCTATATCAGGAATAGGTATGTCCAGGTCACAATAATCCATATCTATATCAGGAATAGGTATGTCCAGGTCACAATAATCCATATCTATATCAGGAATAGGTATGTCCAGGTCACAATAATCCATATCTATATCAGGAATAGGTATGTCCAGGTCACAATAATCCATATCTATATCAGGAATAGGTATGTCCAGGTCACAATAATCCATATCTATATCAGGAATAGGTATGTCCAGGTCACAATAATCCATATCTATATCAGGAATAGGTATGTCCAGGTCACAATAATCCATATCTATATCAGGAATAGGTATGTCCAGGTCACAATTATCCAGCAGTATATCAGGAATAGGTATATATGTCCATAGGTATGTCCAGGTCACAATAATCCATATCCAAGACAGGAATAGGTATGTCTAGGTCACAATAATCCATATCTATATCAGGAATAGGTATGTCCAGGTCACAATAATCCATATCTATATTAGTTTGCACTCCGGCAGTATATCAGGAAAAGGTATGTCCAGGTCACAATAATCCATATCTATATCAGTTTGCTCTCCATCTGTCTGTCCGTCCATTTATCTGTCCGTCTCTCTGTCCATCTGTCTGTCTGTCAGTCGGGCAAATCAGTTTTTATACTTTTTTTTCTTCATGCTTGAAGATATTGATTTGATATTTTGTGTATTGTTTTATCATGACAGGTTGTAAGTCACATTTAAATTTTCACGATAAAAGCTTTTCTCCTTGTTCAGTTAAAGCCTTTCGTCCCTAGAATTAAGTTTCGACAAAATACTAATTAATTACTAAATTTCTGTTAAAAGGGAAATAACTCATTTTTTTAAAAGATGTTTGTCTTGCTTGATAAAGGATACATTTCATTTAAGAAATAACTCCTGGAATTTACACAGGCCCTAGGCCAAGAAATTCGAATTTCATCCTGAGTGATATTGAGGGATGGATTTAACTTGAATAATCAACGGGACATATTATGGTATACTGTTGACCGTCTGTTCGTCTGTCTGTCTGTCAATCCATCTGTCTGTTTGTCTGTCCGTCTGTCAATCCATCTGTCTGTCCTACTGTCGTCAACATGTTGGACATTAACTAAAAAACTATTTAACAAATAATTTTGAAACTTTGGTGAATTGTTTATATCTATTGATGTAAGCTCCCTTTTGTTTTAATATAAATTTCAGATTTACTGTTTCTGAGTTTTGGGTTTTTCTTCATTTAAAAAGGGGAGCTTTTCCAGTTTTTAGACAACAACTCAAGAATGCTTTCACCAACTTGCGAGACATTTTGGTAAATTGTTTATATCTATTTACAAGAGCTCCCTTTTCAATTTTTATATATTTTTCTGAAGTGCAGGGTTTTATTAAAAAAAGGGGGATTTTCCATATTTTGGATAATAACTAAAAAGTGCTTTCAGCAGTTCTCATGAATCCTTGGTGAATTTTTCATATCTCTTGATGCAAAATTCCTTTAGAATTTAATTTTTTAAGATTTAACGCTTCTGAGTTATGGGGTTTTATTCATTGAAAAAAGAGGGATATGTACAGTTTTTGGACAATAACTCAAAAATGCTTTCAGCAGTTCTCATGAAACTTTGTTGAATTATTTATAGCTATTGATGTAATCTCCCTATTAATTTTCATAAATTTCAAATATGACATTGAGAAGAAATTGAACTTTATTTGTTTATAGTCTGATAACAGATTTACTAAGTATTTCACAACAGCACAGTGTATTGCACAACAGGAAGAAATGTTGAATTGAATATAGTTTCAATTCAATTCAATAACCAATTTCAAGTTCTGTGACTACATTCATTCATTAACCCACAATATGTCAAATATCTAATGACAATCCAAATTCAGACCTGTATCAAGTTGAATATAGTGTCCATTTTAGCCCCAACTGTTCAGGGTTGAACCTCTGCAGGTATATCCAGCTTTGCTCAGTGAAGCAATGTATTTCATGCTTGAAGATATCGACTTGATATTTTTATGTAGTTTACACCATAACAAGTTAAAGATTAAGTTAGAATTTCATTCCATCACAATTAACTTTTAACTGACAGGGTACCTTTTATTGCCATGCTATACTCACAAAACGCTTATCTTTATTTTTCAGATGTTCAAGGGATTCAAAGGAAAATGACATTGTATTTGCTGACAAATCTTTTGACCTAGTTTTTCCTTACGTGCTGTGGGCAAGAGGTGATCTTAGGCAGGCCTCTCAAGCCTTCCTAAAATTAGTTGACAATGAGTCTAAAGGTAAGTTTATCTGAGATCAGGCATGATAAAGTAATCAAGTTCATCTGAGATCTATCATGATGATTAGTAATCATTTAGTTCATCTGAGATCCAACATGATAAAGTAATCATTTAGTTCATCTGAGATCCAGCATGATAAAGTAATCATTACTGATAAGTTCATCTGAGATCCAACATGATAAAGTAATCATTACTGATAAGTTCATCTGAGATCCAACATGATAAAGTAATCATTACTGATAAGTTCATCTGAGATCCAACATGATAAAGTAATCATTACTGATAAGTTCATCTGAGATCCAACATGATAAAGTAATCATTACTGATAAGTTCATCTGAGATCCAACATGATAAAGTAATCATTACTGATAAGATCATCTGAGATCCAACATGATAAAGTAATCATTACTGATAAGTTCATCTGAGATCCAACATGATAAAGTAATCATTACTGATAAGTTCATCTGAGATCCAACATGATAAAGTAATCATTTAGTTCATCTGAGATCCAGCATGATAAAGTAATCATTACTGATAAGTTCATCTGAGATCCAACATGATAAAGTAATCATTACTGATAAGTTCATCTGAGATCCAACATGATAAAGTAATCATTACTGATAAGTTCATCTGAGATCCAACATGATAAAGTAATCATTACTGATAAGTTCATCTGAGATCCAACATGATAAAGTAATCATTACTGATAAGTTCATCTGAGATCCAACATGATAAAGTAATCATTACTGATAAGTTCATCTGAGATCCAACATGATAAAGTAATCATTATAGGTAAGTTCATCTAAAATCCAGCATGATAAAGTAATTATTACAGGTAAGTTCATCTGAGATCCAGCATGATAAAGTAATCATTAAAGTTTCCACACTTTTAATGCAGTGGTAATGGGCAATATATGTTTGTATCTGTGTGTCCATTCATTCATTGCTTTGTCTGTCCGTCTGTCCCACTTCAGGTTAAAGGTTTTGGTTAAAGTTTTGACCAAGGTAGTTTTTGATGAAGTTAGTGAAGTACAGTTGAAACTTAGTACACATGTCCGTATGATATGATTTTTCTAATTTTAATGCCAAATAAGAGTTTTGACCCCGATTTCAGAGTCCAAGGAACATAAAACATGATAGTGTGAGGTGAGCATCCATGTACTTTTTACTTATTCTTGTTCCCTTCAGGCTTGAAGTTATTGGTTTGATAATAGTTGTATATGTAACAAGCTTCATATCAAGTTCTAATTTTGTACAGGTCTAGATATTTTGTGCAGACTTACGATCCTTGGACTTAATAAATTCATTCAAATGATCAGTTTTCAACACTAGTTTGTCATGCTTGAAGATATTGATTTGATAATTGGTATATACTGTATAAGCAGAAATTTTCGTGGAGGATTTGATTTCACTAATTTTGTGGAAAGAATATATCCACGAAATTAAAAAAAAACCATGAAAATTTAACCTTCATATAATATCACTTCCATTTAATGGAAACCATGAAAATAAATCCCCATGAAATCTTATAAAGTGACAAAACCATGAAATGTTAACCCCAAGAAAATGAATGTTTCTACAGTAGTTTTATCATGACAGGTTACAGATATAGGTCAAATTTGTTTCAGTTTGATGATTTTGTGAAGAGTTATGATCCTTTAACTGGTAGGGGACTATGTATTACAATGCAATACTCACAGAATAATTGTTTCATTATTTTATTATATTTTCAGTGAGGGTAAAAGCAATGTATCTATCTGAAGCAGGAAGGATGTTTCTACAGTTTGGAGACAGTGATTCTGCTGTTAGATATTTCCATTTAGCCAAAGATGCCTTAGCAACAAAACAAAAACACAACAAACAAGACATTGTGGCAGAAATTGACAGACAAACTAGGATGTTATGTGGTGCCTCTAATGATATTGGGTAAGACACTTGATTAAGGATGCAATCTTGTGGGGGCATATTTTTGAGGGATTTTTTTTCCTCATTCACCCCCCCCCCCCCCCCCCCCCCCCCCCCAAAAAAAAAATTATATTTTTTCCATTAATTATTTCTGATTTATACATAAAAGCAAAAAAATACTGATATGGCAGGAGGTATACACTTAACTGTACTGAATTATCATTGATATGGTTATATTTTTAAATTAGCTGTTTACATAACTAAATTGCCAATTACATAGTATTGCATAATAGCATAGTATTGCACAGTACTATACCATGTCAAAAATTTGATCACAATCCAAAATTAGACAGTTTCAAGCTTGAATATTGGGTCCAAACTGTTCATGGTTCCATCCCTGTTGTCAAATCAGGCTTCCCTCAGTAAAGCATTTTATTTTAAAGTTTTAAATCATTTACTAGTTTCATAAACCATCCTGGATTTTTACCAAATTTGGACAGGAGCTTCTAGAAATAAAAAGATAGGATAGAGAGGAAAATTTTTATTGATTTTTTTCCCTAATTTTATTGAATCTGCAATTAACAGCAAAAGTAGGTAAGACACTCCGCAAAACCCTTACCAATTATATATAGTTCTGTGTCATTGAGTTACAAGAAACTCATTTTGTACTCCTCTATATTGTAGGTTATTGACTTACAAGAATCTCATTTTGTACTCCTCTATATTGTAGGTTATTGAGTTACAAGAAACTCATTTTGTACTCCTCTATATTGTAGGTTATTGAGTTACAAGAAACTCATTTTGTACTCCTCTATATTGTAGGTTATTGAGTTACAAGAAACTCATTTTGTACTCCTCTATATTGTAGGTTATTGAGTTACAAGAAACTCATTTTGTACTCCTCTATATTGTAGGTTATTGAGTTACCAGAAAGCAGATAGATCATTGGCAGCTTGGACGTCAGCCATATCTACACAATTACCAGAATCTATAGAGTGTGCTGGTCCCCTGTCTGCGTTTGATGCATTCTTGTGTTATTTTGGAAGTTATTGGCATGGTTTGTATAGACCTTTAATATCTTTAAAATTACAGTATTTTTATAAAAAGTGACACTACGCAATTGCTTGGGATCCTGGACAATGCCATGGTCAATAAGTTAATTCTAATTGGTCTAAATAGATGTCCGAAAACATTATCAGAATACATTGTACTGTCATGTGATCTAAAACCTTCAGTCAGGATTCTACTTCGTCAAAATTATCTCCCCATTACGCCAGTCCATTTTCACAATCGTAGAAATGGAAGCCATTGTAGGGAAGAAGCCCTGCCAATTTTGCTCTTGGAAACCGATAAATTTATCCACATTGCACCATTAGGATCCTTATATGTCAGTTATATTTTAAAAGACAAATGTGTAAAATAGCTAATGAGCATCAGTTAATGATCTTGTCTGCATTGATTCAACTTAAAACTATTGTCTGATCAGTTGTCAGGTGGAATTTTCAAAATTCATAAACTTTAAAAAAAATTATTATTAAATATTTCGTGGAAGGGCAGACTAGAATGTCTTAGTGGTTGGAGACTATAAACCCTTGTTATCACACACAAAAAGTTATAATTTTTCGAAGATATGCATTTTCATCATCCAACTTGAAAGACTGTCGTCAAGTACTTTTAGTAAAAATATAGCTATTTGAACACACCTACTCTGTTTTTGAGATTCATTAGATAGGTATTTCACTTGACCCATATATTTCATCTTTTAGTACTGTGATTTTTTTTATATTATAAAGTCAACCTGTAGCTTTGATATTTAAAAATGATAGAATCTGAAGCGAGACGATGTATGAAATATTCTTGCTTTGTGCCATATCAAGACAAAATACTCAACTCAAACATGCCCTATCATAAAAAGGTGCACTCAATTTTCTCTTTTCGAAACAATTGTTACCCATTTTTTGGAATTTTTTCTCGAGTAACATAATGGAAGGGCAGACACAAAAATTACTGAACTAATAGATTGATATGTTTTCTGTCCGTGGTAATTTTTTTTTTTAGATCGGAGGTTATGCATTTTTTACATCCAACTTGAAAGATACCCATGTTGTCGATCTAATTGTTCTGCTTAAATATGTACTAGATAAATTGAAAACTTATGAAAATGGTGTTTTTAAAATGAAACACTTCGTAATTGAGAAGAAAATTGTCATTTTATTTGTTTCTATTAACTTTTAAAAATTTGGTCACTATAGTAAACATTAGGGACGACATCAAAAGTTCAATGAAGGATAAAAAACTTAATTCACATTTTTTTTCACTGACCCCCACACCCCCCTCTTAACTTAATTTGGGAAAAATTGATTGACCAATAGGGATATAAAATCGATTTTAGATTAACAAAACTTGAAGCAATGTTGACCCCCCACCCCAAACTATTTGATTTAAGTTTTTTTATCCTACATCGATCTTTTGATGTCGTCCCTTACAGTAAGCATTTATCGCCTTCTCTAACAAAGAGCTTCGATTCTTTTGTTCTATTTAAACCGGGATTCCGCCTGCTTATTTATAGGATATAAAAACATTTTGTGATTTATTGTCCTGTGAAAATATCATAGATAACAATAAATATTTATTTGTATTCAGAGGCGACTGGTTCCCTGTATGATGAGGCTATTAAACGTTTACAGACTCTGACAGAGAAAGAAAAATATCTGTACTATTATCTATCCATGGTGTACGCATTACAGGGTAAAGCCGAGGAGTCATCTAAAACGTATCGCAGATTTACTGCTAAGTAAGTCAAACATTTGTTAAAAGAAACATATAGATTAATTGCTAATGGAGTAAGAATTGTACTTATAAAGAGTATCTATAGTTATCAAAGGTACCAGGATTATAATTTAGTACGCCAGACGCGCGTTTTGTCTACACAAGACTCATCATCTATACCCTATATCAAGTTTTTGCTTGTGTTTAATTTTTGCTTTTTTTACAACATTAAAGAAAACATGAAATATTAACCTATCATAAATTTCCCAAAGATGTATCGCTGTGTAAAGGTTTCATACATTATCCTGTTTTAAATTATCAAGTATACATAAAATTAATTATGAACGTTTTTCACCCTAATGGGAAATTATATTCCTAGGAAAATTAGTCGTTTGTGCATAATATGCATATTTAATTAGGATCTGTATTTTGAAATGGCTAATCATGATACTTGTCATACCTTTTAACAACACAGAAATGGTTCAGACATAGACGCTAATGAGGCGATGACATATGATAAATAGGCAATATTGATAATAGGCAACCATACACACTATAACAATGAACCAAACTTGATGTAGGAATCAATAAAAGGTTCTAACATTACAAAATGCATCTTTGCTAGCCAAGGGTTATGATCCACTTCCCTCCTCTCCACCCTTGGCAGATTAAGCCAACATTTGTGATAAGAATGTTGTGCCATCTATCAGTAGATTAAAGTCACACTCATTCTGAATACATTATTTTTGACCAATGGTAGCACTTGAACTCTTTGGAGGCAAAAACACGGTAGCGTCTAGGACTCTAGATTCTGCACACTTGGTAAAATGAATATACGTTGACATTCATGCATTTGACTGTGGTAGAAACATACATAAGAACTTCTATTAATCGATTAAAAACATTCAAATTGTCACTAAATATAATTGTATGTTTAGGTATGTAAAGACTTGTTGCACAATATTAGCACGTGGCAATTGTTTACATAAACTTTCTACCTTTACATGTGATCATGTTGTATTCGCTTTTTGATTGGATGCAACTGGTTACGACTGCAACCAATGAAAATCATTACCTTATGTCTCGGATATTCCATTTCACTCGGCCAAGGGTGAGAGGAGGGAAGTAGATTGTAACACTTGGCTAGCGAAGATATACAAAATGTTAATCAATTAAAAAAAAAAATCACAGACTGATTTATATATAACAAAACAATAAACTAAAAATAGATATAACAGACGGCAACCAATGACTGAACTAAGAAGGTAGAAAAGTGAACATTGAATAAATATTAAAGATTAGTCCCCCACTTTTTGTTAGTACATCAAGTATTTTAAGGGTATTAGGATGATTACAGATTGAGTTTGTTCAGGTTGGGCATCTTTTTAGCTCACCTGGCCCATCACTTTGCGTCCGTCGTCCGTCGTCGACCGTCGTCGTTGTTAACTTTTACAAAAACTTTCTCCTCTTTAGAGCAAATCTGACATGGGGTCAGTTGTTTATCAGGTCAAGATCTATCTGCCCTTAAATTTTAAGTTGAATAGGACAACCCGTTGTTGGGTTGCTGCCCCTGAATTGGTAATTTTAAGGAAATTTTGCTGTTTTTGGTTATTATCTTGAATATTATTATAGATAGAGATAAACTGTAAACAGCAATAATGTTCAGTCAGCAAAGTAAGATTTACAAATAAGTCAACATGACCAAAATGGTCAATTTGACCCCCTAAGGAGTTATTGTTCTTTATAGTCAATTTTTAACAATTTTCATAAAATTTGTAAATTTTTATTAACATTTTCCACTGAAACTACTGGGCCAAGTTCATTATAGATAGTGATAACTGTAAGCAGCAAGACTGTTTAGTAAAGTAAGATGTACATCACATCACCATCACCAAAACACAATTTTGTCATGAATCCATCTGCTTCCTTTGTTTAATATTCACATAGACCAAGGTGAGCGACACAGGCTCTTAGAGCCTCTAGTTGTTAGTACATCAAGTATTTTAAGGGTATAAGGATGATTACAGATTGAGTTTGCAAGTTGGTTCAGGTTGGGCAACACTTTTTGAGATAGCTATAGGGGAAACATCCATGTCATTCTGATATAAAATGTAAAGGAGTAGTAGGTCCAGTAAGGACCTTTTTTGGCCTCAAATTTCAGGTTCATCTGACATTAGATTTTAACCACTGTTTAAACACTTAAGTGTCTATTTTATTTGAATCCATTAGTTTATGTGAAAGATTTTCAACTGATAAAGTAATTAGAAACGATCCATTTAAGCTCAAATATGAAAAATATACCAAATATCCTGGAAAATGTCAACAATGAGAGTGGTCACATTTGTGTTCATCCTCAACCTTTATAAAAGTTATTTATTATCATCAAATACAACTTACATTTTAACATTAGGGATGAAAACAAATGCGGCCACTTTCGTTTTACACAAAAAAAACGTCTAAACTTTAACTAAAATGCTAGAATAGTGAATATTTCAGTAATTTAGCATGACTTAATGATGCTAGTACCCGATATGTGTGCATTTTTTTGTCAAAAACAGGCAATTTTTATGTAGCAGAAGCATTCTACTGTCCAATAAATAACAAAAAGTTTACATTTTAACAATTTTGTAAAACTGCTATATTTTGGGGCCAAAAAGGGATCTTACCGGACCTACTCCTTTGTAGTGTATCATCAAAAAGTCCTCACCCAGGATCAACCAGTTTTAGACACAACATTAAAAAACCATGGCAACCACTGATAGATAAGGTCATAGACCAGGGGACACTACCTACACCATTGAAGGTCGTCTGGAGGATACAACTGTTACTACCTAAATGTTCTGAGCCTCAGAAGGAGCATGGACAATTGTATGATCAGTAAGTAAAGTATATGTTCTACTGATAAATAAATAAGACTTTAAATGATACAGTTAGCATGGTATTTACGTAGATATCCAAAGAGTTTAGTGAAACAATACAGTTTGTACTATTTATTCTTAGATATCCTTTAGAGTTAGGCTTATTGATACAGTTTGTACTATTTATACTCAGATATCCTTCAGAGTTCAGCTAATTGATACAGTTTGTACTATTTATACTCAGATATACTTAGAGTTTGGCTAATTGATACAGTTTGTACTATTTATTCTTAGATATCCTTCAGAGTTCCGCTAATTGATACCGTTTGTACTATTTATACTCAGATATCCTTCAGAGTTAGACTAATTGATACAGTTTGTACTACTTTTACTCAGATATCCTAAGAGTTAGGCTAATTGATACAGTTTGTCCTATTTATACTCAGATATCCTTCAGAGTTAGACTAATTGATACAGTTTGTACTATTTATACTCAGATATCCTTCAGAGTTCCACTAATTGATACAGTTTGTACTATTTATACTCAGATATCCTTCAGAGTTCCGCTAATTAATACAGTTTGTACTATTTATACTCAGATATCCTTCAGAGTTGGGCTAATTGATACAGTTTGAACTATTTATACTCAGATATCCTTCAGAGTTCCGCTAATTGATACAGTTTGTCCTATTTATACTCAGATATTCTTCAGAGTTAGGCTAATTGATACAGTTTGTACTATTTATACTCAGATATCCTTCAGAGTTGGGCTAATTGATACAGTTTGTACTTTTATACTCAGATATCCTAGAGTTGGCCTAATTGATACAGTTTGTACTATTTATACTCAGATATCCTTCAGAGTTCACTAATTGATACAGTTTGTACTATTTATACTCAGATATCCTTCAGAGTTCCGCTAATTAATACAGTTTGTACTATTTATACTCAGATATCCTCAGAGTTGGGCTAATTGATACAGTTTGTACTATTTATACTCAGATATACTTAGAGTTAGGCCAAATTGATACAGTTTATTTACCATCTTTTTACTCAGTATATACCTAACTAGAGTTAGGCTAATTGATACAGTTTGTACACTTTTACTCAGATATCTAAGAGTTAGGCTAATTGATACAGTTTTGTACTATTTATACTCAGTATATCCTAAGAGTTAGGCTAATTGATACAGTTTGTCTCATTTATACTCAGATATCCATAGAGTTACGCTAATTGATACAGTTTGTACTTTTTATACTCAGATATCCTAAGAGTTAGGCTAAGACATTTTTATGATACTAGATTGATTGTACAGTACTATTTATACTCAGATATATCCTAAGAGTTAGGCTAATTGTTACAGTTTGTACCTATTTATACTCATGATATCCATCAGAGTTAGGCTAATTGATACAGTTTGTACTATTTATACTCAGATATCCTTCAGAGTTCCGCTAATTGATACAGTTTGTACTTTTTATACTCAGATATCCTAGAGATAGGCTAATTGATACAGTTTGTACTATTTATACTCAGATATCCTTTCAAAGTTCCACTAATTGATACAGTTTGTACTATTTATACTCAGATATCCTTCAGAGTTCCGCTAATTAATACAGTTTGTACTATTTATACTCAGATATCCTTCAGAGTTGGGCTAATTGATACAGTTTGAACTATTTATACTCAGATATCCTTCAGAGTTCGCTATTGATACAGTTTGACTATTTATACTCAGATATCCTTCAGAGTTAGGCTAATTGATACAGTTTGTACTATTTATACTCAGATATCCTTCAGTAGTATTGTAGGTTTGATAATTGATCCCAGTTTGTTCTATTTATACTTAGACTATTACTTAAGAGTTAGGCAAATTGATACAGTTTTTACCACTTTTACTCAGATATCCTAAGAGTTAGGCTAATTGATACAGTTTGTACTATTTATACTCAGATATATCCTAAGAGTTAGGCTAATTGATACAGTTTGTCCTATTTATACTCAGATATCCATCAGAGTTAGGCTAATTGATACAGTTTGTACTATTTATACTCAGATATCCTTCAGAGTTCCGCTAATTGATACAGTTTGTACTTTTTATACTCAGATATCCTAAGAGTTAGGCTAATTGATACAGTTTGTACTATTTATACTCAGATATCCTTCAGAGTTGGGCTAATTGATACAGTTTGTACTATTTATACTCAGATATACTTAGAGTTAGGCAAATTGATACAGTTTGTACTATTTATACTCAGATATACTTAGAGTTAGGCTAATTGATACAGTTTGTACTATTTATACTCAGATATACTTAGAGTTAGGCAAATTGATACAGTTTGTACTATTTATACTCAGATATACTTAGAGTTAGGCTAATTGATACAGTTTGTACTATTTATACTCAGATATATCCTAAGAGTTAGGCTAATTGATACAGTTTGTCCTATTTATACTCAGATATCCATCAGAGTTAGGCTAATTGATACAGTTTGTACTATTTATACTCAGATATATCCTAAGAGTTAGGCTAATTGATACAGTTTGTACTATTTATACTCAGATATATCCTAAGAGTTAGGCTAATTGATACAGTTTGTCCTATTTATACTCAGATATCCATCAGAGTTAGGCTAATTGATACAGTTTGTACTATTTATACTCAGATATATCCTAAGAGTTAGGCTAATTGATACAGTTTGTCCTATTTATACTCAGATATCCATCAGAGTTAGGCTAATTGATACAGTTTGTACTATTTATACTCAGATATCCTTCAGAGTTCCGCTAATTGATACAGTTTGTACTTTTTATACTCAGATATCCTAAGAGTTAGGCTAATTGACACAGTTTGTACTATTTATACTCAGATATCCTTCAGAGTTGGGCTAATTGATACAGTTTGTACTATTTATACTCAGATATACTTAGAGTTAGGCAAATTGATACAGTTTGTACTATTTATACTCAGATATCCCAAGATTTTGGCCAAATGATACCGTTTGTACTATTTATTCTTAAATTTCCCAAGATTTTGGCTAAATGATGCATTCCTTACTATTTATTCTTAGATTTCCCAAGATTTTGGCCAAATGATACAGTTTGTACTATTTATTCTTAGGTATCCCAAGATTTTGGCCAAATGTTACAGTTTGTACTATTTATACTCAGATATCCTAAGAGTTAGGCTTATTGATACAGTTTGTCCTATAATTCTTAGATATCCACACGAAGCTGATAGAAGAAGCAGTGACCTGAACTTACGGATTAGTGGAGATGGTTACTTGACTGGTGATTTACAGATGGTGCTGCCACCTATGAGGGGAATCTATCTTGATTTGTACACAGGGTAAATATATAGCCATGGCTGTATGAGACATCATCAACAACTGTAATAAAAAAAAAACACTTTTTTTTTTCTTATTCAACAAATAGTTGAATAAAATGAACAAAAGTCTTTTTAAAGTATTTCTAATGTAAAGCACAAGGTTGTGATTTATTTTGGGGGTTGTTGTCCTAACACAGCACGTTATTTTAAAGTGTGCACCACGTTTTTTATGTTATTTTGAATAGACAGAAAAAATATAACAGTCATTCCTAATAATTTAATTCTATAAAATTCCATTTTAAGGTGGCTCAATCTTCAGTCAGAAGTGCTGTATTCTTTTTTATTTTAATCTTGATAGAGAGTGAATCAAATTGGTTGAAAAAAAAAGGGGGCTCCGGACCATTTAAGCTCAGAATATTACTTTTGAATAAGTATGTAAAAGGAACTGTTTTTCAATGAAATGATAGGGAAAGTAGAGGTGATGACATGTTTTTATCAGAATATCAAAAAAACCGTTCTGTGACACTTGTTGCAAGCTGTAATATAAAAAGCTGAAATATAGCTTTAAAGAATGAGCAAATAAAAACATAGGTCACTGATAATGAAATTTTTTTTTTAGCCTTAAACCCAAAATTTGGCGTCCTTCAGCTGGCCCCTAAACAAATATATACTTGTTCAGTGATAATGAACGCCACACTAATTTCCAAATTGTACACAAGAAACTAAAATTAAAATAAAACAAGACTAACAAAGGCCAGAGGCTCCTGACTTGGGAAAGGCGCTAAAATGCGGCGGGGTTAAAAATGTTTGTGAGATCTCAACCCTCCCCCTATACCTCTTACCAATGTAGAAAAGTAAACGCATATCAATACGTACATTAAAATTCAGTCCAAGGGAAGTCCGAGTCTGATGTCAGAAGATGTAACCAAAGAAAATAACAAAATGACAATAATACATAAATAACAACAGACTACTAGCAGTTAACTGACATGCCAGCTCCAGACTTCAATTAAACTGATTGAAAGATTATGATTTCATCATATGAACATCAGGCACAATCCTTCCTGTTAGGGGTTTAGTATCATACCATCATAACAAATATGAGAAGAACATAACCCATGTCATGCCAATAACTGTTTTTAGAATAAATGTGTTTAGTTCCAACGCAAAGACCTTATCAGTGACTCAATATTAACGCCAAAATATGCAATCTTTAATGACTTGACAACAGTATCGTAATTATATCCCTTCTTTATAAGTCTATTCAAAGATTTTGTAAGTTTCTGAGGTGAATACTGACACCTTTGTGCTTTATAAAGAATATTTCCATAAAAAATTGGATGTGAAATACCTGAACGTATAAGAAGTCTGCATGTTGAGCTATATTTACGAATGATGTCTTTATACTGATGATAAAATTTAGTAGATGTTTTGACTAGTTTGTGATATCGAAAACCCTGGTGTAATAATTTTTCAGTAATACATAAATTTCTCTCGTTAAAATCTAAAACATTGTTACATACACCAGCGAATCATACAAGTTGAGATATATAAACACCGTAAGATGGTGACAAGGGAACTTCACCATCTAAAAACGGATAATTAACGATAGGAAATGAAAAATCATCCCTTTTATCATAAATTTTAGTATTCAGCTTTCCATTAGTGATATAGATATCAAGATCGAGGAAAGAGCAGTGGTCATTGTTAGTATTAGCTTTATTTATACATACTGAAGTCGTCATTATTGAGAGCCAAAATATCATCCAAATATCTAAAAGTATTATTAAATTTGTTTATCAGATGTTGTTTCGATGGGTCTTTGCTTATTTTTGTCATAAATTGTAACTCATAACAATACAAAAACAGGTCCGCAATAAGTGGTGCACAGCTAGTACCCATTGGAATTCTGATAATTTGAAGATACACGGAATCCCCAAAGCGAACAAAAATGTTATCTAGTAAAAATTCAAGGGCATATATAGTATCAAAGCATGTCCAATTAACATAGTTTTTTTGTTTATTGCTACTAAAAAATGACCTAAAAGAGTTTGAACATATATATTCACATTCTGATTTTCTAAATGCCCATTTAATTAGATGTGTGAATTTTTTCTTAATGAGAATGTGAGGCAATGTGGTATACAGGGTAGAAAAATCAAAACTTTGAACAGATTCAAAATCACCAATATAAGCATGCAATTTATCAAGTACTTCCAACGAGTTCTTGACACTCCAAAAGTAATTTATTCCACTATTTTCGAAGGCCTTATTTGAACAATTTATTATCAGGTTTTTAATTGTACCAAGTGTGCTGGTAAGAAGAATAGACAATTTAGTAGTTGAACAATGGCTTGAAGACGAAATAAATCTATATTTGTAAGGGGTTTTGTGTAGCTTCGGAAGCCAATACATAGTTGGGACTTTCATTGTATTTGGCTCTGCTTGTAAAGCGGTAGCTAAAAGTTTATGATTGTTACAGATTTTGTTTTCTGAAAATGGAGTCAGTTGGAATGTTGGTGAATTGGTGATTTCCTTTTTCAGAACCTCTGAATGTAAAATTTTCGTCAAACAATAATAATATTATTAGCAGCTTTATGGGCTGGGACAAAAACAAATTCCTTGGCTAGTTCTTTTAGTTTATATTTGATACGAGAAATAGGTTTATTGTGGTTATTGTTAATAGTAAAATGTTCTTTAAAATGTTGAATACGTATATCAACTACTTTCATTACTGAATTAAAAAAAGAGTCCAAAGATTTTTTGTCAGCTTTTTCCCGTTTTATCCATTTTATACGGTAAGTATGGAGTGAGTCGTGGATGATATTACGACACTCATTCCAATTAATAATTGACGGGAGACGATATTTAGGTCCTTTACTGAGGAATGATTTTAACTCTCGGTCTTGAACGATGTTAAGATCTCCTGTTATAACATGGGAAATGGGTCCATAAATATATTCGGAATTACTGCAATTACATGAAGTAGGTCACTAGGTGTATTTTCACTGATATTAACATCTTTACACAATTGACTATAACTAAACACAAATTTCCGGGTAGATTTCTTGTAAATATAACAAATAAGAGGTAGCTCAGTATTGTCAAAATATCCAGGAATATGTTCTTTAACAGAATGGTCGTTAAATATACCGGCAATATTTACAAAATCAAAGCCTTTATTGACATACTTAATTTTAATAAAATGTTTCTTATGATCTTCAGGGCGATCAATTTTGGGAAATAATTTAGAATAACAACATGCCATAATAATTTGAACAATTTCATACTTAGGACTGCTATATGAAATTGTGTTGCAACCCCTCCAAAATTTTATTTAACTTATTAACTGGTAACGAACAGAGTTTTGTTAACAGATAATGTCTGCCGTTGTTTTTTGAAATAGAAATTAGGTCCGAAATATTGGTATGATTGGCCCGACATTTTCTATGATTGCGATTTGTTCTTCGACCGTGAGAACGGTTTTTACGAACAGTTTTAGAAACTATATCCAAAATGTTAACGGAATTGGTTCTAGATATATTACCAATTCCCATGATATTATCATTAAGACCGAGAGGGTAAACTGTCTGTAATTTTTTAATCCAATTTAATTCAATTATTTTCCGTGATCGTACAAACTTTGAATGCGATTCACCAGGCTGCTTATTTACTACTTCTAAAGGTTGAACTGCCAAATTTTTAAAAGGATGGTTGTGCTTCTTAAGGTGTTGGTAAATGATACTTTTGAATTTATTGGGTCTTTTAAAACGATACAGATGTTCTTGAGTGCGTTTAGATAAATATCGTCCAGTTACTCCTACGTACTGAATACCACACCCCGGTTTGTTTCATGTGAGTAAATAAATAATACTGTTTGTTTTTCAAGTAATATCAGTTTCAAAATTTAAAGAAAATGTGCGACTATTAAACGTGGACCTTACCGTATTGTTGGTGGAAAGACGGGGACATGTAAGTCATTTTTTGGCATGACACTTATCGATAGAAGGGTAACCACGATTTTTATTGTTAAAAATGTTACCGATGGTAGTATTTTTAGATAACCAATTTTGAAGATTGAGACGTGTAGATACCCTTTGAACAAGTTTAGTATTTAGTATTTTTCCATTTCTAAGCTTCATAATTGTTTTGTTAGTGAATTATATAATAAAGGAGCAAAGATTGGCGTCCAGAATATGAACCAGCATACAATAATTTTAAGTTATGTAAAATTGATAAATTTGTTCAGCTAAAAATGTCAAACGCTACCAGTATTAATTACCCAAAAAAAGATAGGGTATATCAGGGTAGGACTGTTGGCTGACAAAGTAGTAGAAGGGGCTAAATATTGAAATACTACTTTTTGATAAATATTCCTCAAGTAATGAACTAGAGCAGTTCTCGCTCGGACACACATTCCATAATCTAGTATATTATAAGAGCATAAACCTGAAGCGCGGGGAGGCACTCTACTGCCTCCACACGGCACTAAAGACAAACTCTGTAAAAAATAAAATTGAGAATGGAAATGGGGAATGTGTCAAAGAGACAACAACCCGACCAAATAAAAAAAACAACAGCAGAAGGTCACCAACAGGTCTTCAATGTAGCGAGAAATTGCCGCACCCGGAAGCGTCCTTCAGCTGGCCCCTAAACAAATATATACTAGTTCAGTGATAATGAACGCCATACTAATTTCCAAATGGCTAAAATGCGGCGGGGTTTAAAAATAGTATAATGAATGTACGACAAAAACTTTTCATGTGCATGGTAATTCATGCATGAAATTATGCGCAGTCGAATAGTCCGGATCCACCATAAGCGTTAGTAAATTATGAAAAAACATTGATGATGTCACAGTCACATGACAAAATTATGTCTATGAGCTGATAGCTATAGGCAAAGCAATGTCAGCCAATCACATTAATTAAAAATTGAATTATTTAGGAATAGTATGGCCCTGCCCCCTCATCATTGTTCATAGTTTTGAATAGTTTGTATAGTTCAAGTTTAGTTATTATTCACCTTTGAAAAGGAGTAGGTCCAGGAAGGACTGATTTTGCTTAAAATTTCAGATTCATCTGACGAAAGATTTTGACCATTTTTTAAACACTTAAGTGTCTATTTCATTTGATTTAATTAATTTATGTGAAAGATTTTAACTAATTTAGTCATTAAAAACGTACCGATTCAAGCTCAAATATGAAAAATCTACCAAATATGCTGAAAAATGTCACTTTTCAGATGTTTTTTTCAAAAATGAAAGTGGCCACGCCACATCCATATTCATCTTCAACCTCTATATATGTTATGTATTATCATCAAATACAACTTACATTTAAATATTTAGGATGAACATGAATGCGGCGCGGCCACTATAGTTTTACATGGAAACCATCTAAAATTTTACTAAAATGTTATAATTATGAAGATTTCAAAAAGATTTTATACAGAGAGAATGAATGTGTGGTTTATTATTTATTAATATGTTATTTATTTTGTAGAAAAATACATCTGACTTCAATTCCATCCTCAACAGAAGTTTGGAGACAGTACGAGACATTTAAGATGTGTTACTTAAATAAACACGATAATCCTCAGTTAATACAAGGTTAGATATGTGTTATTTAGATTGATACAATAGTATTTTGTTAGATATGATAAAACTAAAGAAAAAAGTTTTTTTAGTTATTTCCCTTGGATGGATAAATAATGGCAGTTGACTTAAATTCTCATCAATTTATTTCCCTGGGAAACAATGGTAATTTTTAAAACCACCGGTAGCCAATGAAAACCCACACGCACAAAATAGTGCACCGTACTTCTATTTTTCGCAGACACTGACAGTATACTGATTACATTACGTAACACAAATCAACATGTATGAGAGAGATGTCACCCCCAATCACACAACCCTTTATTAACAATTTTAAAAATTTGCAGAGTTTCTCGGAAGTATCGATTTTCTTTTGCAGTTCATAAGATTACTATTAAAATTGAAGTGTCTTTGGAAGTTTTGAAAAAATTTCTTGAATAAATAATTTCGGATGTTGGCAAATCCTGCATGACATAATCACCGTGTAGAACGCCACATGCGGGGTGTAAGAAGCTGGTATTTTGTTAAATTCCATAAAAGAAATTCAATTCTATATGAATGATGCAGAGGGAAGTCGTCTAAAGTAGTTTTTTATCCAGAAATTTGCATATGAAGCCTCAAAATCTGCAATGGAAAACTAGGGAGAGGTGTTTGAGAAAACAGAGCACTTGAAACGACTGATTTTGCTTGCAGGAAATAGATTGTGTTTCAGTTCCTTCCGTGCAATACATTATATGGTACTAAGAATTTCAAGTAAAGAAATTTTGCTACTTGAACTTACTTTGACAGTTTCTCTTCGCTTCGAAATTGCCACCCTGTGTCAAACATAGCCGACACCCCGCATGTGGTGTTCTACACGATGATAATGTAATGAGTTTTATCACTAATTTCATTCAAATCGCATTCTTTTTCACATTGTATATTTTGCCATCCATCTTGTTCAATTGATAGATTATGATTTGTTGTCCTAAACTTGCAGAGTTCTACTTTTTCCTTGGTTTCTAAAATATCAAAATAACTTTCAAATTCCAGTTTTTGTTTAAATAGATAGAGTTATACTGCATACAGTTCAAGATTTATTTTACTTTCAGTTACAGCATAAATCTTACTGACCATGATAGAGTTAAACTGTATACAGTTCAAGATTTATTTTACTTTCAGCTACAACATCACTCCTACCAACCATGACAGAGGTGTACAGAGGGCCTTTTGGTGAAACTGTTCACCTGATTCATACCAACATGTATGGATGTGTATCAAGGATACCAAGTGATTTTAGTAGTAACCCAAACCTTTGTCATCTAGTGTGGACAGGTACAGATGGACAAAAAACAAAAATGAATGTTTACCATCGACTAAGGTGGTTTAAATGTGAGGTACTATCATTTAACCTTTAACTTTAAACGATTACAATATTTACAGGGTATTTTTTGTCATTATCATGTCATGCTGCATCTCATTTAGCTAACCAAGGGTTATGGTCTAGTCCCCTTTCCAAAATTTTGAAATATTTTTAAAAAACTAAGGCTTTTCTACTTCAGGCATAGATTACCTTAGCTGTATGTGGCAAAACTTTTAGGAATTTTGGTCCTCAATGCTCTTCAACTTTGTACTTTATTGGCCTTTTTAACTTTTTTGGATTCGAGCGTCATTGATGAATCTTTTGTAGACTGTCTGTACTAGAATTATGAACATATGGTATATTACCATATTACCATAGAATTATAAACATATGTTATATTACCATAGAATTATAAACATATGTTATATAAACATAGAATTATAAACATATGTTATATAACAATAGAATTATAAACATATGTTATATTACCATAGAATTATTAACATATGTTATATTAACATATGTTATATTAACATAGAATTATAAACATATGTTATATTACCATAGAATTATGAACATATGTTATATTACCATAGAATTATAAACATATGTTATATTAACATAGAATTATAAACATATGTTATATTACCATAGAATTATAAACATATGTTATACCATAGAATTATAAACATATGTTATATTACCATAGAATTATAAACATATGTTATACCATAGAATTATGAACATATGTTATATTACCATAGAATTATAAACATATATTACCATAGAATTATAAACATATGTTATATTACCATAGAATTATAAACATATGTTATATTACCATAGAATTATAAACATATGTTATATTAAAGGGAAACTTCGCAAAAAAATCAAAAATTGATATTATGTTCATTCTGTATAAAAATGCTCAAATTCATGAATATTAAAGTTTTATTCTGCTTGATAAGAGATCACCATCGATTTTAAATTTAGAGTATCAATTCTCTCCGGTCGGCCATTTTGTTACCTTCTCCGAATTGCTCCCAAGATATGTCTAAGGACCAAAACTACAGTAACCCGATGTAGTCGTAATTGCGTGTTGATATCTTGTCAATCGTACGGTTGTTTTATCCGACTAGTTAACTATAACTAAGTTGATACAGAAAATTTTCTTATCTTTTTTTTTTAATAACCATGATCTGTTATTTTTAACAATAATGATAATATTGGAATTAGTTAAAAAGTAAAAGTTTCAAATCATAAATAAGTGTTCCGTGAAACTTGAATTGTTTTCGGAAATCTAATTAGTTCATAATTCTTTTATGTAATAAACTTTATTCAAATAAATTAGGATCTTCGCTCCACTGATCACCTGCATGGCTAAAGGTATTACTCCCAAAGGTATTGCAGGGGGTGTGACACGTCCAGGTATTCAAGCGATTTCCTGTCGAGCTTGCAAATTCATGCATCGTTTCACTTCTTAGGGTATTGGTCAGTGTACACGACCGATAACTTATAACTTTCCATTTTGAACTATTAGGTGTATAATATGCATCTCTATCTTGCGTGTCCGAAAGTGATATTATATACTAGTCATTACTAAACTCATACCAAGGATTTGTATAGTTAGTCTAACTATACAAATCCTTGCTCATACGCTTGTTTATGAATAAAATTTCTGATGTAAAGAAAATTATTTATAAAAATATAGATAATACCTAAAAATAAACAACAGATTTGATGAAATAAAAATCTATATACATATTTTTTGTCAATGGTGAAGGACAGATCGGACCATACCAGAAATTTTGATTTAAAAAAATGTACGCACTTGTCGACCATCGTATATACGCCAGGATAAAAAGTTACGGAACTATAGCGCAAATTCAAATATATACATGTATACATTGTACATAAGAAAGAAACATACATTTTGTGTAAATTGTGGTAAAAGTTTTGTTAGTGGACTAGTCCACGTATGCCAACAGTATGTAATCATCAAATGTCGAAAGACTATTGTATACCAAAAGAAGAAGAAGAAGAGATTTAAATACAGGTCGATATATAACTTTCTTTATGGACATTTATATATCAATTAGATTGTTCTCGAATAAAAGAAGAAATTCGTCATCATCACAATTGTTCCGACATGCATGTTATATGTACGCAACTGGACGTACACTAATAATCCCTAAGGGATGTGAATATTTTCCAGGAAAACTATAGAGTATCAAAGTTTCAAATCAATTTCGGGATTTATTTTCTTTCTTGATATTCAATGACAGCAATTTAAAGAACAAACTGCTTGTCCGCTTTATAGGTATTCTTGCCAGTTGAAACAGACTTATAATAACATTAAACAATAGGGAAAGATGACATTAAATTCGTTCTGTTTTTTTTTTTTATACATTGTTGGTCAAATAGCTAAAGTATTATATATAATTGGGCCCGATATAGTTACGGTGTGAGACGAAGACTATTTTGTTAAGGACATTCCCGATTATGTAAAACAAAATGTTTTTGTTTTTCACACTTGAAAAGCATATATGTTCGTAAATTTCGATTCCATTCCAAAAAGATTCTTAAATTTTCTGTCAATTTTTAAAAAAAAATATCAAATATCTGAAGTATTCGTGCTTTGTGAGATTTGAAATATTTTGATGAAAACATTAATTCCTAAATAGGTAATTAAAGATAACTTTGGATGGACTAAATTATATAATTGCAATTGTTAATGATCTGTTTGAAATATCAAGGATTTGTATCTTACTATACAAATCCTTGGAAATATTTAAGGCTGCCGATCCTAATCTAAAATAGTACAATTTTTGGTTCATACACTCGTAATTAGAAGGCTATGTTTATTATGAATTTATACTTCAATTAAAATAATAAAGTATTTTATCGTTACTGAATTAATCAAAAGTCATAATTCATTTAAAAGTGATCTTATCATGCTTATGCAAAATATAAAAATATACAACAGCTATCCAGTTATTGTGCGACCTTATTATTCCCGTTAATTAATTAACTTTTTTTTACATTTCTGCAGGGACGTCTATATAAGTCCTTGATTTCTGTGTCTAAAACTTTGACTGACTCCCGTTTTCAATTCATACGAAATGTTGTTCACACCTTCAAGCCAGTAAACCGTGACGCCTAGATTTCACTGAGTGAGGATCAAAGGATTAGAATTACATAATGCTAATCCTTTAATTACCTTGAGTTAACCGACGCACTCAACATACTTTAGGTGTCACAAAACAATACACATTTTATTTCCTCCGTACAAGCAAGTGAAAATGTTTGCTGGAATGAAGCAAAAAGGTCAAAATACAAACGTGTATTTTTATTACACTATTGATCATGTCAATTTCATATGTTTGTTTAAAGTATATGTAGAAAAAATCATAAAAATGTTCTCTTGTATGAATTAATTTTATTATTAAAATTCGATTTAAAATATCCACACGATCTAATTTTAAAAGTTGCATGGCTATCACTTATTTTTCGTTGGTTAATAGCTACACCAAAAGTCGTCGATGCGCTTTAAATGGCGTTATTAGATGGTTAACGAACAAGACTTAAATGAGATATTTTCACTCCCGGCATGCATCAAAGACTTAAACTACGTCACATAAGTCAGGAAGTTTCAAGAAATAAAATTAATAATTCCCAATTTTCTCCTTTATTAGATTTCATATCAAAATAAAACTTGGTGAATATGTTTTTTATGGTATTATGAACAAAATAAGATGGAAAATGAAAAATTCAGTCGAATTTATCCCTTTAACATAGATATTATAAAACATATGTTATAGTTACCATAGAATTATAAACATATGTTATATTAACATAGAATTATAAACATATTTTATTACCCATAGAATTATAAACATATGTTATATTACCATAGAATTATAAACATATGTTATACCATAGAATTATGAACATATGTTATATTACCATAGAATTATAAACATATGTTATATACCCTAGAATTATAAACATATGTTATATTACCATAGAATTATAAACATATGTTATACCATAGAATTATAAACATATGTTATATTACCATAGAATTATAAACATATGTTATACCATAGAATTATGAACATATGTTATATTACCATAGAATTATAAACATATATTACCATAGAATTATAAACATATGTTATATTACCATAGAATTATAAACATATGTTATATTAACATAGAATTATAAACATATGTTATATTAACATAGAATTATAAACATATGTTATACCATAGAATTATAAACATATGTTATATTACCATAGAATTATAAACATATGTTATATTACCATAGAATTATAAACATATGTTATAATACCATAGAATTATAAACATATGTTATATTAACATAGAATTATGAACATATGTTATATTACCATAGAATTATGAACATATGTTATATTACCATAGAATTATAAACATATATTACCATAGAATTATAAACATATGTTATATTAACATAGAATTATAAACATATGTTATACCATAGAATTATAAACATATGTTATATTACCATAGAATTATGAACATATGTTATATTACCATAGAATTATAAACATATGTTATATTACCATAGAATTATAAACATATGTTATACCATAGAATTATAAACATATGTTATATTACCATAGAATTATAAACATATGTTATACCATAGAATTATGAACATATGTTATATTACCATAGAATTATAAACATATGTTATATTACCATAGAATTATGAACATATGTTATATTACCATAGAATTATAAACATATGTTATATTACCATAGAATTATAAACATATGTTATATTACCATAGAATTATAAACATATATTACCATAGAATTATAAACATATGTTATATTAACATAGAATTATAAACATATGTTATATTACCATAGAATTATAAACATATGTTATATTACCATAGAATTATAAAGATATGTTATAATACCATAGAATTATAAACATATGTTATATTACCATAGAATTATAAACATATGTTATATTACCATAGAATTATAAACATATGTTATATTACCATAGAATTATAAAATATGTTATATTACCATAGAATTATAAACATATGTTATATTAACATAGAATTATAAACATATGTTATACCATAGAATTATAAACATATGTTATATTACCATAGAATTATAAACATATGTTATACCATAGAATTATGAACATATGTTATATTACCATAGAATTATAAACACATATTACCATAGAATTATAAACATATGTTATATTAACCTAGAATTATAAACATATGTTATATTACCATAGAATTATAAACATATGTTATATTAACATAGAATTATAAACATATGTTATTTAACCATAGAATTATGAACATATGTTATATTACCATAGAATTATAAACATATGTTATATTACCATAGAATTATGAACATATGAATAAACCTCTTTAAAGTTTTTGTTATTTCCACTGTTACAGAATGTACAAACCAAGTTGAAAGAGTTCACCAGTATGGATAAGGATCAGAAAGCTGAGGTTCTGAGAGCAATGAGAAAGTTTATCAACAGAGGATGGTCGTTTACTGAACCAGCTTTTCAACCTCTGGTAACAATCTTTTCAATAGTACCCAATTACAAAGTAAATTCAATAACAAAAATACCCAATTACAAGGCAAATTCAATTACAAAAATACCCAATTACAAAGCAAATTCAATAGCAAAAATACCTAATTGCAAGGCAAATTCAATTACAAAAATACCCAATTACAAAGCAAATTCAATAGCAAAAATACCTAATTGCAAGGCAAATTCAATTACAAAAATACCCAATTACAAAGCAAATTCAATAACAAAAATACCTAATTACAAGGCAAATTTGATAACAAAAATACCCAATTACAAAGTAAATTCAATAACAAAAAAACCTAATTACAAGGCAAATTTGATAACAAAAATACCCAATTACAAGGCAATTTCAAAAAATTATAAACAGATATATCATGTTAAGGGGGGGAATTTGCGAAAAATACCAGTCGAGAGAATGTTAAATTTCCCGGATACCCCTCAAGAACATGCTATATCTGTTTAATTACCCTGAATGTTAATGTTCAAAACCACATTGATGATCATGATGTCACAATAGTCCAGTCAGATAGAGTATTTCTTGGCAAATACCACGGCAGAGAGGGTAAAAAAGTCATATCGTTTTGGCAAACACCCTGGCGGCGTTAAAAAATTAACGATATTCATTTGATAACAGCAAATTGGTGATAAATACACTGGCTATCAACCAATCAAAATCCAAGATTCTTACATAAGGTGTAATTATAACATAAATACCCAATTACAAGGCAAATTCAAATATATATAACAAAAATACCCAATTACAAGGCCAATTAAAAAAGTTTACCAAAAATACCTGAATACAACATGTACAAGGCAAATTCAGTCCCTTTCAACTATTTTAACAGTATTATGTCCCTTTGAAATGTTTGTTGAATAACTTTGTTTCTCAACACTCTCGAACTTATTTGAAACTTTTATCAAATGTATCTTTATCATCAAGATCTTCCAAAAGTAAACCTAGTATGATGCTGCCATTGTTTTTTCCATACTGATTGTTATTCTGGGTCCCTGTCAACAATTGTGAGATCAGACAGTTTGCTCATTGTTATTCTGGGTCCCTGTCAACAATTGTGAGATCAGACAGTTTGCTCATTGTTATTCTAGGTCCCTGTCAACAATTGTGAGATCAGACAGTTTGCTCATTGTTATTCTAGGTCCCTGTCAACAATTGTGAGATCAGACAGTTTGCTCATTGTTATTTTGGGTCCCTGTCAACAATTGTGAGATCAGACAGTTTGCTCATTGTTATTCTGGGTCCCTGTCAACAATTGTGAGATCAGACAGTGTGCTCATTGTTTTATATATTTACAGACTGGAGACCTAACATCTACTGGTAACCTAGAGCAGTATATTAAATATAAACTCCAGAAAAAACAAAAGGACAAAAGGCAGACTGATAAAAAAGGAAAGAAGAAACAAATAAAGAAAGAAAATAAACCTCTGTCATCATTTGATGTGTTCTCTGTCATCGATGTCTGTGTATTTAATAGAGGACTTGTGTTGGCTTTGAGTTATGACAATCAACATCTACTCATGGTAAATATAAAGATAAGCAACATCTGTTATCATTTGATGTGTTCTCTGTCATTGATGTCTGTGTATTTAATAGAGGACTTGTGTTGGCTTTGAGTTATGACAATCAACATCTACTCATGGTAAATATAATCATTTTGTTGTCAGCTGCAAGATGTGACCACTTTAAGCAATATTCTAAGAATATTTCCCTGTCCCATAGTTGTAGTAGAGGGGGCATTAATTGTTAACCTTGTCCAGTTGAATGTACATCCCATAATTGGTTTCTATTCTCTAAATGTCCTCAACCATTTGTTAAGAAACTTATACACAATGCTCATAACCATTAAACACATATAAAACTTGAATTTCAGTGGCATCACTTTTACAGTTCTCTTGTAATTTCCTTTATATTGTTATATGCCAATCAGGGCCTCAATTGTGTCCCATGGACAGATTTTCCATTTATTTTTAGAGCTGTCTATGAAAGACTCTCCCCAATACAATCAGAGTGTATTTTTTTAGAGCTGTCTATGTGACTATTCTCCCCAAAACTCTCAGAGTATTTCTTTTAGAACTGTCTTTGTTGCTACCCTTGGCAATATTGTTTTTAGATTTTTAATTTTTGGTCCTGTGTTCAAATTGATCTACATTAAGGTCGAACAAGGTCCAATTTAACTTTAAAAAAGAAAATGTGGTATGATTGCCAATGAGACAACTGTCCACAAGAGACCAGAATAAGTAGACAGGTCTCTCACAAGCAAAAAACCTCTAACTGTAAAAATATAAGGGCATATACTACAAGCACGGGGACACATTCTACTGAAACCACACAGCACGAGTAACAAACTCTGCAGTAAATATAAAAAAGAAGATGTGGTATGATTGCCAATGTGACAACTGTCCACAAGAGACCAGAATAAGTGTTTGATTTTTCAAAAATTGAATTCTTGGAGGTCTTTGATATACTGAATCTAAGCACATATTTAGATTTTGGATTATGTCAAGTTTTCAAGTTTGTCCAAATTGGGGTCCAAAATTAAACTTTGTTTGATTTTATCAAAATTGATTGCGTGGGATTCTTTGATATGCTGAATCTAACCATGTATTTAGATTTTAGATATTGGACCATAACAGGTAAATTAAAAAAAAAAAGTTTATTGAATTAAGCCCTACCTCCCTGACCTAAAATTGAATATACAGGGTCTCCACGTGAATGCTTTTAACCAATCATACTCCTAGAAATGCATAGGAGGTAAGATAATGTTGTGTCCATACTAGCCCCAATTGTTCAGAGTTCAACCTCTGCAGTAGTATCAAGCAGAATGTTATTCTTTATATTGTAACTATCGTTTACATGTATAGTGTTTACATGACTCTTTAAGGCCTTTTTGTGTTGAAACTGTGTACAATATTCTCAGAGGGTTTGTTGCAGAACAGTCTGAAATTAAGTTTTATATTTCAGATATTGAATACAACAACAAGAGAATTATTTATGAAACCATCCTTTGTAAATCTGAGCCATCAATTTATACATTTTGCCAAACAAACACCAATGATGACGAAGAGATCAGATTGTTTCTGTATCTATAGTGCCAACGTTACTGGGTCTGCAGATGGGTTAGTTGGTTTTATATGTTAAACATATCATTCAGGAATTACATTATTACTGAGACTTGATATAGAAGTTTTTTTCTCCACCATTACATTTCATTTAAAAGTTTGACCCAATTCTTATTTTTTTATCAGACTAATAAGAAATGTTTACCAACTGCAAAGTAAAGGAATGAAAGTGTAAAAGAGAAGTTGAGATACCAAAGGGACATAAGTCTAAGTCAAGGCATTAAAGTAAAGAAATGAAATATACAGTTCTATAAGACTTTAAATCCACTCTGCTGTCAACGTATGGCTTAGAATTTGTATGCATAGTTTTAATGACAATGAGTCCTTAAAAATTGAGCTGATAATTTTTGATTTATTGAAAAAATTAGCTTTTTCTTAAACTAGGAAATCTTTTGAACTGTTCTTTTATCATGTATAATTGTTATTTGTATTGCATGTTTGATGTTATTTACAGGATGTATATTACATATGACAGACATGGTGAAATGATTAATGATAAGTTACGTACAAAACTTCTGACTGATACCAAACAGATGGATCCTATAACTCATGAGAGTACAATGTATAGTCTGACCATGAGTAATATGTAAGTTTGCTTCCAATAGAGAATCTTATTGTCATTCCTTGGTTTATATGACAAATACACGCAAACCTCACAGTCTACTGAGTAGTGTGTCAGTACTTTGGTTTAGATAACAAATACACACATACCTCGTAGTCTTCTGAGTAAACAGTGTGTCAGTACTTTGATTAAATTATATTCTTAATACCCAAAAACCTTATTGTTTTCTGAGCAAACTATTAGAAACTATTAGAATATTAATTGACATCAATGTAACGTGTAATTTGCTTTTAGCTTATGAAATACCGATCAACTTCCACATTAACACAAACTAAAAATTTGTCCCCACAAGTAGAAATTTTGTGAAAAAAGGGATTGCTTGTTATCAATTTATCAGTTGGAAACTTGTACTGTTTGACCTATATACTCGACAACACACACAGTTAGTCTCTAGTCATTTTGATATCACATGTAAAACTCTAAAAACAGCATTCATTTTAAGTGTTATTTTTTATTACACAGGTTGTTAAGTTCTTGCAATGGTTTCCAGAATGAAGTAGATTACTTAGGAGAAATGTTCAGCATGGGTTCTGTGGCAGATATATTGGTTCTCCTAACAACATCAGGGGAGGTTAAATTTGTTGATCTTCCCTCCTTACTACCATCAAGTCCTATGCTGAACAAGTAAGTATTGGATCTCTTACAACCTCAGGGAAGGTTAAATTTGTTGATCACCCCTCATTACTACCATTAAGTTTATCAACCCAAAGCATTTCCAATAATTTCCTCATTTAAATGTGTTAGAATAAATACCATGATAAAACTTAAGTTTATCTGGCCTCTGAGTTTGCTTACACTGCAATATTTATTGTAGCATTGTTATATTTATCAATACATAATTTCATGCTTGCATCACAGCTGAAGATTGACCAATCAGATAATTAGATTGTGTTTATCTATTTGAATATTGGAGTTGAAGCCGTGGCAAGTCTCTGGTTTTACCATATATAGGTATACAAACTTAAAACTTGATTGATTTTTTGTTGAATCATTAAAACTAAATTTGAGATTGTTTTTTTCAAATCTTCTTATCATATTAGACATGTGTTTTAAAAATCTTTGCGATATCTTTTACCGTTTGGATTTAAATTGGAATTAAAAATTTTAATTTCCCATAGAGTTTGAGGTAAAATCCCGAGAATTTCACCTCCTAGAAATTTAAAATTCCAGGATGTTCGAAAATATGTATAAGTGATTATGCTGGCTACCAGTACATGTATGTTAAAGATTATTGGTAACAAGTATTGACCGATTTAAAATAATAGACACTAGGAATCAGCATACTCTGATCTGTGAAGCCTAGAAGTATCAGGCAAGCATTTGTACCTGTTGGACTAGTGGAATGTCATTATAAGCTTTTAGCCAGTGAAGTTTTATTCCCTGACCTGCTTGAGCATATGGGGCCTGTGCCCAAACTTATAGAAATAAATTAAGGACAAAAAAAACTCCTTTAAATCTTTTTTAAAATATATGGGGCTTGAAAAATCTTATTATTAAAATATCTTTTTTTACATTTTAGGCCTCTTGATAACAACTTTTGGGAGAAAGACAACTTAAAAATTCTAGACAAAATAAAATTCACGACATTTAAAATTGTTGGAGAAGGCAGTTTCACTGATGACATTGGCAGGACCTATACAAGAGCTGCCATTGCTGTGGATAATCTACTGCTTGTTTTAAAGATTCACAGGTACCTTATTATTCCAGTTTCATAGTTCTACTATTGCTGTGGATAATCTACTGCTTGTTTTAAAGATTCACAGGTACCTCATTATTCCAGTTTCATAGTTCTACTATTGCTGTGGATAATCTACTGCTTGTTTTAAAGATTCACAGGTACTTTATCATCATTCAAGTTTCAAAGTTCTACTGTTTTATTTAAGTTTGCCAAACTTTTTATAAATACATTTGTGTTACAGACAAAATGCTGCACTTCCACCAATATTTGTGATACTTTCAATCTTACTATTCCACCAATATACAGGTGTAGGAAAATTGGTACTGTTAAGGTTATTACTACCACTGGATCAATGTCTCTGCTGGGGGGCTGTTAGTCCCCCTGGCGTATCACCAGCCCAGTAGCCAGTACTTAGGTACTGGCATGAAAATATGATTTTTTTTGTGTTATAAAAATTTGCTGTTACGAAATGTTAGAAATTATTATAAATTAAGGAATGTATCTTCCTCATGCAAAGCTCTGATTCCTTTCACACATTTGGCTATACTTTTTGAACCTTTAGGATTATAGCTCTTTATCTTTTATATAAGCTTTGGATTTCAAATATTTTTGCCACAAGCATCACTGAAGAGACATGTATTGTCGAAATGCGCATCTGTTGCAGGAAAATTGGTACAGTTAATGTTATTAATGTGATACAGGCCAAAGCAAATAATCTCTAAGAAAAAAAATTAACATAATCACTTGATACTTGTTTGTTAATCCTATTTGTAAATGTTCATATATATTATGTAATTTGTATAATTCATAATAAAATATTGCTTTCCCTAAAGGGTCAGGAAAATATTCCATGTGGTTTAAAATTATACAAATCCTATTATTACAGGGAGACAATAGATTCTGATGCAGTAGTCGAAATAACACAGTCAATAACACTGGCAGGACATCCTAAAGAAATACACTTTATCAACGAAACAGGTAAATATTCTATTGGGACAACAAGAAATATTTTAATTTCTTTTTTCAAATAATGCAATATTACTGATTGATTGAGAGTACAAAAGATATATCAGATAACCCCCCCCCCTTTTTTTACAGGGGCATAAGCTATGAGATATAAAAAAAAATAAGATATAATTTTTTACTTGTTCAATCATTAATTGAAGAAATGAAATTATAATTTGCATTTAGTGGCTGGTTCAATTTTGTCAAAATAAGCTTAGAAACATTGCTTATGATTCTACCTCATGTGACCTTCAATTTAAACCCTTTGCTAGATTTGGGTTTCACATAAATTAGAAATTTTCAGTCATTAAAATATAAGGATGTCAACATTGATATTGAAACAAGGGTTAATCATTTGATTGACTTTTTGGATTCACAAAAACTCATTCTTATACAGGTAAATAAGTTGATTAACATACATTTTTATACAACCTCAAACAAAATTTGGGATCGTATAATGGTATGATGTAGTTGTCTGCGTTGTCTGCGTCGTCCGAAGACACATTGGTTTCCAGAAAATAACTTTAGTTTAAGTAAATAGATCTTCATGAAATTTTTTCAGAAGGTTCAATACCACAAAAGGAAGGTTGGAATTGATTTTGGGGATGATGGTCCCAACCAATTAGGAAATAGAGACCAAAAAGGGGCCAAAAACAAGCATTTTTCTAATTTCAGGATAATCACTTGTGTAGAAGTATTTCAATTGCTCTGAAATCATACCAACATGTTTAAAACCACAAGTAGAAGGTTTGAATTCATTTAAGGGGTTTTTGGGCCAAAGTTGAGAAATTAATGGCCAAAAAGGGACAAAACAAGCATTTTTCTAATTTCAAGACAATAACTTATGTGTAATTGTATGGATCTCTGAAATTTTACCACAATGTACCATATAACAAAGGGGAGGCTGGGATTAAGTTTTGGGTTAATTGCCCAAAATATGTAGGAATCAGGGGCAAAAAAAGGGCAAAAAAAGAAGCATATTTCTAGTTTCCAAACAATCATGACAATAACTTGTGTTTAAGTGTATGGATCTCTCTGAAATTTTACCACAAGGTTCAATACTGCATTTGAAAGTATGGGATTGAATTTAAGGGTTATTGCTCCAAGGGGGTTTCAAAAAGTAGGGGGGGGAGGATTTTTAGTTGACCAATTTTTGAAGGGCTCCCTTTTTTTCAAAATATAAAGAATCAAGCTTGAATATTGTGACCAAATTTTCCCCAACTGTTCAACCACTTGTGTCATATAAAGCTGCGCCCTGTGGAGCACCTGGTTAAGCTATAATATGAAATCAAACAGATCTAGAAAAATTCAATTGCATGTGTTCGCTATCTTTATATATATTTTATGTTTATATCAGGTGTATTACTGATGAAATGTTGATACATATTATCAACCCCTATGCAGTGTAAATGGTTTATTTAATACATTTTATCATGAAGATAAACCTTTTTATACGACCGCAAAATTTGAAATTTTTTTGTCGTATATTGCTATCACGTTGGCGTCGTCGTCGTCCGAATACTTTTAGTTTTCGCACTCTAACGTTAGTAAAAGTGAATAGAAATCTATGAAATTTTAACACAAGGTTTAAGACCACAAAAGGAAGGGTGGGATTGATTTTGGGAGTTTTGATTCCAACATTTTAGGAATTAGGGGCCAAAAAGGGCCCAAATAAGCATATTCTTTTTTTTCACACAGTAACTTTAGTTTAAGTAAATAGAAATCTATGAAATTTTGACACAAGGTTTATAACCACAAAAGGAAGGTTGGGATTGATTTTGGGAGTTTTGGTTCTAAAGTTTAGAAATTAGGGGCCAAAAAGGGGTCCAAATAAGCATTTTTCTTGGTTTTTTAAGTAAATAGAAATCAATTGGAGTTATCTTTCTTTGTATAGAATAGTAGTTTAATCAACTTTTTTGCACCATAACTTTAGTATTAGTGAATGGAAATCTATGAAATTTAATCAGGTGTATGACCACAAAAGGAAGATTGGTATTGATTTTGGGAGTTTTGGTCCTTACAGTTTAGGAATTAGGGGCCAAAAAGGGGTCCAAATAAGCATTTTTTTTTGGTTTTCGTACCATAACTTTAGTATAAGTATATAGAAATCTATGAAATTTAAACACAAGGTTTATGACCATAAAAGGAAAGTTGGTATTGATTTTGGGAGTTTTGGTCCTAACAGTTTAGGATTAAGGGGCACAAAGGGTCCAAAATTAAACTTTGTTTGATTCCATCAAAAATTGAATAATTGGGGTTCTTTGATATGCGGAATCTAACTGTGTATGTAGATTCTTAATTATTGGTTTCGTTTTCAAATTGGTCTACATTAAGATTCAAAGGGTTCAAAATTAAACTTAGTTTGATTTTGACAAAAATTTAATCTTTGGGGTTCTTTGATATGCTGAATTTAAAAATGAACTTAGATTCTTGATTATTGGTCCAGTTTTCAAGTTGGTTCAAATAAGGGTCAAATTTGTTTGATTTTATCAAAAAATTGAATAAATGGGGTTCTTTGATATGCCAAATCTAACTGTGTATGTAGATTCTTGATTTTTGGTCCTGTTTTCATATTGGTCTACATTAAAGTCCAAAGGGTCCAAAATTAAACTTAGTTTGATTTTAACAAAAATTGAAATCTTGGGGTTCTTTGATATGCTGAATCCAAACATGTACTTAGATTTTTGATTATGGGCCCAGTTTTCAAGTTGGTCCAAATCAGGATCTAAAATTATTATATTAAGTATTGTGCAATAGCAAGTCTTTTCAATTGCACAGTATTGCGCAATGGCAAGAAATATCTAATTACACACTATTGTGAAATAGCAAATTTTTTTTAAATCAGAGTTATCTTTCTTTGTCCAGAATAGTAAGCAAGAAATATCTAATTGCCCAATATTGTGCAATTGCAAGAATTTTTTTAATTGGAGTAATCTTTCTTTGTCCAAAATCAACTTAAATCTTTGTTATATACAATATACAATGTATATTCACTTTTTACTACCAACTGATAAATTAAAATAATCTTTACCATTCAGTGATAACAAGCAGTTTTTTAACATCTTAATATTTTATGATGTATTTAAATGAGTAGTTATTGTTGCAAACTCCATTAGAAATTTTAATTGAGATTAGTTTTGGAATAAGGGAAAGGGGGATGTGATTAAAAAAATTGGGTTCAATTTTCTCATTTGAAATTTCATAAATAAAAAGAAAATTTCTTCAAACATTTTTTTGAGGGATTAATATTCAACAGCATAGTGAATTGCTGTAAGAGAAAAACAAATTTTTAAGTTCATTAGAACACATTCATTCTGTGTCAGAAACCTATGCTGTGTCAACTATTTAATCACAATCCAAATTTAGAGCTGAATCCAGCTTGAATGTTGTGTCCATACTTGCCCCAACCGTTCAGGGTTCAACCTCTGCGGTCGTATAAAGCTACGCCCTGCGGAGCATCTGGTTTATTATGGGCCCAGTTTTCAAGTTGGTCCAAATCAGGATCTAAAATTATTATTTTAAGTATTGTGCAATAGCAAGAAATTTTCAATTGCACAGTACTCAGCAATAACAAGAAATTTCCAATTGCACAGTATTGCGCAATAGCATGAAATCTTCAATTGCACAGTATTGCGCAATAGCAAGAAATATCTAATTGCACAATATTGTGCAATAGCAAGAATTTCAATTGGAGTTATCTTTCTTTGTCAAGAATAGGTAGTTGAATCAACTAAAATCATTGTTTTATACAATATACAATGTATATTCACTTTTACTACCAACTGATAAATTAAGACAATCTTTACTATTCAGTGATAACAAGCACATTTTTACATTTTAATATTTTATGATGTATTTAAATGAGTAATTATTGTTGCAAACTCCATTAGAAATTTGAACTGTGATTAGTTTTGGAATAAATGATAGGGGGATGTGAAAAAAAATTGGGGGGGGGGGGGGGGGGGGGGGGGGGGAATTCAATTTTTCTCATTTGAAATTTCATAAATAAAAAGAAATTTCTTTAACCATTTTTTTGAGAGGATTAATATTCAACAGCATAGTGAATTGCTCAAAGGCAAAACAAAAATTTTAAGTTCATTAGACCACATTCATTCTGTGTCAGAAACCTATGCTGTGTCAACTATTTAATCACAATATAAATATTTAGAGCTGTATCCAGCTTGAATGTTGTGTCCATACTTGCCCCAACCGTTCAGGGTTCAACCTCTGCGGTCGTATAAAGCTGCGCCCTGCGGAGCATCTGGTTTAAATTATCAATCAAATATGAGAATTTGAGTCAAGTCCATGACTAGGAATTTGACAACTAATGCTCCTTTAAGAATCATGAAATAATTAAATAGTATTGAGCAGTGTTGAGAGTAAATATCAATATGTATTTATTCCTTTTTGATGCCCTTGTCATAGTGGAGGGGGCATTTAACTTAACCCTTGTGTACAGATGTACATACATCCCAAAGTTGGTTTCTGTTCTGTAACTTTAGTTTGCCTCGACCAAATGTTATGAAACTTGTACATAATGCTTGTTACCCTAAATACAGATCAGGTTTGAATTTTGTAATTGTAAAATTACTCAATTTTTATACGACCGCAAAATTTGAAAAATTTTCGTCGTACATTGCTATCACGTTGTTTGTTTCTGTTCTCTAACTTAAGTTTGCTTCAACCAAATTTTATGAAACTTATACACAATGCTTATTTCTACAATATACAGTTAAAGATTGAATTTTTCTGCCGTCACTTTTACTGTTCTAGGTTTTGCCCTTTACAAATAAAAAAATTGATGAAAATTTTTAAAATATCAATCAAGTACATGTAATATTTTTTTTTGAATTAGAGTTTTCTTTCTTTGTCCAGAATAGTAGTTGAATCAAAAACCAATGCTTCATACATTTTACTACCAACTGATAAATTAAAGCAATCTTTAAAATTTAGTGCTTACAAGCAGTTTGATTACCAATCTAGGGTTATGCCCCTTTACAAATGGGAAATTAGCTGATTTGTTTTCATTTCTGTTCTCTTAAGTTATGCTTGTCTCAACTTAATATAATAAAATGTATAATAATATAATGCTTATTACCCCTAAACTCAGTTAAAGTTCAAGTTCTGGCAGCTTTACCTTTACAGTTCTTGAGTTATGTCCCTTTATAAAATTATATGCTAGCAGGGGCATCATCTATGTCCCTATGGACACATTCCCAATTTATTTTTGTCATAATAAGACTCACAATATAATTGTTTTCTCTTTTTATTTGTAGTTGGATTTTTACTGACAGTAACCCAACACTTTCAAACAAACCACAATTACAGAGAAAACTTGTATCACTTCCTCCATGATGGTCAGCTTAAACAAGTTCTCCTGTGTTTAGGACATGGACCAAGGTCATTTCTGACCGTTTATCTACCTGAGAACAGTGACCATGATTTCAGTGATCCTGACCATGGGAAGGCAGGATGGAGGATCTACATGAGAGATGGACATGGGGGAATTATCTGTGTATTATTACAATGATATTACAATAACTTAATTGTATTTATAATTATAGCTTATTTAGACTGTACAGGACATCTCATCCTTAATTTAATTTTCAATACCCTAATCATCAAATCACATTCTTCAGAGGAGGATGTGTCGACTTATTGCAATTGTGACTTTTTGAGATATTAAGTTGAGACCTGTTGTCCAAAATTGTTTTTAGGTTTATTATTTTAATCAGTGATGTGTTTGTTATAGTTGGTATCATCAATACTCTTTAAGCACTCATGTGAAATAGAATTTAATAATCTGTGTTGCTGAGAAGCTTATACTATATTTTGATATTCCAATTAGAGACTTAGGAATTTCATGAACCGTAAAAGGAACGAAAGAGGTTTTGTTGACAGGATATGCATCTCATGCTATGCACCCATCAACCTCCATCCAAATCAACATTCAGTGGAAAGTCAGGAATAGTATGCAATTTGAATCACAGATGATAAGACTAGACTGTTTGGAAAACCATAATGATCCAAGAACATATTCCTCTTGACTAAGGAATACCTGTAACCATACCACTATTAATTTTAGAACACATTACACTTGATTTTAAATAGAATACAAAATACAAATAAATGACTTTTGTGATAGAGCTATGGACAATTATTTGTTAAAATATCTCTGTGTAATCATTTATTTTGTATATGAACATTTTTTTTATTAAAGGCACTTTATCCTAATGTTGTCTTAATAAGTACAAGACAGTCATCTTATTTCAAGTTGATATGAAATACCTGTTCTTTATCATTTTATATTTTCAGTTCATGGATTAGTTATTCTATTCCAAATCTCAGATATAGTCATGATATTTGCTAGATGTGAATACTTTTCTGTTGTCTTTCTAAAAGTCTATGACTTCGTCAATACGTTGTTTGCTTAGTGCCAATAAGAATGAGGAAAGTATGCATAAACTTTATGGTTTATTGTACAAATACTTTAAAGTAATGTAAATATTGTTAAAATTTGGATGATTTTTTTTTGGGAAGATTTTGCTTTGAGTTCAGAGTGTTGTTTATCACCAGGATGATGCTTTATATATGTTTATTTTTGGACAAAGTCAAAGGGGACTGTAGGTTTGCTCTCCTTCTGTCTGTCTGTTGGTCCACCCGTCAGTCTGGCAAAACAGTTTTCTATACTTTATCCTCGTGCATGAAGATATTGATTTAAAATTTGGGTAGAAATATATTTATCATAGCAAATTGCAGATCAAATTTGAATTTGGAAATGATCTGCTGAGTTTGTGCAGATAATTGGTCCTTGTACTGAAAGTTCACTCAGATAATCCGTTTTTCACACTTTTTTTCGTCATGCTTGAAGATATTGATTTGATATTTGATATATAGTTTATACCATGACAAGTAATAGAGCAAGTTGGCATTCTGTTCCAGTACAGTGAATTTTTAACAGTTAGGGTACTATGTATTTGCCATGCAGTTCTCTAAGGATGCTTGTTTATTCATAAATGAGCTTGTCAGGTTCCTGTTGTTTATGCACACAAGTATAAATCTCATTGGTATTTTTAAAACTAGTTGTAAAAGCATCACTTTAAAGTTTCAGTGTATATCACAAGAAACTGGTGTAAAGCAACTCTATAAAGTTTCAGTGTATGTCACAAAAAACTGGTATTAAAGCACAGGTCTCTCAAATGTTTCAGTGTATATCACAACAAACTGGTATAAAAGCACAGGTCTCTTAAATGTTTCAGTGTATATCACAAAAGCGTTTTTATAAAGCAACAGTGTATGTCTCAAGAAACTGGTATAAAATCACCTCTTAAATTTCCGTGTATGTCACGAGAAACTAGAATAAAATCATCATTTTAAAGTTCCAGTGTATGTCACAAGAAACTGGTAAAAAAACACCTCTATCAGGTTTCAGTGCCTGCAAAGGGGAAATGGATTAAAGAAACTGGTATAAAAGCTCCTCTATAAAGTTTCAGTGTATGTCACAAGAAACTGGTGTAAAAGCTCCTCTATAAAGTTTCAGTGTATGCCACAAGAAACTGGTGTGAAAGCTCCTCTATAAAGTTTCAGTGTATGCCACAAGAAACTGGTATAAAAGCTCCTCTATAAAGTTTCAGTGTATGCCACAAGAAACTGGTGTAAAAGCTCCTCTATAAAGTTACAGTGTATGCCATAAGAACTTGTTATAAAAGAATCTCTATAAAGTTTCAATGTATGTCACAAGAAACTGGTGTGAAAGCTCCTCTATAAAGTTTCAGTGTATGTCACAAGAAACTGGTATAAAAGCTCCTCTATAAAGTTTCAGTGTACGTCACAAGAAACTGGTGTGAAAGCTCCTCTATAAAGTTTCAGTGTATACCACAAGAAACTGGTGTAAAAGAATCTCTATAAAGTTTCAATGTATGTCACAAGAAACTGGTGTGAAAGCTCCTCTATAAAGTTTCAGTGTATGCCACAAGAAACTGGTGTGAAAGTTCCTCTATAAAGTTTCAGTGTATGCCACAAGAAACTGGTATTAATAAATGTATACAGGTTTCCAGGAAAAATTAATTGCATATCTTGATGCTTTAATTAAATAATTAACTAGTGTTATATCTCCAAATATATTATTTAAATGGTGTCGAGATTTAATTTAACAAATATAAAAACCCAGATTATGTTCATCTAAGGTTAGGAATGAGAGCAAATCAAAGTTATCTTTCTTTACCTGCTGATCGAAGTAAAAGTCTATTTAAAGAATAAATTTGCTCTTTGCCTGTCGAGTTTTAAAAATTATAAAAAAAAAAAGAAAAACAAGCAAATACAATAATATATCAACATATTAAAACCATATGTCTTTTTAATGATTAAACAATGGACTTTAACCAAGCAACAGTAAATTAATAAATTTTACCGTTAAATTGTTGGATCATTAAACATGACTAAATAGAAGTATAGTCAGTCGCCTGTAATTCAGTGGTTGTCCTTGTTGGATCATTAAACATGACTAAATAGAAATATAGTCAGTATCCTGTAATTCAGTAGTTGTCGTTTGCTGCTATGATACTTGTTTGTTTTTCGTTCATTATTATGCCCCACCTACGATAGTAGAGGGGCATTATGTTTTCTGGTCTGTGTGTCCGTTCGTCTGTTTGTTCGTCCGTCTGTCCCGCTTCAGGTTAAAGTTTTGGTTAGGTAGTTTTTTATGAAGTTGAAGTCCAATCAACTTGAAACTATATGTATACTACTAGTATACATGTTCCCTTTGATAAGACCATTCTAATTTTAATGCCAAATTAGAGAATTTATTCCAATTTCACGGTCCACTAAACATAGAAAATGATAGTGCGAGTGGGGCATCCGTGTACTGTGGACACATTCTTGTTTTTTATATAGATCAGGTCGTTAGTTATCTAGTTTGAATTGTTTCATATTTGTCTTTTCGGGGCATATTACTAGCTGAATATGCAGTATAGGTTTTACTCATTATTAAAGGATTTACAGTGACCTATAGTTGTTACTTTCTATCATATGGTCTCTTGTGGAGAGTTGTCTATTTGGAAATCATACCGCATCTTTTTATGTTTAAGTACATAATATAATAAGATGTATAAACTCTATGAAGTTAACAGGAGTGTCAAATCACCATATAGATATACTGTAACGGCAGGAAATATTGCCATGTTTTTCATTGTTTGTGAAAAATATCTCTCGGTTTTATTTTAATTCACAGACACCGTCACGGGCATAGCAAACGAGTTAGCCTGAGATAATGACCGAATGAACATCAACGTTCGTAAAAGGAATTAAATGATACAGACCTATTTTTCAAATAATTAAAGTAAATGTATAAAACCGCTGTGAAATGTTAGAAAAAAAACCATCAAATTTGTCATACGTTCATATTTGAATTTAGAAAACTACACATGCAATGAATTGTGCTGTCTTAATAAGTTTGTTCAAATTGAAATTCTAAAAGTCTTAATTGAGTAGGCATTTATTTATGATTTATCATGTTTATTCAGAAAAACGCATTAAAATCATGTGTGTCGAATATATGTTCCCGTTCGCAACACAGCATAACATAAATGACAAAGTTACCCAAAGTAGTAGTTTTATCGATATATACCCTTCCGCAGGATAGCATTTAAGTAACATAGTTACCAATGTAGTCATTTTAAGTTGGTCGTTGTTTGACAAGTCTTCCTTACTTGTTCGTACGCCTTTTCTAGATTGATTGATTGCAAGGTCTGCATTTCACAAAGATCGCTAAGTTGGTGACTCTCAAAATATTATAAAATATGTTGTAAATATCTTGGACGACTTTTTATGAACAAAGGAGTGATGGGTAATAATTGACCACATACCAAAGTGAACCTCAGTTACAATTGTATATGGAGTGTACATGCTGTCAAATCTCTTAACTTTACATAGGTTTCACAGTATATGATAATAATCTTGTGTTTCTGAACCTTTGATTGGTTTCACAGTATGTAATATTATATCTTGTGTTGCATGTTTAACAATCAATAAACTTATTGTTGTATCACATTTCACAAAAAATGTCTAATCTTATTTCTGATCTAATTATAGATAATTATTGAAAACTGATCCTCAATACAACAATCTATGTCGAGTGTTTGTACCACCTTTTGTAACGGGAAGATTTATTTTTGCCTCTTTATGGGTTTGATTCGTTGTCGGTAGAAGTATTTACGTATCAACGTAACTTTATTGCCAAATAACAAGTTTAAATTGTTATGAGTGAAACTGAAACCTACAATTTGTACTACAAATGCGATTTTACTGACTTCTTAAAGGATCTTAAAGGTTTGAAGGACAATTACCATATTTTACCATATTTATTTTTAAATTGCGGTTTTTATTTGGCATCTGTAAAAATAAGTTATTATTTCATATAAAAAGTTTATATTAATTCTTGTCTAAATTTTATTCACAATCGTATGAAAAGGCCTGATAAACCTGACAAAACCTGTTAACTAACAGACCCATACTCATACTTTCTAGCAGTGTATACGAGGAGAGTTTTCGTAAACAAGATATTTGTTTAGTTTTGTGCTTTTATATAACCAACAAATATTGTCGATTTTCCATTTGGTATCTGACGAACAGTTGTCTCAATTTGATCAGACAACATCTACTTATATTTTTCTTTTATATTTAAGGCTTCTTAAAATACTTTTTTACTATCCAGATATTTTGATCCAGAAACATTACAATCGACAAAAATACTGTACTCTCTAAAAAGTAAAAACCAATACAAACAAAGGTAAAGAGAATGACATGCAAATCAGATATAGTTCACACATAGTTATTAGGGTAGAGGTTATAGGGAACAATTGTGTAGAATGAATATACTTTAGATTGATAAAAAAGTCTTCATGAAGGTATCAAACATTAATAAGCACTACAAAAGAAATTCAAATCAAACTTGCAGGGGACATGAAAAACGTCTCTTCCTCCCTCCCTCCATCCCTATGTCCGTCTGTTCGTCATTACGTCTGTAGGTCCCATATTGTTAGCGCTCTAACATGTACAGTTCTTGTCAAAATTTTTATATTATATGTATATACCAGCAGTGTCTCGGACGATTTTTAAAACCAGTGCCGTTCAATATTTTATAAAGAGTTATGTCCATCGGAAACATTGAATATATGGAAAATTGTATTGTTATAGTGCATTCAAGTATGCATTTACTGCCAAATCTTTATGAAACCTATTAAAGGTTTATATTAAAAGTGTCTCAGATAAAGGCAACAGTAGTATACCGCTGTTCAAAACTCATAAATCCATGGACAAAAAACAAAATCGGGGTAACAAACTAAAACCGAGGGAAACGCATTAAATATAAGAGGAGAACAACGACACAGCACTGAAATGTAACACACACAGAAACGGACAAAGCATCAGACAAAATCCCACGAGAATAACAAATATAACATCAAAACCAAATACATGAATTTGGGATAGACAAGTACCGTGACACTCGCAATGTGAATTTACACTCAAAAATAAGAGAAAACAAACGACGCAACGTTAAAATGTAACACACACAGAAACGAACAATAATTTAACAATGGCTATCTTCCTGACTTGGTACAGGACATTTTTAAAGGAAAAAATGGTGGGTTGAACCTGATTTTGTGGCATGCCAAACCTCGCACTTTAATGGCAATGTTAAATATAACATTGAAATGACAACATAATATAACAGGACTACAATACAAATAAATAGGAGAACATATTAGAAAAAGAAACACATGATTAATAGATAACAAAAAGCATCAGGTTTAAAATTCAATACGCCAAAAACGCGCCTCGTCCACACAAGACTAGACGACACAAGACGCCCAGATATAAAATATCGAAATTGAAAAAAAGTACAAAGTTGTACAGCACTGAAGATCAAAAGTTGAAAAAGGTTTTGTCAAATGTGTTTTTATGCTTGGGATAAGAACATCCTTATTATTTAGAACAATTACAGCTATTGCAAACAGTAAATTTTATCAAATGAATATAAAACAGATAACATAATGAAACTGAAGTATTACAAATGTAACTAATTACAGAAAACTCAGGTGAGTTCGGAATTCAGTGTCAATGCCTTTTTTATAAGGTTTAAGACTGATGCCTCTGGGAAATATTTAGTATATGGGAATTTTTATGGAAAGGGTCTCATGTAAATAATTCTTGCCAGATTTTTTTTATAGTTACTTATATTGTACGTTTTTATCAGCAATATCACGGACGAATTTGGAAATCAGTGCCTATAAATTATTTGAAAAAGGATAATGCACCTATAAATATCAATTATATGGAAATATGCATTGTAAGCTGTCTCACATTTTCAATTTCTGCCATTTTTTTTTATCAAAGTCATATCAAAGGTTATAACAGGAATTTCACTGACAATTTCGAAAATAATTGCCCAGCAAATATTTTTTTTTTATGAGATATGCCCCTTGAAATATTGAATATATCAGAAAGTGTTTAAAAGTCTTCAACTCTTAAGATAAATTCAATAAGGTCGTTACTTTTTGTCGTTTGAATTGATTTACATGATGATGAAAGTGTTTAACGACCTTGACTGGCTTTACAGCTCTAGCACGATCGTTTGTTTTACAATTGTGATTTTGGGGTCTTTTATAACTGACTACATTGTATTAGCTTTGGTCATTGTAATGTTGATGGCCGTACAGTGACCAAAAGCTGTTTTTTTCTGTGTGAAGAGAGTTATTTTATTTGCAATCATACCACATCTATTTTTTTATGTTAAAAACAACATTTTTTTTAGTTATTGACATTTAACAGATATGTCTGTTCTTTTATAATCAATTTATTTTGATAACATTTAACAACATTCGAGCCTTGCGACATACTTCTATTTGTTAGGGTAACAATTTCAAACATTCTAGCCTTGCGACATACTTCTACTTATTTGGGTGACATTTCCCAACATTCTAGCCTTGCGACATACTTCTATTTGTTTGGGAAAAATTGACAAAATTCGAGCCTTGCGACATATTTCTACTTATTTGGCTAAGATTTTCCAACATTCTAGCCCTGTGACATACTTCTACTTATTTGGGTAACATTTTCCAACATTCTAGCCTAGTGACATACTTCTGTTTGTTAGGGTAACATTTTCCAACATTCTAGCCTTGCGACATACTTCTATTTGTTTGGGAAAAATTGACAAAATTCGAGCCTTGCGACATATTTCTACTTATTTGGCTAAGATTTTCCAACATTCTAGCCCTGTGACATACTTCTACTTATTTGGGTAACATTTCCCAACATTCTAGCCTTGTGACATACTTCTGTTTATTAGGGTAACATTTTCCAACATTCGAGCCTTGTGACATACTTCTACTTATTTGGGTAACATTTTCCAACATTTGAGCCTTGCGACATACTTCTGTTTGTTAGGGTATCATTTTCCAACATTCTAGCCTTGTGATATACTTCTGTTTGTTAGGGTAACATTTTCCAACATTCTAGCCTTGTGATATACTTCTGTTTGTTAGGGTAACATTTTCCAACATTCTAGCCTTGTGACATACTTCTGTTTGTTAGGGTAACATTTTCCAACATTCTAACCTTGCGACATACTTCTATTTGTTAGGGTAACATTTTCCAACATTCGAGCCTTGTGACATACTTCTGTTTGTTAGGGTAACATTTTCCAACATTCGAGCCTTGTGACATACTTCTATTTGTTAGGGTAACATTTTCCAACATTCGAGCCTTGTGACATACTTCTGTTTGTTAGGGTAACATTTTCCAACATTCGAGCCTTGTGACATACTTCTATTTGTTTGGGTAACATTTTCCAACATTCTAGCCTTGCGACATACTTCTATTTGTTAGGGTAACATTTTCCAACATTCGAGCCTTGTGACATACTTCTATTTGTTAGGGTAACATTTTCCACCATTCTAGCCTTGCGACATACTTCTGTTTTGTTAGGGTAACATTTTTCAACATTCTAGCCATGCGACATACTTCTGTTTGTTAGGGTAACATTTTCCAACATTCGAGCCTTGCGACATACTTCTATTTGTTAGGGTAACATTTTCCAACATTCTAGCCTTGTGATATACTTCTGTTTGTTAGGGTAACATTTTCCAACATTCTAGCCTTGTGACATACTTCTGTTTGTTAGGGTAACATTTTCCAACATTCTAACCTTGCGACATACTTCTATTTGTTAGGGTAACATTTTCCAACATTCGAGCCTTGTGACATACTTCTATTTGTTAGGGTAACATTTTCCAACATTCGAGCCTTGTGACATACTTCTGTTTGTTAGGGTAATATTTTCCAACATTCGAGCCTTGTGACATACTTCTATTTGTTTGGGTAACATTTTCCAACATTCTAGCCTTGCGACATACTTCTATTTGTTAGGGTAACATTTTCCAACATTCGAGCCTTGTGACATACTTCTATTTGTTAGGGTAACATTTTCCACCATTCTAGCCTTGCGACATACTTCTGTTTGTTAGGGTAACATTTTTCAACATTCTAGCCATGCGACATACTTCTGTTTGTTAGGGTAACATTTTCCAACATTCGAGCCTTGCGACATACTTCTATTTGTTAGGGTAACATTTTCCAACATTCTAGCCTTGTGATATACTTCTGTTTGTTAGGGTAACATTTTCCAACATTCTAGCCTTGTGACATACTTCTGTTTGTTAGGGTAACATTTTCCAACATTCTAACCTTGCGACATACTTCTATTTGTTAGGGTAACATTTTCCAACATTCGAGCCTTGTGACATACTTCTATTTGTTAGGGTAACATTTTCCAACATTCGAGCCTTGTGACATACTTCTGTTTGTTAGGGTAACATTTTCCAACATTCGAGCCTTGTGACATACTTCTATTTGTTTGGGTAACATTTTCCAACATTCTAGCCTTGCGACATACTTCTATTTGTTAGGGTAACATTTTCCAACATTCGAGCCTTGTGACATACTTCTATTTGTTAGGGTAACATTTTCCACCATTCTAGCCTTGCGACATACTTCTGTTTGTTAGGGTAACATTTTTCAACATTCTAGCCATGCGACATACTTCTGTTTGTTAGGGTAACATTTTCCAACATTCGAGCCTTGCGACATACTTCTATTTGTTAGGGTAACATTTTCCAACATTCGAGCCTTGTGACATACTTCTGTTTGTTAGGGTAACATTTTCCAACATTCGAGCCTTGTGACATACTTCTATTTGTTAGGGTAACATTTTACAACATTCTAGCCTTGTGACATACTTCTGTTTGTTAGGGTAACATTTTCCAACATTCTAGCCTTGCGACATACTTCTGTTTGTTAGGGTAACATTTTCCAACATTCTAGCCTTGTGACATACTTCTGTTTGTTAGGGTAACATTTTACAACATTCTAGCCTTGCGACATACTTCTATTTGTTAGGGTAACATTTTCCAACATTCGTAGCCTTGCGACATACTTCTATTTGTTAGGGTAACACTTTCCAACATTCTAGCCTTGGACATACTTCTATTTGTTAGGGTAACATTTCCAACATTCGAGCCTTGCGACATACTTCTTTTGTTAGGGTAACATTTTCCAACATTCTAGCCTTGTGACATACTTCTATTTGTTTAGGTAACATTTTCCAACATTCGAGCCTTGTGACATACTTCTATTTGTTTAGGGTAACATTTTACAACATTCGAGCCTTGGACATACTTCTGTTTGTTAGGGTAACATTTCCAACATTCTAGCCTTGTGACATACTTCTATTTGTTAGGGTAACATTTTCCAACATTCTAGCCTTGCGACATACTTCTATTTGTTAGGGTAACATTTTACAACATTCTAGCCTTGCGACATACTTCTGTTTGTTAGGGTAACATTTCCAACATTCGAGCCTTGCGACATACTTCTATTTGTTAGGGTAACATTTCCAACATTCTAGCCTTGTGACATACTTCTTTTGTTAGGGTAACATTTTCAACATTCTAGCCTTGTGACATACTTCTATTTGTTAGGGTAACATTTTCCAACATTCTAGCCTTGCGACATACTTCTATTTGTTAGGGTAACATTTTACAACATTCTAGCCTTGCGACATACTTCTGTTTGTTAGGGTAACATTTCCCAACATTCGAGCCTTGCGACATACTTCTATTTGTTAGGGTAACATTTTCCAACATTCTAGCCTAGTGACATACTTCTATTTGTTAGGGTAACATTTTCCAACATTCTTGCCTTGTGACATACTTCTATTTGTTAGGGTAACATTTTCAACATTCTAGCCTTGTGACATACTTCTATTTGTTAGGGTAACATTTTACAACATTCAGCCTTGCGACATACTTCTATTTGTAGGGTAACATTTTACAACATTCTAGCCTTGTGACATACTTCTATTTGTTAGGGTAACATTTTCCAACATTCTAGCCTTGCGACATACTTCTATTTGTTAGGGTAACATTTTCCAACATTCTAGCCTTGCGACATACTTCTGTTTGTTAGGGTAACATTTCCAACATTCGAGCCTTGCGACATACTTCTATTTGTAAGGGTAACATTTTCCAACATTCTAGCCTTGTGACATACTTCTATTTGTTAGGGTAACATTTACAACATTCTTGCCTTGCGACATACTTCTATTTGTTAGGGTAACATTTTACAACATTCAGCCTTGTGACATACTTCTGTTTGTTAGGGTAACATTTAACAATTCTAGCCATGCGACATACTTCTATTTGTCAGGGTAACATTTTCAACATTCTAGCCTTGTGACATACTTCTATTTGTTAGGGTAACATTTTCCAACATTCTAAGCCTTGGACATACTTCTATTTGTTAGGGTAACATTTTCCCAACATTCTAGCCTTGCGACATACTTCTATTTGTTAGGGTAACATTTTCAAACATTCGAGCCTTGCGACATACTTCTATTTGTTAGGTAACATTTTCCAACATTCGAGCTTGTGACATACTTCTATTTGTTAGGGTAACATCTTTCCAACAATTCGAGCACTTTGTGACATCTTCTATTTGTAGGGTAACATTTCAACATTCGGCCTTGCGACATTACTTCTATTTTTAGGGTAAATTTCCAACAATCGAGCCTTGAAACATACTTCTTTGTTGGGTAACATTTTCAAACATTCGAGCCTTGCGACATACTTCTATTTGTTAGGGTAACATTTCCCAACATTCAAGCCTTGCGACATACTTCTATTTGTTAGGGTAACATTTCCCAACATTCAAGCCTTGCGACATACTTCTATTTGTTAGGGTAACATTTCCCAACATTCGAGCCTTGCGACATACTTCTATTTGTTTGTTCACACTATCATATTTCATAATAATCTTTACTTTGTGGGTAACCACATTATCTATTAACAGACTGATGTGACTACTTATATTGAATTCCTATACTGTAGATAAATCATTATACATAATGGTTAAGACGACAAATTAAGCTGTCTTTTATAGAATCGATAAATGATTGATGAGAACACCAATAAACAACTAGATGTTCTCCTGTAACTATATCATAACTGTATAAGTGTAATGTTTACCGAGTAAATCGTCTGAAGTGTTTGAGTTTTTGATTTTGCCATTTGATGAGGGACCTTCCGATTTGAATGCTCCTCGGAGTTCGGTATTTTTGTTATTTTACTTTTTACCTGGTTAATCAATGCCACGGCCCAGAATCACAATGTTTTCATTTCCTCGTGATTCGTTTAAATCATGTTACGGTTTTTCTAAATTCAAAATGTTTTTTTATGACAGATTAATACTACGATTCAGTTTCTTGTATTGGAGTACAACTTTTCTTTGTATTCTATTTAAAACTGACCTTAGATGAATTTGACCATTCTTGTATGACCTTTTTAGCTCTGATCTTATTCTTTAGAAACTACGTAGTGCCTTTACATCACTGACTGCCAAAGGTTTAGGATAATGTGTTTATGTGAAGGTTAATTCAGTAGAAAAAAACTTGTTTTCAAGCATTTTGCAGAAGAATCTATTTTTATCTTTAAAGATACTGTTGTTGACAGTAGATCATAAAGATAAGCAATGATTGATCTCATACTTGTATTTGACTTAACTGTTATAGACCATTAAATTGTATTATTTTGATAGTGAATATATTGATTTCGAAACATGTATATTAGTCCGCATACATCGTTAATGAAAAAAAAGGTGATTCGTTTTCGTTAATTCAGAACATGACCTAGGTATTCGTTCGTACAATATACAGTAACTCCTCATGGTTCTAAATTTGTATATTTGATTATTACTATACTGATTTTGATTGTCGCCCCTGTTTTTTTGTTCATATCGTATCCTCCATTATAACAATAAATTGGTAAATTTGATTATTACTATACTGATTTTGATTGTCGCCCTGTTCTTTTGTTCATACGTATCCTCCATTATAACAATAAATTGGTATATTTGATTATTACTATACCATGTATACTGATTTTGATTGTCGCCCCTGTTCTTATGTTCATACCGTATCCTCCATTATAACAATCCCGGATACACCACTGTTACAATCTGGAAGTTAGTTAAACATATTTTTATCTATTAATCAAGAGTCCATTATCGAATTGTTACATTGATACAATTATCCTTAAAACGCATGTTTGACAAGTTATAGTAACAATACATTGATATAAGATATTATGGTAAGCGAAACCCAGATTTTTCGTAGAGAGAAACGAATATGGTTTATTCTATTAAGGTGGTACCCAACACTTTCACTAAAATTAATTTGGCTCGTTTAATTTTCATAAAATTTTGTCAAAGTATTTACTTTGACCCTTTAACAAGTATATAAAAATTTCAAAAATTTTGAACCAACCGTTTTGTCAGAAAAATTACACTGGTTATATAGCAGTTTGGCAAACACCAATTTTGATCATTGAGAAGCTTAATATTCCTTTACAACACAGCGTAATTAAAACGTTGAGGTGACTTAGCAGAGTTATCTGCCTGTAGTGTTAGGTACCACCTTAAACATTGGAGAGTGAAATATATATTATATTTACAAAATAAAACATATAACAGCTAGGGGTTGATACATATGAAAAGAAAATGAGAAAATGAAGTCTTCTTCCGCCCCACCAACATCACAAGTAGTAGAATTGATTTGATTATTAGAACTGAGGTCGGGGTAGTCTATTTATTGATACCGTGTCTAAGTACATGTTTTGCTTTAAAAAAAAAAGAGTAAAATCACAAAAAATATGGAAGTCCGAGGAAATTTCAAAACGAAAAGTCTCTATCAAAAGCTCAAACACATCAAACGAATGGACAACAACTATCATATATTTTCCTATGTCAGTTTAAGGCTTCTGTTTATTCTATGTTTAAAGTGTTTCATCTTCATTTTGTCAAAAATCTTTTTATTTGGATAATACGAAATTAAAGGCATTTTTTCTATATAATGTCTGAAAATTGGTAGTTTCTCATCTACATACTTTTTAACGAAATTTGAAAATAACCATTTCAAAATATTGTTTTGCAGTAAATCTTATAAAAATAACAATAATTAAAAGTTGAATTAGAGGAATTAAATAAGTATAACAATGTTTCATGGAATAAAGCTAACATTATAAGAGTGAAAAATTAAGTACTAAATATTTATTATTTTATACAGGTGTTCACTGATTAATATCCCTCATACCTGTTTAAATGATGATATGCACTACTTATCTATTTTTTTTATTATATTTTCATGACTATTATCGGTATCCATCATGCTTGTAAATTTGGATGAAATATAGCATCTGTAACGTTGTAGATATATTGTTTCTGTAAATTTACTTGATTATCTGACTCAAACACTTTGTCTTGTCATATTTCTATAAAATACATATTTTAAGTTAATCAAATTCTAACTGATGATTTACACCAGTTAAAGCGTCTACAACTAAACATAGAAAAGGATTCATTCACGTGAAATTCTTTACCACGAATAAATAAAGGCAACAGTAGTATACCGCTGTTGAATAACAGAACAATTTTACAGGATGTTAGTTTATAAAAAGTATAAAAAAAGTATAGACTTTTTAAAAACTTGTACTTGAATGTTAGACTAGATAAACAACAAGAAGAATAAGAGTATTCTTTGAAACTCAATGTTGTATTCACTTTTTGATTTTATTTTGAATAGAAATTATTTTCCCTTTCTTATCTGAAACAGATTAATTTTCTTTGAAGAATTTGTCTATAAATAACATAATACAACATCTAATTATTTAAACAATCCGAATTTTTCAGATTCTATTAAGAATAGTTATCAAAGGTTCCAGGATTATAATTAAGTACGCCAGACGCGCGTTTCGTCTACATAAGACTCATCAGTGACGCTCATATCAAAATATTTATAAAGCAAAACAAGTACAAAGTTGAAGAGCATTGAGGATCTAAAATTCCAAAAAGTTGTGCCAAATACGGCTAAGGTAATATATTCCTGGGATAAGGACACAGACCCGAATTTATTACGTATAGTTCCTCCCTAACATATTCCTTTGTATCACTAATACTTCATTACCACATATTCTAATATGACGTCCTTATTACGCTTTGTTAACAAAGCCGTGTTCTAATGAGCACAAAAATATGTTTTACACGTGCGCACGGACTTTTAATATTAACGTTATTTCCATCGTTATCCTTTTAAATATTTACATTTAAGCAGCTAACATAAACTTTTATTATATATTTTTATCAAACATCATATATTTACCCCGGTCGTAGTTTTTAAACTTATCAAATATTAAATGTAATATACATACTCATCGGGGAGGAAAGGGGAACAGATAAACAGTCTTACGGCATTTTCGTACGCTTCGACCTATAAATAGATTGTATTTGTCATGTTAGAATCGAAATAATTCCTTCATGTCATGCTCTATACTCATTTTAACATGGGTAGGCATTATATTTGACCACATTTTACACCTCGCTAACGCTCAGTGTAAAATATCTACAAATATAATGCCTACCCATGTTAAAATGAGCATAGAGCATGACATGAAGGAATTATTTCTAAAATAAAATATCGAATGGACATTTATAATTATTTCATTTAGGTTGCCTATTAAAATATTGAAAATGACCCATCTTAGAACTAAGAAGACCTAATCAAATATAGGTGTCGTGAGATTGGAACCAAGATAACCTCATCAGATATAGGTGTTAGATTGGAACTAAGAATACCTCAATAAATAAAGTTGTGAGATTGGAACTAGGTAGACTTCCAGTTGAAAATCTAATTACAACCAAATATTCCGAATTGCAAGGTGAACCAGAATAAATCCGCTTAACAATTTACAATTAAAAGATGAACATTACATTCATTTTCCCGACGAAAAAAATATTCTGTCGGTTGAGCCCCGCTTTCTTTTGAAATTTTAGAATTATTGGAAGGCAGAGGTCACATTGTAACATGACTATTGAATATTGTAAAAAGTACAATAACAAAATACCGAACTTAAAGGGAATATAAAATTGCAAAACCTTAAACACATCCTATAACGAATGGAAAACAACTGTCATATTCCTACGAGTATCTTATAAGGAGAAACTGAAAAATTTAATAGAAGACCTTAACTTTGTGTTCACTATTGACAAGTAAAATAACAAAATACCGAATTCGCAAGAAAATTCCAAAACGGAATACCCTAAACAAATAGAAAAATCAAAGCTGAAACACATCTCAAACACATCAAACTAATAGGTTATAACTGGAGCAGACATTTAATTATGTAGAAAATTATGGTTAAAACCAGGTTTTATAAATAGCTGAACGTCTCTCTTGTATGACAGTTGCATTGAATTATAATATATTGACAACAATGTGTAAGCAGGAAAAAACAGAAAAAAGATATGTAAAATGTAAAAAATAGGGTACAGTAGTTAACAGTTAAATGGTTAAATTGTTTATAAAGTATGACAGTTTTAATACGATGAAACAAGTAAACGTATCACAAGTGTTGGAATTTATTAACTTATCATTGGGCGTATTTTTGTAGTCATAGCCTTTTTATTTTCTAACTCACGATATGACCACGTTTATGAAATTATCCCAGTAATACATGTCTTATGTAATGATTTTATACATTTATATTACACGCCTGATTATTTTTAAAGTGTGTTTTATTAAAAAAAAAATTAATAAACACAAGCCTACAGCATATTTGGTAAAAAAAAAAATACCGAACTTGGAACTTAATAAAAAAAACTGAAGTACTGTTATGAAATGAAAGTGATCTAGTATTTGAGCAAGAAAAAATGATATTAAAAGAAAAAACATACACCCTTATCCACCAATTAGATAAAAAGATAGAAAATGGAAAAGAAGCCAGGAGTTATCTATAATGAACAAAAATTAAAAGGGTCGTGTGTCCTGTTGTTCTACTAAATTACTTTGTCCATTTCGGTCCTCAATGCTTTTCAACTTCGTACTTTATTTGGCATTTTTTTTTTCATTCGAGCGTCACTGATGAATCTTTTTTAGACGAAACCCGCGTCTGGCGTATTTACAAAATTTAGTGCTGGTATCTATGATGAGTTTATTAGCGAATACAGTCAAATAACAATGTAAAATAAGTGCATGGTTCCTCATAAAACAAAGGGTCTGTCGAAGGGTCTGGGTTATGTAGGGTATTTTAAGGCTTTTTCTTGATTCTTTATGTTTATGGTCCATTGTACTATATTCTGTAAACTTCATTCAATCCATATTTTTAACACTTATGAACAGACTAGAGTGCAATGCATTGATTTTGTGTGAAGATTTATTAAAGATTGAGCTAATTTCAAAATAACCACGTAATTATAGCATGCTGTTATATATGATGTAATTAAATCATTAAAATGAAACCCTAGAAGTCTTTGGTAACTTTGTATACGCCAGTGATGGACCAGGGTATCATTAGCAGGTTTACCTCACATCACTGTATAACTTATTTAGTCATGTGACATTCAAACAAATTACTGCACTCACTTACCTCTCTTTTCTTAAGATCGAAATTTAAACACATTTAGAATGTATAATTTAATTTAAACGCTACATTCCTTTGATGTCTCAGCATAACCTAAATAGTGAGATAGTGTTTTTATCTCAGTATCTTTTTATTTAAAATAACTAACACAATTTCAATATTTTGATGTGTTTGAGGTCTTGATTCTGTCGTTTGCTTAAGGACTTTCCGTTTTAAATTTTCCTCGGAGTTCAGTTTTTATTGTGACTGTACATTTCATTATCAAAACTGACCACCAATAATTTCATGTATTTGATTTATCTGACAAGGTCATTTCAAACAATTATATTAATTAGCAATATTAAAACATCATTGAATAATAAAACGTAATTTGAATTTCTGTCCCCTCCCCCCGGAACGGTGCTTTAAATATGTGTGCCCCCGAACGTTGCTGTAAATTTCTGAGAATAATAACCATGTGATCAAATAATATATTGCATAGCTTTCCGACATGACTGGAGTACTGTCATGCAATTTTGCCCCGAAACCATGTGATAATAATTGAAACATTATCAATATTATTATTTTTATTACCGAAACCATGTAATAATAATCGAAACATTATTATTGTATTATTATTATTATTATTATTATTATTATTATTATTATTATTATTATTATTATTATTATTATTATTATTATTATTATTATTATTATTATTATTATTAAATTTGCTGTTCATTTGAGAGAGAAAAAAAGAATATTTTCGTAAGTCAGCATTCTGTAAATTAACAACAATGTAATAATTACAAAACATTCCAAAGATGTTACATGTGACAAATTGGTAGTAAAATTAATATCTTTCACTATATATTTTATAATTCACCTAAAGCTAAATACAATATATATCTTGTTAAAGTAGAAGGTTTTATTTTTATGAAACAACAATTATATTCGTGTCCACATAAACTATTCAAAATGGACATGACTACATAGAGCAGATCTAATGTGACAAAATGAAAATATAACATTTGCAAAATTCTTGGCGTTCTTATTCTTCATTATCTACATAAAGGAAAAAAAATAATTGTAAATAAAACAGCACAAGTTTTATTCAAAGGATTTTAATGAAATTAGAATACGACGAATTAAGTTACAATCGATGACTGCCAATTATTTTTGGTTTTTTAAAATCTAAATAATGATATTCCAAACTTTTGTGAAAGCTTATTATACTTTGAGTTATCCACATTCAATCATTATTATATTTTTAGAAAAAAAACAAGTTTGGATTTTAACATCTGTTGTTGTCTTGGTTTTTTTTTTTTACACATGAGGCTTTTTTATAATTTTATCTAAACGTCTGTAACAAATAAAGGCAACAGTAGTATACCGCTGTTTGAAATTCATAAATTCGATAGCGAAAAAAAACCAAATCCGGGTTACAAACTAAAACTGAGGGAAACGCATCAGATATAAGAGAACTACGACACAACAGAAACACAACCTTAAAATGTAACACACAGAGAAACAAACTATAATATAACAATGGTCATTTCCCTGACTTGGTACAGGGCATTTTAAAATAAAAAATGGTGGGTTGATCCTGGTTTTGTGGAATGCCAAACCTCCCGCTTTTATGGCAATGTTAAATATAACATTAAAATGACAACATTGCATGACCGGACTACAATACAAATAAATGGGAGAACATATAGAACAGGGAATCATACGAATAATAGCTAACAAAAGGTACCAATAATCATATTTGTTCATGAATTTATCTATCAGTCGTGAAAACAATTTAATACACAAACTGTTCTGACGCAATACTTGACCAAAGTGCCAAAAAGCTACATATACACACCGCTTGTTTCATATCTAACCAAGTAAAAAATCTTTACTTTTCTGTTGCGTGTATTGCCCCAAATGCAATGCACCGTTTCTTTTTGTATTTTTTACTTTTCTGACACAGGAATTGGTATAACAGCATCACACCAGTTGTTGCATATACTGACCAAGTAAAAACTTTACTTTTCTGATACGGGAATTAGTACAAGTGTAACCAACCAGCTGTTGCATATACTGACCAAATAAAAAACTACTTTTTCTGATACCGGAATCTGAATTTGTCAAACTGCAACACACCACTTTATGCATATACTGACCAAGTAAAAAACTTTGCATAAACTGATAAAGTAAAAACCTTTACTTTCCTGATACCGGAATCGGCACAAGTGCATCACACCAGCTGTTGCATATATTGACCAAATAAAAACCTTTAATTATCTGATACGGGAATCGGAACATGTGTAACACACCAGTTGTTGAATATACTGACCAAGTAAAAACCTTTACTTTCCTGATACGGGAATCGGAACAAGTGCAACACACCAGTTGTTGAATATACTGACCAAGTAAACAAACTTTACTTTTCTGATATGGGAATTGGTACAAGTGTTACACACCAGTTGTTGCATATACTGACCAAATAAAAACTTTTACTTTTCTGATACGGGAATCGGAACAAGTGCAACACACCAGTTGTTGAATATACTGACCAAGTAAACAAACTTTACTTTTCTGATATGGGAATCGGAACAAGTGCAACACACCAGTTGTTGAATATACTGAACAAGTAAACAAACTTTACTTTTCTGATACGGGAATCGGAACAAGTGCAACACACCAGTTGTTGAATATACTGAACAAGTAAACAAACTTTACTTTTCTGATACGGGAATCGGAACAATTGCAACACACCAGTTGTTGAATATACTGACCAAGTAAACAAACTTTACTTTTCTGATACGGGAATCGGAACAAGTGCAACACACCAGTTGTTGAATATACTGACCAAGTAAACAAACTTTACTTTTCTGATATGGGAATTGGTACAAGTGTTACACACCAGTTGTTGCATATACTGACCAAATAAAAACTTTTACTTTTCTGATACGGGAATCGGAACAAGTGCAACACACCAGTTGTTGAATATACTGACCAAGTAAACAAACTTTACTTTTCTGATACGGGAATCGGAACAAGTGCAACACACCAGTTGTTGAATATACTGACCAAGTAAACAAACTTTACTTTTCTGATACGGGAATCGGAACAAGTGCAACACACCAGTTGTTGAATATACTGACCAAGTAAACAAACTTTACTTTTCTGATATGGGAATCGGAACAAGTGCAACACACCAGTTGTTGAATATACTGACCAAGTAAACAAACTTTACTTTTCTGATACGGGAATCGGAACAAGTGCAACACACCAGTTGTTGAATATACTGACCAAGTAAACAAACTTTACTTTTCTGATACGGGAATCGGAACAAGTGCAACACACCAGTTGTTGAATATACTGACCAAGTAAACAAACTTTACTTTTCTGATACGGGAATCGGAACAAGTGCAACACACCAGTTGTTGAATATACTGACCAAGTAAACAAACTTTACTTTTCTGATACGGGAATCGGAACAAGTGCAACACACCAGTTGTTGAATATACTGACCAAGTAAACAAACTATTCTTTTCTGATACGGGAATCGGAACAAGTGCAACACACCAGTTGTTGAATATACTGACCAAGTAAACAAACTTTACTTTTCTGATACGGGAATCGGAACAAGTGCAACACACCAGTTGTTGAATATACTGACCAAGTAAACAAACTTTACTTTTCTGATACGGGAATCGGTACAAGTGCAACACACCAGTTGTTGAATATACTGACCAAGTAAACAAACTTTACTTTTCTGATATGGGAATTGGTACAAGTGCAACACACCAGTTGTTGAATATACTGACCAAGTAAACAAACTTTACTTTTCTGATATGGGAATTGGTACAAGTGCAACACACCAGTTGTTGAATATACTGACCAAGTAAACAAACTTTACTTTTCTGATATGGGAATTGGTACATGTGCAACACACCAGTTGTTGAATATACTGACCAAGTAAACAAACTTTACTTTTCTGATACGGGAATCGGAACAAGTGCAACACACCAGTTGTTGAATATACTGACCAAGTAAACAAACTTTACTTTTCTGATACGGGAATCGGAACAAGTGCAACACACCAGTTGTTGAATATACTGACCAAGTAAACAAACTTTACTTTTCTGATACGGGAATCGGAACAAGTGAAACACACCAGTTGTTGAATATACTGACCAAGTAAACAAACTTTACTTTTCTGATATTGGAATTGGTACAAGTGCAACACACCAGTTGTTGAATATACTGACCAAGTAAACAAACTTTACTTTTCTGATACGGGAATCGGAACAAGTGCAACACACCAGTTGTTGAATATACTGACCAAGTAAACAAACTTTACTTTTCTGATACGGGAATCGGAACAAGTGCAACACACCAGTTGTTGAATATACTGACCAAGTAAACAAACTTTACTTTTCTGATACGGGAATCGGAACAAGTGAAACACACCAGTTGTTGAATATACTGACCAAGTAAACAAACTTTACTTTTCTGATATTGGAATCGGAACAAGTGCAACACACCAGTTGTTGAATATACTGACCAAGTAAACAAACTTTACTTTTCTGATATTGGAATTGGTACAAGTGCAACACACCAGTTGTTGAATATACTGACCAAGTAAACAAACTTTACTTTTCTGATACGGGAATCGGAACAAGTGCAACACACCAGTTGTTGAATATACTGACCAAGTAAACAAACTTTACTTTTCTGATACGGGAATCGGAACAAGTGCAACACACCAGTTGTTGAATATACTGACCAAGTAAACAAACTTTACTTTTCTGATACGGGAATCGGAACAAGTGAAACACACCAGTTGTTGAATATACTGTCCAAGTAAACAAACTTTACTTTTCTGATATTGGAATTGGTACAAGTGCAACACACCAGTTGTTGAATATACTGACCAAGTAAACAAACTTTACTTTTCTGATACGGGAATCGGAACAAGTGCAACACACCAGTTGTTGAATATACTGACCAAGTAAACAAACTTTACTTTTCTGATACGGGAATCGGAACAAGTGAAACACACCAGTTGTTGAATATACTGACCAAGTAAACAAACTTTACTTTTCTGATATTGGAATTGGTACAAGTGCAACACACCAGTTGTTGAATATACTGAACAAGTAAACAAACTTTACTTTTCTGATACGGGAATCGGAACAATTGCAACACACCAGTTGTTGACTATACTGACCAAGTAAACAAACTTTACTTTTCTGATACGGGAATCGGAACAATTGCAACACACCAGTTGTTGAATATACTGACCAAGTAAACAAACTTTACTTTTCTGATATTGGAATTGGTACAAGTGCAACACACCAGTTGTTGAATATACTGACCAAGTAAACAAACTTTACTTTTCTGATACGGGAATTGGTACAAGTGAAACACACCAGTTGTTGCAAGTACTGACCAAGTAAAAAAAAATACTTTTCTAATACAGGAATTTCCGAAAAATTCAAAGTTTTGTAACAGGAAATTTATAAAAATGACCATATTATTGATTTACATGTCAACAAATAAGTGCTGAATACTAGGCTGTTGATACCCTCGGGTACGAAACGTCCACTATCAGTGGCATCGACCAAGTAGTGTTAATAGTTTTCAAAGGTACCAGGATTATAATGTAATACGACAGACGCGCGTTTTGTCTACTTATGACTCAACAGTGACGCTAAGATAAAAACAAGAATGTGTCCATAGTACAAGGATGCCCTTCTCGCACTATAATTTTCCATGTTCAGTGGAGCGTCAAATTGGAGTCAAACTTTACTTTGGAAATAAAATTAGAAAGATTATTTCATAGGGAACATGTGTTCTAAGTTTCAAGTTGATGTGACTTTAACTTCATCAAAAACTACCTTGACCAAAAACTTTAACCAAAACTTTAATCTGAACTTCGCACTATCATTTTTTATGCTGTGTGGACCATGAAATCCTAATTTGGCATTAAAATTAGAAAGATCATATCATGGGGAACATGTGTACTAAGTTTCAAGTTGATTGGACTTTAACTTCATCAACAACTACATTGAACAAAAACTTTTACTTGTAGTGGGACGAACGAACAGAGGGACTAACGAACGAACGACGGACCAAAGGAGGCACAGTCGTAGTAATAAAGCCAAACAAGTACAAATTTGGAGAGCATTGAGAACCCGAAAATTCCAAAAAGTTGTGCCAAATACGACTAAGGTAATCTATTCCTAGGATACGAACATCCTTAGTTTTTCGAGAAATTCAAAGTTTTGAAATAGGAAATTATAACAGTAACAGTTATTAATGTGTAAGATTAATTGATGCGTTTTTGCATATACCTAATCACAACAAACGGTTAGAGGTCATAAATGTATCCTACCGAATTTTCATGAACCAGGGGTATGCCAAAGACAGAAGTGATAATGCTTCATCATTTTACTAGCTATGACACAGGTTTAATTTAAAATTTTCTATATCAATAAAATGTCTGTCCTCACAGTTCGGTATTTTTGTTATTCTAATTTTTATTTAGTAGCATAAATTTAATGTCTTCTGTCAGATTTTTGCAGTTTTTCCTAATTGATAATGGTACTTTTAATGAGTGTTAGTAGCAAAAAAAAAGGTTGGTAACTTGGTTCACATATTCAGTAAAAAAATCAGGTTGTTAATGCTTTAAAATGATTCCTATTCACAGTCTTATTCAGATGATAAAAAAATAAATCCCTATCTTACAATGAATTGTGTCTCCTGTATTCAAATACAAAAATGTTGGGTAAATTGAAAATCATATAATAAGATCTATACTAGAAAGATATAGATGTATTAAAAAACCAATTGCCCAATTTCTTTCCCCACGAGTTCAGTGAATGTTTGATTATTTAAACCCTGTGGGAAATTAAGAACCTGGTTTTCAATTTTCGCTCAAAGATTGATCACTCGTTTGATTTTCAATTCATTTCTATTCCCACTACATGTTTACCTATTAGAACACATTCTGGCCAATTAGTCTGGATTACTGATGAGGTGGAACTGAGGGTCAACATGTTGATATATTTTATAAACAAGTAATCGTACCAGTTAGTTACTAGTCGTCTTTTTAAATAGACTTATCATCCGCCTAATTAAATGTCTCCATTGATTTTTTTCTTAATTTTTTCCCTGGTAAACAATTCTGACAACATGCTATATGTCACAGTAGCAGACATTATACAGAAATAAGATGCCAGGAATTCCGTCAGTTGCCTTTCTATTTGCTTTATTGTTCGTCATCACTTTGATTGATTGAAAAATCTAGTAGAAGATTGACCATTTATTTTAATAAAAATGTACTTTTATTTGAAATGTTTGAGCAAAGTCAGAACAGCCCTTTTATTCTCCATTTTTAAAAATATGATTGTAGTCTTTTCTCTCCGTATAATCCGTTTATCCACAAATGAAGATTCGTCTTCTCCAATTTATCTTTAAGTTGAAACGTTCAGTGTTAACAAATTTGTTTGCTCTGATCGTTGGTTGATAAGATGAATGTTTACTAATTTGTCTATTATGTCCATAAATCGTTTTTTTTTCATCATTTTGTTTGTGGTCTCTCCGTCAATTGATAAGTTTTAAATTATTTATATCGTCCTCTACTCTCTCCGTCAATTGATAAGTTTTAAACTATTTATATCGTCCGCTACTCTCTCCGTCAGTTGATAAGTTTTAAACTATTTATATCGTCCTCTACTCTCTCCGTCAGTTGATAAGTTTTAAACTATTTATATCGTCCGCTGCTCTCTCCGTCAGTTGATAAGTTTTAAACTATTTATATCGTCCTCTACTCTCTCCGTCGGTTGATAAGTTTTAAACTATTTATATCGTCCGCTACTCTCTCCGTCAATTGATAAGTTTTAAACTATTTATATCGTCCTCTACTCTCTCCGTCAATTGATAAGTTTTAAACTATTTATATCGTCCTCTACTCTCTCCGTCAATTTATAAGTTTTAAACTATTTATATCATCCTCTACTCTCTCCGTCAATTGATAAGTTTTAAACTATTTATATCGTCCGCTACTCTCTCCGTCAATTTATAAGTTTTAAACTATTTATATCGTCCTCTACTCTCTCCGTCAATTGATAAGTTTTAAACTATTAATATCGTCCGCTGCTCTCTCCGTCAGTTGATAAGTTTTAAACTATTTATATCGTCCTCTACTCTCTCCGTCAGCTGATAAGTTTTAAACTATTTATATCGTCCGCTGCTCTCTCCGTCAGTTGATAAGTTTTAAACTATTTATATCGTCCGCTACTCTCTCCGTCGGTTGATAAGTTTTAAACTATTTATATCGTCCGCTACTCTCTCCGTCAGTTGATAAGTTTTAAACTATTTATATCGTCCGCTGCTCTCTCCGTCAATTGATAAGTTTTAAACTATTTATATCGTCCGCTACTCTCTCCGTCAATTTATAAGTTTTAAACTATTTATATCGTCCGCTACTCTCTCCGTCAATTGATAAGTTTTAAACTATTTATATCGTCCGCTACTCTCTCCGTCAGTTGATAAGTTTTAAACTATTTATATCGTCCGCTGCTCTCTCCGTCAATTGATAAGTTTTAAACTATTTATATCGTCCGCTACTCTCTCCGTCAATTGATAAGTTTTAAACTATTTATATCGTCCTCTACTCTCTCCGTCAATTGATAAGTTTTAAACTATTTATATCGTCCTCTACTCTCTCCGTCAATTGATAAGTTTTAAACTATTTATATCGTCCTCTACTCTCTCCGTCAGTTGATAAGTTTTAAACTATTTATATCGTCCTCTACTCTCTCCGTCAGTTGATAAGTTTTAAACTATTTATATCGTCCGCTACTCTCTCCGTCAATTGATAAGTTTTAAACTATTTATATCGTCCTCTACTCTCTCCGTCAATTTATAAGTTTTAAACTATTTATATCATCCTCTACTCTCTCCGTCAATTGATAAGTTTTAAACTATTTATATCGTCCTCTACTCTCTCCGTCAATTGATAAGTTTTAAACTATTTATATCGTCCGCTACTCTCTCCATTAATTGATAAGTTCAATGTTTTCTCGTTTTTCTGCTCTCTTCATCAGTTGATATGTTAAATGTTATTCTGATTATCTTCTCTGTCCATTAGTTGATATATTCATTATTTTCTCGTTTTGTCTTCACTATTTATCAATTAATATGTAATGTGATCATCAATTGATATGTTGACTGTGTTCTCGCTTGTTTTTTCTGACTATTAGTTGGTATGCCTATGCTCAGTGTTTCCCGCTTGTACTCTGTGTCCTTCAGTTGATATGCTCATTGTGTCTTCTATGTCCACTGGTTGGTATGTTCAGCGAGTTCTTGTTTGTCTGATCGATCCATCTGTTGATAGATTAGTGTAATTGTTCTGGTTTGTCTGCTCTGGACATTATATAATCAGTTTAATGTGTTCTGGTTTTCCTATTTGTCCTGTTTATATTCAAAAAAGGAAAATGTAGATGCAATTTCTTTGAGTCATGAATGATCTTCCTTTTTGAAGAACCACACTGATTCCTACAACTAATACACAGAATATGATATTATCAAAATGCGGCACTTTTTTTTTATGATAACCTGTTTGAGGAGCACTCCTCTGCACTTTGAGACATGTTTTAGATGATGTTATGAGAATCAAAGACCCATATTTCAATGAGCGCGTACATCTCATATATTCCAGGAACTTGATATATTAGAATACACTGAATCTTTCATCGATACTCAAACATATGGATGATTTCAAATTTTACTATAAACATATGACAAACGTGATGAGTTCAACTTTCCAATTGTCAATTTCTCATATCTCAGCAGTTACATACCGTCTTATCTGTCTTATCGCGTTTACATATCCTTGTTAATACGTTACTATTATGAATGTTAACACTCTTTTTAGAAATATCCCCAACAAGAAGAGGATGGCAAATCAGATGACAAAAACAATTCAACATGATGATGATGGATGATGAAGTGATTTCTTAAATAAGAAATATCAGCAGAGTTCTGAAGAATTACTGCTTTGATAACAATAATGTCAACATGGAAAGGATATATCTGTCTGTTAAAGATAGATTACAGCCTTTTTGAAACACCACAAGTGTCAGAGCAGAATGTTCATGAACCAGAGGTGTGCCCAAGATGGTCTCCTCGTCCTTTTTCTTAAAAAGTGCATCGGAAAATACCAAGATCTTGCTGGTAAATATTCCTTTTCAACTTTACAAATAATTCACGATGGTCTTGAAGTATAGTTTCTTGGTTCTTTCAATGTGTATCATCTTAATAATGTGTTATATTATTCTTTGTATTGTCTTTATGAATATTACTTTTGCTGTTTAGTCAGTTTTGGTGGTATCCATTTGACGTGACTGTGTACTTATAGATCCCGTCATTTTGTTATTGTTCTATGGTAATTTTTGTTTACTTGTCTTTAATATTTGCTAATATGCATTGCCTAAATGTCTTTTAGTGTTTCATTATAACAATGACATGGCTCTGTACCTATACATCCTGGCATTATTTCAGGATATTTTTTGTATTTTTATCTTTCATTTTTGCTAAAATACTTTGTCTAATCATTAGACTCTAAGGAAGAAGAAAATTGTGTTTCAATGGAGGTATGGTGACACATCTTACTGTGGACTTGGTCAGACTCCAGCAGTATTTTCTAGTATTTTCATATCACATTAACGTAATATCGTCCTGGTATGAATGTGATTATTGTCATTGGACAAATTTAGGACGATATAACGTTAATGTGACATTCATATCAGGGATTACGTTGATGTCTGACTAAGTTAGTCCACCGGAAGATATGTCATCTTACCGGCATGGAAACAGAATTTTCTTCTTCCTTGGAGTCTCAGTATTTACTCATAAACGATAATTTGTTAGTGGAGAAGCATGAAATACAAACTTTCAAGTCTGTGGTTGGATCTATCCAGTGATCGCACTATAGACCTTCAAGTCTGTGGTTGGATCTATCCAGTGATCGCACTATAGACCTTCAAGTCTATGGTTGAATCTATCCAGTGATCGCACTATAGACCTTCAAGTCTGTGGTTGAATCTATCCAGTGATCGCACTATAGACCTTCAAGTCTGTGGTTGAATCTATCCAGTGATCGCACTATAGACCTTCAAGTCTGTGGTTGAATCTATCCAGTGATCGCACTATAGACCTTCAAGTCCGTGGTTGAATCTTTCCAGTGATCGCACTATAGACCTTCAAGTCTGTGGTTGAATCTATCCAGTGATCGCACTATAGACCTTCAAGTCTGTGGTTGAATCTATCCAGTGATCGCACTATAGACCTTCAAGTCTGTGGTTGAATCTATCCAGTGATCGCACTATAGACCTTCAAGTCTGTGGTTGAATCTATCCAGTGATCGCACTATAGACCTTCAAGTCTGTGGTTGAATCTATCCAGTGATCGCACTATAGACCTTCAAGTCTGTGGTTGAATCTATCCAGTGATCGCACTATAGACCTTCAAGTCTGTGGTTGAATCTATCCAGTGATCGCACTATAGACTTCTCAAACTCGAGGACAATACGGATAGCATACTTACATTTTCAATTTGAATGTAAAAAATCATAAAATTAACCAAAATATAATTATATATTATGGGTAGTTTTTGACTGGACATTCAGCATTTCTTTTAAAAAAAAATTTCATTGTTGGAATGATTGATTGCATTACAAAGTGTGAAAAATGATGAACAAGACAGTAATATTAGTCATACAACACTAAGACAACAATAAACGTCACAAAAAAGTGTCCACCATGTAAACGTGTTAGTAATGGAATAAGGTTATTTCGACTATTAATCCCAGGTGTTCCAAATGATGCTAACAGAAGAAAATACCCTAGGTTTTATACCTTTCGGAACCTTCAGGCTATAATGGACAAGCAACATGTAATGATATTGGTAAAAAGTAAAGTCACAAAACTACTGAACTCGGAGGAAAATTCATAACGGAAAGTTCAAAATCAAATGACAAAACACATCATGGATGGACAACAATTGTCATATTCCTTACTAGGTACACGCATTTTCAAATGTAAAAACCTCTAGGACCATTGATTGTCATTCTATGGTTGAACATTTTGTAATAATTAAATTTGAAATGGTATGACAGCAAAACCAAATGCATAATAAAAAAAACCCAACACAATGAATAGATAGAACAAACATATATCAATAACCAAATACCGGTAACCAAGTACAAATCGATACAACCAAATACCGGTAACCAAATACCGGTAATTAACCAAGTACAAATCGATACAACCAAATACCGGTAACCAAGTACAAATCGATACAAGTATATGGTTTTAATCGGTGGAACTAAAAAAGAGAACATATATTTAATACTTCTTTAACTGTAAAATATTACATAATATTGTCGCTATCTGTTTCTTGGTAAGTAACAATGTTTTATAGATTTTCAAATCAAATGTTTGCAAATTAATATACAGAAATACAACTAGAGGCTCTAAAGAGCCAGTGTCGCTCACTTGGGTGTTTCTCGCTATCTTCTTTTTAAAGTTTTTACTCAAAACACAAAATAAACACCATAATTTTGGGGCTGGGCAGTCACTCCTATAAAGAGTGACATCCTACTATCTATAACAGCGAAATGTGACTTGTAAGTATATATATCAATATAAATAAGGAAACATCCCGTGGATATAATATCATTAGTTAGGGAATATCCAGTTTCATATCACTAATAAGTAAACATCCCCTGTAATATCATTAATAAGGAAATATCGTTTTTTGATAACTGAATACGCTTAGGGCATGCGTAACCCATCTTCAGGTAACGGTCATGTTAGGGTTACATGAACACATATTTAAATGAGGTTGGATTATTGACTTGGAAGCAAATTATACATTTGCGAGGTTTTGGTATTTATGACCTAATTGAACCAAACGGACTACTATAAGCAAAATATTATTTCCTTATTTCGCTTTTGTAAATGTTTGGGGAAAAAATCGCGTTCTTATTTTTTTTCTCAAACACAGATAAAAAGCCTTAAAAACTATAAGAACCATTTATACCACAAAGAGCTACCAATTAATATGTATCTTTACCAAAAGCTTTAAACAAACACCTAAGCTTGGTGATATATTACCGTTGTTATCAGAGCGTAGAAAGCCATTAGTAACTGTTTACTAACCAGTTTCCTATAATGACTACAACTTGTAAAATATATCATCTTAACATTGAAATATTGTTCCTCCTTTTTCAAAGGTTTTTGTTAGTAGATATAAATCATAGTTATATATAAATTGGTAACGCAATACATTTATGTTTTGTTAATAAAAAAAAAGAAGATGTGGTATGAATGCCAATGAGACAACTCTCCACAAGAGACCAAAATGACACAGACGTTAACAACTATATTTGAACTTTGATATGTTGGTTGCCGTCTACCATATTGAGGCTTTTATAGATGTCTATATAATATTGATTTTGGTCATTGTTGAAGTTTGTACGATGACCTATAGTTGCTTAAATCTGCTTCATTTGATCCATGTTGAATAGTTGTCCCATTGGCCATCATATCACATCTCCTCGTTTTTTGTTTGGTATAAAAAGTACGCAAAGAAAGACAAATAGTCAATTGAAATCTAAAACTCCAACTCCAGCATATAGCATAATTTGGCATTGTTTTTCAACACGTAGCTGTGATAGATTTTTTTAGACTGAACATAAAATGAACAGTCATTTACAAATTACTATTTTTCTTCATTAATGAGATATGACCATATATGAGGCATGTAATTCATATCTTTTATTAATATGCTGCAATAACTTTGTCAAATGCAATACTTAAATTGCTTTTCCTTGAGTGATCTATGGAATCTGTCTGAAGAAGAATTACGATCCTAATACAACTGATGCAATAACGTCCATTCATTCTGGAAACTTACGCTTCTGTTTTTAGATCAACTAACCATCTACCAATAGGATATGTATATAAAAATATAATGTTATACGATTAATACATAAACTACCATAGGTTTATATATAATGTTATACGATTAATACATAAACTACCACAGGTTTATATATAATGTTATACGATTAATACATAAACTACCATAGGTTTATATATAATGTTATACGATTTAAAATACATAAACTACCATAGGTTTATATATAATGTTATACGATTAATACATAAACTACCATAGGTTTAAATATAATGTTATACGATTAATACATAAACTACCATAGGTTTAAATATAATGTTATACGATTTATACATAAACTACCATAGGTTTAAATATAATGTTATACGATTAATACATAAACTACCATTTTCAAATTATAATATTTTACGAATTTAAGAGTTGAATGGATATTTTGTTTTAAGCAATAAGAAATCAATTGATGTGACACATCTTAAGCAAGAAGCGTCCTATGTATAAAAATATATACATCGCATCTTGGATTCATTTCGCTTAAACACCCAAGCTTGTTTATTGGTTCACTAGATATGTGCATTAGTTGATGGTACTATTCAGACCGTCATATAGTATTGGCGGAGGGTATTGTCACTGTCAGACCGTCATATAGTATTGGTTGATGGTACTATTCAGACCGTCATATAGTATTGGCAGGGTTATTGTCAGTAGTAGGGCAAAGCCGATTCTGCCTCACACATGCAGAATCCTGCATAGAAATCCCCACCTCGAGGACAAAATGCAATCAGACGGCATTCCTATTGAGTATAGGGTAAATACAAGAATTATGTCTTCCGTACAGAGCATAAGTCAGTCTCCACAGGAAAGTGGGGATAAGGACACCTTAAAGGGAAGGATGTCACAGGTTGAAATAAATAAAAGGATGGAATCCAATAGTGATAACATGGATCACTATCAGGATTTCTTTCTGGAGAATGAAGAAGATTTGGAAGAAAGCACCCCAGCCCCAACCCCTCAAAGGCAGCAGCAGTGCTGTAATGCCCCCAACCTGACGCAGATGGATGAGCATACCCAGATGTGTCAAAATTGCGGTGCGCAGTCCACCAAGCCGCGATTTGAGCATCAACCAGATGGGGAGCAGAAGACCACCTGCGGTTATCCACTAAAAAGGAAGAAGGGGCAGCTCTGCAAGAGCAAGCCCGGAAAGGATGGCCTCTGCTGGAGACATAGCAAGCAACCACGCCAGCAGGAGGAGGAGATCATCCCAGTCAAGGGTAAGATGGTGGTCAAAGAGACCATGAAGACCCTACGTCAAATAGCTAAGGACGAGGGTCTGAGGGGGATCAGCAGGAAGAACAAGAAGGCCTTGGTGAAGTTCATCGAGGAGAAAACCGCCCGTAAATTTCCCCGCCAGGAAGTCCTCAGCAAGAAGCAGCTCAAAGCACTGGCAAAGAATCGTGGTCTCACCAAGTACTCTCAGCTCAAGAGAGACGATTTGAACCATTTGGTCGAAGAAGATATTAAAAACGCCCCAGTCGAGGATGAGATCAATGTCACCGATAGACGTCAAGCACTGAATGGTGTATTTGGCACGGTCGTTATCGAACCCGCGAAGCAGCACGACGTGGCCACTTTTCTAAAGGTAAGTCGAAGCACCGTCACCACAACCATCTCCGATGCGCTCGCCCAAAAGAAGGGATTGAAGGTGAACTTAGTGCTTCTAGCAGAGCTGGTGAAGACCGACCCAGCGACTGGGGAAAATAAATACGTCACTCCCTACTTTCAATCAGCCCAAGCTATCCTCACCCAGTCATCTGACCTCGAATTAGAAATCGACTTCATGATGGGGAAGGTCAAGGAAAATATGGCAAAGTACATGCGGGAAGGGAGTGGGTGGACATTGGGACACGTCGAGAACCTAGAAATTCACCTCAACCAATTCAACCCGCTCAAAGGGGCTTCCTTCATACCGACTCCATCAGCACTCGCGAAAAAGAAGGCCATCATCAACGTGCAGAACAAGGATCAGGAGTGCTTCAAGTGGGCTATCCTCTCCGCGCTTCATCATGAGGAGGTGGATCAGAAAAATACTAATCGCCCCAGTCAGTACGTGAAGTGGGAGGATGATCTAAAATTTGAAGGCATCGATTTCCCAGTCTCACTCAGGGCGATCGATAAATTCGAGAGGTGTAACGTAGATCTCAACATCAACGTTTACGGCTACGACGGGCTAAAGAAAGGCGAAGATGGGGAAGAAGATCTTCAGGTATATCCCCTCAGAATATCCAAAAATACGGGCATGCGGCACGTAGATCTTCTCTTCCAAACCAGCGATAGCAAGCAGCACTACTGCTGGATCAAGAGCCTTTCACGACTCCTAGGCTCTCAAATCTCAGAGCATGGTCACGAACTCTTCTTCTGCCGAAGATGCCTCAACCATTTTTCCAGGCAGGATATCTTGGACGAGCACATAGAATATTGCAGTCAAAAGGATGCCGTCAGAATCGTGATGCCGGAAGAAGAATCCTTCGTCGGCTTCCATAATCACAAAAAGATGATGAGAGTCCCCTTCGCGATCTACGCGGATTTTGAGTGCTTCACAGAGAAGCTCGACACCTGCCAGCCGGATTCATCACACTCCTACACGAAGGCCTACCAACTTCAGCGACCCTCGGGCTTTTGCTATCACATAAAGTACGCCCACGGCGACTACAAAGATCCGGTCGTCTACTGCGGAGAGGATGCAGCCAAGAAATTCGTGCAGTGCATCGAGGAAGAAGTGCGGGCCATCGCCAAACTATACAAGGAGAAAAAGCCTATGGAGATGACCGACGACGATAAGGCGAACTTCGAAGCAAGCACGCACTGCCACATCTGTGGGGATGCATTGGGAGGGGATAAGGTTCGGGACCATGACCATCTCACCGGGAAATATCGCGGCGCAGCACACAACCAGTGCAATCTGGATTTCCAGCTCCCGAAGCACGTCCCCATCTTTTTCCACAATTTGAGCGGATATGATGCTCACATCTTCGTCAAGGAGCTTGGATTCTCTGAGGGTAAGATCAACGTCATCCCCAATACCGACGAGAAATATATCAGCTTCTCCAAGCAGGTGGATAATTTGGAGATGAGATTCGTCGATTCGTGCAGATTTTTGCTCAGCTCGTTGGATAATCTAGCCAAGAATCTCACACCTGACCAATTCAAGACCGTGAAAGCAAGGTTTGGTGATCGTCACGAGCTGATGATTCGGAAGGGAGTTTTTCCCTACGAATATATGGATGGACCGGCCAAGCTGGAAGAGACTTATCTCCCGCCCAAAGAAGCCTTCTACAGCACGCTCTCCGGAGAGGATATTAGTGACGAGGACTACACGCACGCTCAGAAGGTCTGGGAGGCCTTCGAGTGCAAGACTCTGCGCGATTATCACGATCTTTATCTCGAGACCGACGTGCTTCTGCTGAGTGATATCTTCGAGAATTTCAGGGATATCTGCCAGACTCACTATGGGCTTGATCCTGCCAACTACTACACATCCCCCGGCCTTTCCTACGACGCCGCCCTCAAAACCACTGGGCAAAGATTGGAGCTTCTTTCCGATCCAGATATGCTGATGATGTTTGAGCAGGCGACCAGAGGAGGGGTGGCCATGATCTCTCACCGCTACGGCAAGGCCAACAACCCCTATATGAGCACGTACGACGCTTCCCAGCCACCAAGTATCTCACCTACCTCGATGCCAATAATCTTTACGGGTGGGCGATGTCGCAGCCTCTTCCCACGGGAGACTTTGAGTGGGTGGAGCCAGAGGAGATTGGGGAGATCCTGGAATATCCCGACGATCACGAATATGGTGCCATGATAGAATGTGATCTCGAATATCCACAGGATCTTCACGACGCCCACAACGACTATCCTCTCGCCCCCCAGAATGTGGAGATCGACAAAGTCCGGAAGCTAGTGCCTCATCTAGGCAAGCGTGAAAAATATACGCTCCACTATCGAAATCTAAAGATGTATTTGGAGATGGGCATGAAGCTTACGAAATGCCGTCGGATCATCAGGTTCAAGCAATCCCCATGGCTCAAGCACTACGTAGATCTGAATACTGCTCTCCGCGCCAAAGCCAAGACCGACTCCGAGAAGGACTTCTTCAAGCTCATGAATAATTCGGTCTTCGGCAAAACAATGGAAAATATTCGGAAGCACGTCGACGTCAGGCTCGTCACCACCGAGAAGCAGGCCCTGAAGCTCGTGGCCAAGCCCAATTTCGATCGTCGCGTCGTCTTCACTGAGAATCTGGCAGCCGTCCACATGAAGAAGACGAAGCTGAAGTTTAATAAGCCGATCTATCTAGGAGCCTGCATCTTGGATATTTCGAAGCTCCTCATGTACGATTTCCACTATGGATTCGTGAGGAAGATGTACGGCGATAAGGCTCGGCTGCTTTTCACCGACACGGACAGCTTGGCCTATGAGATCCAGACCGACGATTTTTACAAGGATATTTCTCCACACGTCGAGGCAAAATTTGATACGTCAAATTATCCCATCGAGCATCCTTCCACCATCCCCACCGGCAAAAATAAGAAAGTCCTCGGGATGTTCAAGGACGAATGCGGCGGGAAGATCATGACCGATTTCGTGGGGCTCCGGGCGAAGCTATACGCCTTCAAGATGGACGACGGTCAGGCCACCAAGAAGGCGAAGGGAGTCACCAAGAGCGTCATCAAGCGCAGCATCGCCTTTGACGACTACAAGCGATGCCTCGAGACTCAGCAGGAGATCCGCCGACCGATGAGCATCCTCCGCAGCCATCTCCATCAGATCTACGCCGAGGAGATCAACAAGATCGCTCTCTCCGCCAAGGACGATAAGCGCCATATCCTCCCAGACGGCATCAGCACCCTTGCCCACGGACATTATCGAATCACTCACGGCGCCCCGCACTTAAATAAATGAGCAGCATACGAGTGCATGACATCCTCCTCCCCACAAGCCCCTCTCGGATGCAGAGCTCGAGGATGCTGCCTCTGCCCTGGGAATATCTCGATTCAGAGGAATATTCATGCGCGATGGCCTACCACCCGCCCCACGACCCATCGAATGTGGCATCCTGAATCACGACGACTTTCATGGCCCCGGCACGCACTGGACATGCTGGCATAAGCGCGAAGGACTCAAAGTCTACTTCGATCCTTACGGCCTGCCTCCGCCTGACGAGATGGTAGGCTATCTGCGGCCGGAGATTCGATATAATACCGATGAGCTCCAGCGGCGCGGCGACGTGGTCTGCGGACACTTTTGCTTGCACGTATTGAAGCTCCTTTCGGAAGGTCGGACGCTCGAGGATGTGATCTTCGGACTATAGATAAATGGATAAGTTTGGATCTCACTCGAGAAAGCGCATGCCCATCTGGCGGATGCTCCAGGATCTCGATATGAACAATAATCGGATCACCAGTCTGGGATTGCCGAGGGATAGCTCAGACGCGGTCACGAAGCGATGGGTCAATCTCCAGCTAAAGGATGGCGTGAAAGCCATAGATGAGCTAGAGGTGGAGCTTGGTGCGACTCAGAAATCCATCGAGGCAGAGAAGAAGCGTCTGGATCGCATCGAGAAAGAGATGGTAAAGTGCTTACCCACGGCTGGCGGTGAGATGAATGGTGATATAGATATGAGGGGGCATGCCATTCGAAATCTATCAAAAGGGACGGAAGCAGGCGAGCCAGTCACGAAAGGATGGTATGCAAAGAACTGGCAGGAGATGGTTGCAAATATGCAGGTGAAGATAAACGCCGCGGAATCTAAATATAAAACCCTTGAAAATCAGATGTTCGTCAACCAGGAAAAGATTGATGCCCTTGAGACTTTTATCAAGCTGAAGCATCACACAACTGATAGGGTCGGTCGGCGCTCGGTGAGTGATTTGACCGATTATGAAAGAACGATCGATGCAATCAAGAAAGTGCTCCCACGACGGGGCTAATCCTCTTTCAAGACTTTCTGGTCTCCCTTGATCGAGACCGGAAAGCCTGCTTGGATCATTGCAAGTCGGACTCCTTGATCCAGGAGTTAAATTCTTTGGGATACCCTCTCCACTTGACGTAGATTTCCTTCGTCCCTCCCCGGGTCCGCCGGCGTAAGACTTTCTCGATGCGATAGATATCCTGGTCGGTGCGCTGGAGCTCGGGCTCGTAGAAGGATCCCTTGATTTCCTCACCCTCGTAGTCTTTGAGACGATAGGTGGGCGGCTGCGTCGCTAGGGTCTGGGAGATGGTAAAGACCTCCTCCGTCCAGCGTGGAGTATATCCTTTCTCGAAGGTGCCCTTCTTCTTGGTGATTCGGACCTTATCGCCGACGTCGAATCGCCGTGGCTGCATGGGTGGGAGATCTCCGTAGAGATTCCAGAAGACCTTAGCCTCGTGCTCTTTCTGGCTGGCGGCGGTGGGGGTCATCTTGATGGATCGATGCTTGGTGGTATTATACTGGCGGACGAGATCCTCCAAGACGGGAAGGTAGGCTCGCGTGGAATTGGCCGAGAAGTATTTGAACATCTTCTCCTTCATGGTACGATTCCAGCGCTCCACCACGCTCGATTTCTCTTCATTCTCCGTGGAGTAGAGCTCGACGCCGTGCTTCCGGAGAAGATCCTTCATCTCGCGATTATAAAATTCCGTGCCCTTATCGGTCCATAGCTTCTCGGGCGTGCGATCCTTGAAGACGGTCCGGAAGGCATCTCGCACCGTGGCGCCTTTCTTATCCTTGAGCGGCACCAACCAGCCGTACTTGGAGAAGACGTCGATGATGCTCAAGAGGTATTTGAAGCCTCGGTTATCGCGGGAAAAGGCGCTCATATCTACGAGATCGGCAGCCCAGGTATCATCCACCCCACCTACCACCACGCGACGCTTCTGAAATTTACGTCGGACTGGCTTATGCAGCTCTTCGGCTAGCTCATCCGACCACCGGACTTTTTTTTTTTCCCCCACGCCTAGTCCAAATCGTGCTTTGGTACCGATGATGGGTCTGACGATACCACGCTCGAAGCGCTCGCGTGCAGTGGGATTGGGGATGGCATCGAGGGAGGCTAGCATCGTCTTATCGCAGATCGAATTGCGTGCGGCCGTATCCTTATGCTTGGCATAGCAAAGATCGTGGCGATAGGCGGCCTCATCGACTCGATTGATGGGCCTCGACCAAGGTTTGGGGGTGCCGTCGGCATTGAGTCGCTGGCTGAGTCTGGTCCCTGGACCGGTAAAATTATGCCCCGGCAGATGCATCTCGACGGGCAGACGATTGATCATCTTATTCATGAGTCCGGCGCCCCTCTCCGTCTTGATGAATTGCGACTTTCGCGTGCCGCACTCGGCGCAGGTCCCTACCTTCCGCCGCCGCCGTCCGTCATCGCTCGTGATCACGGCACGATTATTCGTCTCCGTCTTCTTCTTGCACTTCAAGCAATACATTCCCATTTTATATAGATAAATGGACGTTGAAGACCTTACCTACGATGAGCCCGCCGTAAGTCGTCGGCATAATCACTATCTCCTCCCGCAGCGATCCATCCGAGGTCTGATCATCGGGAAGTCAGACTGCGGCAAGACGACGCTGCTGAATAACCTCCTCTTGCGCGATGGGTGGCTCGATTACGATCGCCTCTACGTCTTCGGAAAATCGCTCCACCAGCCCATCTATCAGCTACTGCAGCGGGCTCTTGGGAAAGGATTTTCGAAAGACGATATCCGCGACCTTCTCTCCATCAAGGATCGCTATCCCCACTCTTTGGTCGACGTGGTGCAGGCGATGAAGCCACCACCCAAGCCTGGCGGTATCGAACCCTTCTTCTTCGAGGAGGCGAGCGACGTGCCCGATCCCCGAGAGCTCGATCCCACCCGCAAAAACCTCATGGTCTTCGACGACTTGATGCTGAGCAAGCAGAGCAAGTGCGAAGACTACTACGTGCGCGGTCGTCATAATAACGTGGACTGCTTCTACCTCTGCCAAAATTACTTCAAGCTCCCGCGGCAATCGATCCGGGAGAATGCCAACTTCATCTGCCTCTTTGAGCAGGATGCCAAAAATCGCGATCATATCCGCCGGGACCATTGCGGCGATCTCACCCCGGCTCAATTCGATGCCCTATGCGATTACTGCTGGGCCAAGCCTCACGGATTCATGACCATAGATCTCACGAGCCCCAAGACGGCTGGGAAATATCGATGCAATCTAGACGATTTCTATCGAGTCTAAGATAAAGAATGGATCACTTTCAGGAATTTTTCCTTGAGAATCAACGGGACTTGGATCTGAAGAATGCTCCGAAGTCCCCACCACGACCACCCCCTGAATGCGAGCACCAGTGGGAGCGTATGCTTATTAATGGTGAGATCCCGGGATATAGCTGCAGTCAATGTGGTGCTGAAAGATATGCTCGCCGCATCGATGATCAGGATTTCAAAGGAAGGACCTATAATTCCCACTCCAACCGCCAACCTAAGCCGCCGCCCGGACCACCGTGCAGCATCAAGACCGTCCGCGGCCATCGGTGCACGCATCCCTCCGTATCGGGCAGTGATAAGTGCAAGAAGCATTTGAATCTTTTCCCCGAGGCATGCTATCGGTGTGGTGCTCAGATCGCTCGCGGCAAAGATTTGCGTCATATCCACGACGAGATTATAGCCATACCCAAATTTGCCATCCTCTGGTCGGGCGTAAAAGTGAGGATAGTGGGGGAGTACGATATTAAAACCGCGAAGAGAATCAGCCGCGAGCCCTACTGCTCTTTCGAGTGCCTCTTGGATGCGAAGTCTCCGTATGAACTTCCTCCACGCTGGCAGGCAATATTCAAACGCTAAGGGGCGATCCATCCCTTCGGGAATCCACGGTTTTTTCATCCCGCTGAGGCAGAAGGTAAAAAAGCATCGGAGAATGATCGATCAAACGCTATGGGGAGATCGATCCATCGCTTAGGGGCGTTCATTCCAACGCTATGGGGCGATCGATCCATCGCTTAGGTTCGTTCATTCCAACGCTATGGGGCGATCGATCCATCGCTTAGGGGCGTTGGCGATGCTATAAATAAATGACGTTTATCAAGATCACCGATCCCAAGCAGCGTGAGGCGCTTGCCAGGGACTTGCAGGAGACCAAGCGCAGCATCCGAGCTAGCGATATGCATCGTCGCCTAGATAAGATCGGACTCAGCCGCGACCTTTCCAAGATATTCAAGCCCGTGGTCGAGACGCAAAAGGAGACCGCCTCCCAGATCACCAAAAAGATCGAAGATATCCCACTCGCTCTGCCCGCCCCGGTGCCTGCCCTTCCCCCTCCTCTCCCTACCAACGAGGACGATGACGACCAACTTGCCATCGAGCAAGCATTGAAAACTAACCTCGGTCCGCGAGCCGCCCACTATCTCCAGCTCAGTATGACTCCCCAGGCCGACCATACCTTTGGATTGCGCGTGGAAGACGATACCATCATGATCGGGAGTCTGCCCGTCACCTTCGATGGAGACGATATCTTCGTCGATGGCGAGCGCTATAAGGGTACTCCCGGCCTATGGGAGCTTATGGTCCTGAAGCATCCCAAAGATTTCGACGTGGAGGACTTGCATACCTATGGCGATATCCTGCGAGCATCTAATGTCATGTATCAAGGCAACTCTGCGCTCTCGCAGACCCCCAAGGCCAGCAAAAGCCGTAAATGGAAGGAGATCGTCTCGTATATCTATAAGCAAGATAAGTATGGGAGTGGGGTATCGACCATCTTCCTTCCCACGTGCTTCGATCAATTGCTGGACCGTCTCGATCTTTGCGCTGCCGCCTACCAGGCTGGGAATAATGGGGTGCGCAACGAAATCGTGGCCATCCTCGACGCCATGAGGAAGTCCGGTCATATCAGCAGGGATGAGTACGAGAAGCTACATCGAAAGCTCCTCTAAATAAATTTACGATGCCTTTATTAGTGAATCACGGATATCGTCGGAAGTATGCCGTCGGCGGACGAGGCCTTTTTGATACCATTGCCAATCTAGCCGGAAGGGTGCTTACCTCCTCCGCCGCCAAGACGTTGGGTAGCAAGGCCGTGAGCGCCGCCACCAATGCAGCCCTGAAAGGCGTGGAGAAAGGTGCAAGCAAGGCGGTGGACCACGTCGTTAATCGAGTGACCCGCAAAAAGAAGCCTCAAGCACCACCCATCAAGTCCAAGAGGACCTCGCAGCAGCAGGCCCGTCTCAATAATCTCATCTCGGGCGGGGGCATCGCCACCATCCACGACTTCGTCCAGCGCTATAGATAAATATATGATGGCCGATATGCTCTCTATCACCGAAGGACTAACTTTCGATGAAAGTCTCCAGGAATATCAGGTTCACGAATACGAACCTCAAGCCGGGGCGCAGCTGAATAATGCCGGTGCAGAGATACGCATCAATATCGAGACTCAGGATCTCTTCCTCCATCCCGCCGAAAGCTATCTCTTGATCGAAGGCCGACTTCAGAAGAATGATGGCACTGCATATGCCGACGGCGATCTGGTATCGCTCATCCATAACGGTGTCATGTATCTCTTTCGTAGCATCAGCTACCGACTCTCCGGCCAGCAGATCGAGCACCTCAACGACCCCGGCATCGCCACCACCATGCTAGGAATGTTGACGTACCCCGACGATTTTTCCAAATCCCAAGGCCTCAACCAGCTATGGTTCAAAGATTCCACCACCGATGCCGAGGCAGATAACGTTGGATTCGCAGCGCGCCACGGATATATCATCACCAAGCCAGTCAATAAGGGATCCTTTTCCTTCTCCATCCCGCTCAAGCACGTCTTTGGCTTTGCCGAGGACTATGATAAGATCGTCTACGGATTCAAGCACGAGCTCTCCTTGGTGCGCGATTCGGATGCCAATGCCATCCTCCGAGCCGCCGCCGTCAACGACGTGGCTAAAGTAGTCTTGAGCAAGGTCTCGTGGTTCGTCCCCCACGTCATCCCGTCCGACGAAAAGAAGCTGCGGCTCTATAAGACCATCCAGAGCAAGACCAAGATCGATTGCGGATTTCGCATGAGGCAGTGCGACTCCATAGCCGTGCCCCAGACCTCGCAATTCCACTGGCGACTGACCGCTAAAAGCGGGCGAGAAAAACCGCGATGGATCATCGTCGCCTTTCAGACTGAAAGGGGCAACGACCAGCTGCATAATGCCGCCGTCTTCGACCACTGCCGATTGCGAAATATCCACGTGACCCTCAATGCGGAGCGCTACCCCGCCGTGGATTTCAATGCCGGCTTCACCCAATGCAGGGTCGCCAGGGTCTATAAGGAGGCTGCCGAATTCCGCAAGAAATTCTATAGCATGGAAAGTCTGCTCAGCAATGGCGGTATCAATCCCTCCGACTTCATCGATCTCTATCCCCTATTCGTCATCGACGTGAGCCATCAGTCCGAGCGGCTGAAAGAGTCGACGGTGGATATCCAGATCCGAGCCGACTTCGAGCGCAACGTCCCTGCCAATACCCAAGCCTTCGCCCTGATCATCTCCGATCGAATCCTCCAATTCGAATCCGACGGCCAGAAGATGAGCGTCGTCTTCTGAGGAGGGTTAGATAAATGGATGCTTCACTTTTGCGGAAAATCGCCACCAATACCGAGCCCAAGCATGGGTTCTCCTTCATCGTCTCTGGGAACGATAGTCAGATCTTGACTCGCTTCAATCCACCCCTCCAGCTGCGCGAGGAGAAATCTTACGAGATAACCCTCGTGAATCTGGAGACTTATTACTCCATCCCCAATATTCATGCTGGGAATAATTCCTTCCGCTACTCTCCCGACGATGGCGCCCACTGGTTTCCCATCGCACTGAGCACCGGCTCTTATGGCATCGACGATATCAATGATGAGATCCAGCGGCAACTGCGGCTCAATAAGCATAAGGCTAAGATCCTTCTCGATGCCAATCGCGCGACGCTGAGAGCGACCCTCACTTTCGCTAGAAATTATCAAGTGGATTTCGACGTGCTCAATAGCATCAGTTCGGTGCTTGGATTCGAGCGCCGGACGTATGCCTACGATCGAAGCACTAATGGCTACGTGGAAGGTGAGAATATCGTCAATATCATCAACATCAATAGCATCCTGGTGAATAGCGATATCATCCACGGAAGCTACGTCAACGGCACCCAGCAGTCCACCATCTATAGCTTCTTTCCCGCGGTCGATCCAGGCATGAAGATCATCCAGACTCCCAAGAATCTGGTCTACTTACCCGTGACCCTGAGGACCATCGATCGCATGCAGACGTATCTGACCGATCAAGACGGTCGCCCTATCGATCTGCGAGGAGAGAATCTCACCATCCGCTTCCATCTGCGTGAGGTATAAATAAATGGATTATCAAGAGTACGGTCTCAACTTGACGAAAGGTCAGGCAGAGAAGATTCAGCGTGCGGCAAAGAACGGTTGCCCCGTGAGCGTCCGATTGTCGCATGCCAACCTATCCGGTAATCATAAGATGTTCCTCACTCGCCGCCAGATCCAGCGCATCGCCAAGCTCTTACAAAGCGGTAAGGGTGGTATGGTCTTGGAGATGAGTCCGAAGCAGGTGAGGTATAACGTGCAGAAAGAAGGTGGATTCCTCCCCATGCTCGCAGGTCTCGCCTCTGCTGCGCTACCCATGCTAGCCAAAACCGTGCTACCTGCTTTGGGCGTGGGCGCATTGAGCGGTTTGGGTAGTGCTGCCATCCAGAAGGCCGTGGGATCTGGATTATATCTCAAGAGGGGTGGAGAAGTATGCTGCGTGAAACCTCGGGGTCGTGGTCTGTATTTGAGCCCAGACACTTTGCCCAATACCTACGGCGATGGATTGTACTTGAAGAGCGGACGTCAATTCTACAATGGTAAGGGGCTGATCTTAGGCCCCAATAGCCCATTTAAGAGTATCCCCCTGCTCGGCATGCTCCTATAAATAAATGACCGATGACGTGGATGCTAAACTCGAGGATTTCCTGGAGTCCGAAGTTCAGAAATATGCCCGCATGCTTCGGATCTATAAGCGACTCGATAAGGTGGTCTCCATTGTCCAAGCTGCGGCCTCCATAAGCAGTCTGCTGCTTACCAGCGGCACCATGGGGTCTGCTCTGACCGGGGTTGGTGCCGCGGCGTCCCTCCCTCTTGGATCCCTCGCTTGCCTGTGTGCTACGACCGCCCTAGTGCTCTCGCTGATCGTCAAGCGAATCACCAAGAAGAAGAAGAAGCATCATGATACTCTCCGCTTGGCCAGATCCTACCAATCCCAGCTCCCGGGTGAAGATGGTGCCATTGCCGTCTGCCTGAAGAATTACTACGATGAGAAAGATCAGTTGCGCCGACCTTTTACCACTTTTAGTGAGGACCTTAATGCGCATGCGCCGTAAAAACACGCCTCGTCACTCCGCTACGCTTCGCTCCGCTACGCTCGAGGCGCTAAATAACCAAAAAAAATTTCCCATCCAGCTCTTTTGCCGGATGGGAAATTTCGTAATCCCTTAGCCCACTTTTTTTTTTTTTTTTTACTTCCTCACCAGATCGTAGGAGAGGTACTGCTGTTTGGTCTTCTTGCTCAGCTTGAATCCCGTGCTTCGAACAAATGCTCCTACCAATGGACCCTTCTCTTTGCAAAGCGTAGGGCAAGCCCAAGCTCTAATGGTATTCCCTTCTTTGTCTCTCAGAGTGAGGATCTTACACTTCTTTTCATACTTACCATCCACCTCTAGCTCCTCGATGATTTTATATATGACTCCTGTGGACAAGTCCTTCCATTTGATGGCTTCCTGATTTTGCTCCTGCACCTTTTCCTCGAAGGCGCTATCGTCGATAAAGTCGTCAGCTAAATCATGTCTCCTTCCAATATTCGATGCCATTCTTGTATTTACTCTTATACTCAATAGGAATGCCGTCTGATTGCATTTTGTCCTCGAGGTGGGGATTTCTATGCAGGATTCTGCATGTGTGAGGCAGAATCGGCTTTGCCCTACTACTATTGTCACTGTCAGACCGTCATATAGTATTGGCGGGGGGGGGGGGGGGGGGGGGTATTGTCACTGTCAGACCGTCATATAGTATTGGCCGGGGGGGGGGGGGGTATTGTCACTGTCAGACCGTCATATAGTATTGGCGGGGTATTGTCACTTGTCACTGTCAGACCGTCATATATTATTGGCGGGGGTATTGTCACTATCAGACCGTCATATAGTATTGTAAAATATTATTTATCTATCAATAATTAGCAATCTTTATTATTTTCTTCCAATCATTCACTTTCAGTTGACTGTGGTCTCTGAAAAGAATTTACCTATCATAACTATAATATTGAACATTAATATTTACCCTCTCTATATACTTTACTATATTGTCTCTGTAATTCATGTTAAAAAGTAGTACATATATATAAATAGGGGGGGAATCAGAGACAACTTCTTGTGCGTTTTAGGGGCAGTTTTGGAAGCATCAGTTTTTTTGTTTTTTTTCTTCTTATTATAATCAATAATTATTGTTTTTATTAATAATATTTCTTCATCGTAAAAATGCGGCTTTTGCTCAATTTTTGTGTCAGAATTATTTCTGAGATCCTGTTCCAAATCAAAATTATCCTAGAAACGTTTATGTAATGCTTATAGAGTTATATGAGAAAATATCTGAAAAAGTATAATTTCCATGTCCCGCTATTCACCAGCAATTATTTCTTTATTCAGGCATCTTTTTGGAAAATTTTAAGTTTTAGTATCAACTCGATTATATTATGCACCAACTGCAACCAATTAAACATTCTTTTTAATATTTCATCTAATGAAATATTATAATTTAAATGGTCAACCCCAAAAATCATGTTGTTTTCTGAAAATTTAATCATTCAAAGAATATCTAAATTAAGTAAACAGCCTTCCGATTTTCACAAATCTGATAGATTATATAATATACTTCTCCATTACTGGTCTTATTTTGTTATAACTAAAACATGTATGAAAATTTTGCATTTTTAAGGGTCTTTTGAATGTTGTCCTCAGGGGTACTTTCCCTCCTGTTACCGCTGGTTTTTCCCCCTGTGGACACGTTTGAAAGACCAAAAATGTATTTCTTATAATGTAATGTGAAGAGCATCATTTCCATAATGTATGAATCCATTTGTTTAGGTGAATAGCAGCCAGTTTAATAAAAAAAAAACTGAACTCCCTAAAGATCAGAATTTTGAGAAAAATAATTTTGTTGTTCTCTCCTGTTACAGCCTTTTTGTGTACCTTCTGAGAATATTTTATTGTCAGCACTATAACAGTACATGTGTTTTTATAGTGTCTTATCAAATTGATATGTAGATGAAAGTAAAGTTTTACACAATTCGAGTAAATGCGTAATTCCTTTCTGTTACGTTCTGTCATGTTACCTGCTAAAAAGTAACAGCATAACCATAATCAGTAACAGGAAGGATGTTCAAGACAATTTCACTGATGAATCAAAAAGTTAATCGACTATATGTCAACCATTTCATTTAATATAAGTTATCATCGCCATATTAAATAAATTTCAAAGTAATATACAGTTTATTGAATGAAAAAATAGGTTTTTTTGCTTTTGATAACAGCAGAGAACATTGTGCAATTCTAGTATAGGAGATAGTAACAGAAAGGAATTTATTTTAGAATTTTTCATTACCTAGGAAGATTTTTCATCTCAGACTAGCAAATACAGTTTCAAAGGATAAATGACATTGTTTGCTGTTATCTTCCAATTATGGCCAATCTGAAATGATGTATTTTTCTTAAACTAAAACTATAAAATAAAGCATTTTTACGAGAAAAAAATCATTTCTGTTACCGACTATGTCCTGTTACCGTTGTCCTGTTACTCAAGATTCTTTCATGTTACCGACATCTGTGACTATATTTTAGTATATTTCTAAACCTTTTGTATTGCAATTGCTAAAATCAATAATTGGCATTTACTAAACTATTGCAGGATATACTAGTAAATCACAAATAGTGTCTTAAACTTATTCCTTATTCTCATTCAATCTTTTTAAAATTGATTCATTTTGGTAAGTCTGGTAACAGGAAAGAACTGGAATTATTTTGTACCATTTTTGAAATTGCAATTGTTACCACATTTAACAGTTGTTTGAATTACAGACAACAGTTCCTAGATCCCCAATGTGTGTTCTTCGATTTGTGCTTTTATAATACCGGGTTTAAAATATTTTTTTATTTTTTCTTATTGCTAAAAGTTTGACTTTTCATATATTGTCTCATATACAGTATGCGTTTTAGAAAGTTTCTCTTTCTTGGTGCATTTAATTTAAATTTCTGAGTCACAATCTTATTGCAGTACGGTGACCCATAGTACATCATGTCCACTCTCCTATATTTATATCTTAATTGGATCACTTGTCATATAAAAAAAAACATTTCACCATCTTATATTATGTAAATTGAACACCCAGATTCGCGTAACACAAACAGAGACAGTTTTGAGAAATTGCGGTATTTAACTGTATCTAGATTTTTCATTGTTATGCAAGCCTGTCGATTTCATAATTGATTAAATCAGTTGACGTTTTAAAACAAATGATTTCTATAATTAGATTGATATGCTGAACCATAGAAGCGGATAAACAAAATGATATGGCTCTCTAATATCAAGATATTTATTGTTTTCATGTACTTAATCAATTTCCCGGATTTTATGGGCCATGATGTATTATATTTCAGTATTGCATATTAAAAATCTTATTTCTTGGTGCGTTAGCCATCTTATAGAAAAAACAATTACGGCGAAGGAATTATTAAGTGGAATGATATTCCAAGACTACTGAAAACATGTTATTAAAATAACAGTATGAAACTCTGAAAAGTTTAAACATTGGAAAATAAACGTACAATGCGAAAAGAAAATATGACAGTAAATTGAAATAGTGTGCAACTTATTATAAGACAAGATACATTTGATTACGTTGGTATAAGGATTTTCTTTGGTTGGGGGGGGGGGGGGGGGGGGGGGGGCATTTGATTACGTTGGTATAAGGAGTCAAGTTTTCTTTGGTGGAGGGGAGGCATTTGATTACGTTGGTATAAGGATATTTTCTTGGTGGAGGGGGAGGCATTTGATAACGTTGTTATAAGATTTTTTCTTTGGTGGAGGGGGAGGCATTTGATTACGTTGGTATAAGGACATTTCTTTGGTAGAGGGGGAGGCTTTTGAATACGTTGGTATAAGGATTTTTCTTTGGTAGAGGAAGGGGGAGGCATTTGATTACGTTGGTATAAGGATTTTTCTTTGGTGGAGGGGAAGGGAAGACATTTGATTACGTTGGTATAAGGATATTTCTGTGGTGGAGGGGAGGGGAAGGTTTTGATTACGTTGGTATAAGGATAGATACCAGACTCAAGCTGGCAGCCAATCGATCTATCATATTGTAAAATTGTTATCAATCGATTTATTATCAAAAATTTTATGATCGTTTTCAATCGATTTATTACATACACGTATGCTTTTTATCAATCGATTTATTACATATGATTTTTATCAATCGATTTATTACATACGATTTTTATCAATCGATTTATGACATATGATTTTTATCATGAATCAATAGATCAAACATATGATTTTTATTAATCGATTTATAATATGATGGTGGCGCATTCGACTCCACAAAATAATACTATAGTGTTAGAAGTGGCGTTAAACACCAACCAATCGATCGATCACTTCATTTATTATATATGACTGTTATTTGTTGATGTATTATATATGACTGTTATTTATTTATTATATATGACTGTTATTTATTGATGTATTATATGTGACTGATATTTATTGATGTATTATATGTGACTGTTATTTGTTGATGTATTATATATGACTGTTATTTATTGATGTATTATATATGACTGTTATTTATGGATGTATTATATATGACTGTTATTTATGGATGTATTATATATGACTGTTATCTATGGATGTATTATATATGACTGTTATTTATTAATAGATTATATATGACTGTTATTTATTGATGTATTATATATGACTGTTATTTATGGATTTATTATATATGACTGTTATTTATTAATGGATTATATATGACTGTTATCAATATGATAATGTATCTTAAAACAAATACATGTATATAACTGTATTTAACGACAACGAAAAGTCTAATGCTTTAAAGTTCAAAATAGAACACGAATAAATATTTCCAGACTTTAACTTAGTGTTAATATATTGCAGTGAAAAAAACTGTTGTTCTTTGAATTTGCTCGTTATTTTCAACGTTTTAACTAATGATGTTTGAAATCCAGACATATCGACTTTCTTTTACAGATTAATTATCTAAAGGTACAATTACCATTGTCTCAAACATTCTAATGATGCTGAATGAAAAGTACATAAATACATTAAATCAACAAGGTTTCCTGTCTTTGAACTTCTTTTGCAGAATGTTAAGTAAACAAATATCGACAAAAATTGAATAAATACCAGGCAACAGTAGTTTACCGATAAGTCCTCTAGTTAGATATATCACCAAACCGAACCGCTGATCGATCGCTGAATCGACAAGGGAAGTGTCTCGACTTTTGCCTACACGTCTTGTGAATCGAAAGGGAAAGTGTCTCGACTTTTGCCTACACGTCTTGTGAATCGATAGGGAACGTGTTGAAGGCCGTACGGTGATCTATAGTTGTTAATGTCTGTGTCATTTTGGTCTTTTGTGGATAGTTGTCTCATTGACAATCATACCACATCTTCTTTTTCATATTGTCTCGACTTTTGCCTACACGTCTTGTGAATCGATAGGGAACGTGTCTCGACTTTTGCCTACATGTCTTGTGATTCGATAGGGAAAGAGTCTCGACTCTTGCATATATGTCTTGTGAGTCGATAAGGAAAGTGTCTAGACTCTTGCCTGTACGTCTTCTGAATTGATAGGGGAACGTCACGACTTTTGCATACTCGCCTTGTGTCAAAACCAAGGAAACGCATTAGAAAAAAAAGCATCACAAAATCACAAAGCAAACAAATTTAGGTATTTTCATAGTTCTTAGATTTGCTATACTTAAAAGGACTATGAGAATTACCTTATTCATTAATTTCGTTTTTTTTCCCGTTTTTTCGTTTTCAACAAACTTTTTCAGATTGAAATGGTGAAAGAGTATACTGGTATAATTACTCGGTGAGCCTCGCTTTTTTCTCCCTGTTCCTAAAGCATGTCAAATATTTATGTTTTACTACACTGTACAAATATTGTATCTCACTTCATATATAAGGGTATGGATGGGGTCCTGACTAAATTGTTGTATTCTTTATATTTTAAGTTTATTTTGTTTTTACTCTTAAAATAACAGTTCTCATGAAAACGATTTTCCTTT